>OY769906.1:17058933-17658933 GCA_963669185.1 Dyspetes luteomarginatus
ATTTAGATCCTCTATCTAGCTTTTTCCATCTACCCGATAATCAGAAATGGTCACCACCTCATGCTATGTTGGAATGGCGAGGGGACTGGAGGTGCGTGGGCAGCGTCGAAGTTCTGGGTTTTTGCGTGTGATGGCAATCAGCAAATCGCTGGGTAATATTTTCGATTCATGTTTGCGATACGCTAAAGCGTCAAAGCTCAGCCCAGATTCAACATAGCGGAGTTTTTGGTGGTCAGATAGTTGAGTTCTGTATAGCACCCACTTTATTGAACCTCGGGAGGATTCACGATTGGGGGAGAAAACTGGTGATGATCGTGATGTCGTCTTTCATGAAGACACGCAGTACTTTGGCTTTTTGTGGCGTCTCACCATTTGTGTCCCTACCAACGTTCTGCCCTAGGTCGCAAAAATAAAGTATAGTCAGGACTCATGAACTCATGACCTCATGATTCGAAGACCTCATGAGCCTCGATATTTTTTACGGTGAACAAATGGATGACGAATGGAATGGAGATTTGTGAATTCTGGATCGAAAGTAAATAGCGCCTTCGGATTATTGTCAGCTTCATCGATAATGTAAAGAGGGTAAAATTGGTACATTTGACCACATAATGGAACTTTTGGAAGTCTGCTCTGCAATTTGATAAAACTATTTTTACCGAAAGTGCAAGAGTCTCTTGTCAAAATTGAATTAGTTTTATAGCAGATCATTGAAATGGTTCAAGATGAAATTCCGTCAGATATTTTTTGTAATTTTTACAACATGCCCAAATCTTGCGGGTTGCGGTGACGAGCCGTCATATGAAAACTATAACACATTCTAGTCGTGATTATTATAATAGTAAGCGTTGTTATGGCACGTACATAGCGAGAGTTGTCACTCTGTCAAAGTGACAGGCGTTTCTGCCCACCCCCTATCGGAATATTCACTAGGTCCATTCGCGATGGTATTGAAATTCCATGGGGGATGTCAAGGCTTCATGTGATCCCGTTCCATCGCTAGGATATGTGTCCACTCTCGAGTCCCTACATTCGTGGCCCCTACGGGTCATGCATACGCTATGTAATTTTTAGCCTTTCTCCAATTTGTGTACCCTTCTCTATCCTTCTTCACTCTCCCTTCCTCTTTCTCTACTCCATTGTGTCTCGTCTATTTCAGCCTGGAGGATCCACGTGAGGCTGAAATTCCCAGGACCAGGACCGGGATTATCTTATGGTAATGTGAAGTTGGGCTCGAGACACCAGCAGTGGAATTTCTCAGGCTTCTCCTTTTGCCAGAAAAATCTCTTTTCACATTCGCTGATTCAACGACAGAATACGCAATGAGTTCAACAAAATTCTTGTAACGTCAGTCCTTCGGAATAATGCAAATGGCAAACGTTCCAATTTCATTTTTATAGCAATGAATTATAAGGAATTTGTACCGATGATGGTTGACGATTTTCAAGGGGCCAAGAATAATTGATTCTCGAACAGGTCAAAATTGTTTTGAAAAGTGTGCTTATCTTTTCTGATGTATTCTTTGAATACATCATTTCTCATTTTATTCAGCTTCTGTTTGTTCAAGTCGCCTAAATTTAAATGACCTCATTTGAGACTTTAAATGAGACTTGAGCTGGGAGTTTAAATTTTTTTAGTAACTTCTCGAACCTCGAAAAATGCTGTTATGGATTACCTCAAAATTGCTCTGTGGAGAAAATAATAATAACGGGGTATGCCTCGTTATTATTATTTTGCAACTTATTGCGTTGTCCTTTGCGATAGAAGGGGTGAAATGCTTCATACCCTAGTATTTTCCACCCCTGATCGAGACCACGTGCTGCATTCATCCTTTGCTGAAATATCATCACGAATTAGCTGCCACAGGGCCCCTGCGTAAAAGCAGCAGCAGCAGCAGCCAATGCGAAATATCCATGAGGGGTTCACGCTTTAATATCGAAAGAACGATGAAGGGGCGCGAGCGTGAATCGTGGTACTGCTGATGCGACTGCAAAGTATCCTACCCCAGTTATCCTCCCCTGACCCTTTTGAACGTTTCTGCAGGGCGGAACGACCATCTCTCGCCTAGACATCGCGTGTCCGGCTGCTGCTGAACCTGTCACTTTGACGTATGGCAGTACCGGGAATCCATTATATAGTCAATTACTCGTCGTGATACCCAGGGAGAGAGATCGTAGCGATGGTTCGACCCGATCCTCCAACACGTCACACTACACCCGGACCCTGTTCTGTAGCAATGCAGCAGCACTTGCCGAGGCAACTGTGGCTATAGACAACGAAAGGATCTCGCCAGATTTTTTGTTACGGTAACACATTTAATATTATGTCATCCATTTACAGGTGCCATTGTTAAAAAACAAATGTGACACAAAATCCCTTTACGTCAACTTTTGTATCACAAAAATAATCGAGGCAACATTTATTTTTACTCGTTTGTTTGTTTAAATTTAGAGATGGATGCTAAGAGTGTTTGGCGTGGTGTTTGTATTTACAGAATTTTACATTATATTATTCTTAATTTATTATGAATTTCAAGAATTTTTTCGGATAAACTCATTCTTATAGTTTTCTTCTGTCATATTTTCGTTCATCTTCCATTCTATACTGGGGTAACATTGCTTCTCTTAAAATGTAATTATTATTTCATGAAGTACCAGTCTAACGGACCATTTCCAGACTGTAAGGGTGGACAGATGGCACAGGTACGATTGCCACGGGGCAAAGTGCGTGGAAAGTACGTCGGGAAAACTTTATCCAATTCTGCGTACATAGGCTTGAGCACATTGTATTACGCCTGGGTCATACCCCCGGGACTAGAATTCCCTGAGCAAGCTTCTGAGCTCACTTTGAATGGGGAAATAAGAAAAATTATTACAGTATTGTAATATAACTCGTGACGTCCACCCCCTCCACCCAACATCCCTCCACCAGACCGAACAGACTGGAGATAAGAGAGTAATGCTCACGGCTATCAGATAGGACGCTATAGGGACAACGAAGACGTTTGGGGAATCCCAAATTATTCAGAATTTTTCGACCCTGCATAAGAAGGATTTATTTATAGTACCCCGAAGACTCCTTAATTTTGTTGCTTAATTTTATTATTTTTACTCCCACCTTCTCTATTTTTCTAATGGTCATAATCACATTCGAAAAAATTTAGCGTGTCGGACACATCAATTACGTGCTGATGGTAAGATTGTGCGGTAAGAAATTCACGTTACCGACTGCGCAAACATTATTTCACTCTCACTTCAAAGTTTGAAATCAAATTTTCTCAATGATAACTGAATGAAGATCAATAAATCGTTTGCAATCGATGCAGAATTATGGCAGGCATACGATTTAAAAATTTCATTGAGTTTCATTTGTCAGCTATGGTCGGGAAAAATGCGTTAAAAGTTTTGAGGTTATGACGCTGTTCAACCGTGGCCATTAAAATTATCAGCAGTATATAATTTCTTTTAACAGGTCATCATTAACGTCTTTCGCCTGCACTATGTTTCTGTGGTGTTCGAAATTTAATCAGGAGTCCTCAGTTATCAGAATGTCTAAACTTTTTTTTTTTTTTTTCTTCAAGTCTTCTGGTACTCATTGAAATTCTATTTTAGCGATGAGGAAACTGGGACGACCGGATTACACGAACCGAATGAAAATCTCACAGTCAGAATTTGTGATTCAGGATCGATACCACTTACGCGAATGCACATTAAACGTATATATGTATATACGCATGTATGTATAAAATGGCATACGTGGTAGTTAACTCAACGAGTGGTTGAGGCTTGTGCGATCGCACAAGGAGGTAGAACAAACCAACAGTGCCGCGCACGTTGCAGATTAGATCTGCCAGTATCGATCATGCATCGGGCATTGAGCGCTGCTTTCCCATCGGTTTGCTAATGGAAAGACTGGTATTTATGTGAACGGCCTTCGTTGGTCGTTGCCTGCCTCGCCTGGTCTCTCCTTCCATCATAGCCCTTTCTCTCTCTCGCTCTCCCTCTTACTCTCGTCTTTTCTCCTCCCTTCTATAAATTTTCTTCTCATCGGTCCTTTTTCTCGTTTCAATTTGTCCGTTTTGTTTTGATACCATGCTGTACCGGGCCGGGGGTTTCCCGGGTGTCTTCCCGAGTTTGAGTATACATATCTGTCATCTGGCTGGTTGGCCCGCTATGATGAGATTCTGTTTATTGACACTGGTTTTATGCGTTCGCGTGGTAACGCCAGTGGCTCCAAATGTGTTTACATGCTAACGTTAATGCGTTTTCAACCAGGCAACGGAATTTACGATCTCGCCTCCCCCTTATGCCTCATTTAGAACTTAGTTTATACATTCTCGTGCATTTCGCTGTCACACCGATAGATTGAGAATTTTTTATGATGGATATAATGGCCCACACAGCGACAGATTAAAGCGCGAAAGGTGAACATAACCTCAACATATTTCGATCAAATATTGATCGAACTTTGCGTTGAAAAGATTTAATAGAAAATTCCAACCATCACGTTCACATTGGTCTTGTTTACGCGGACAGTAACTCACGTTAAGTTGAGATATTGAGTTTTGCGTAAAATGTCAAACATATGTAAGTTCTTCATGTCATTATACGTGTGCGCTTAACCGTTTAACAATAAACAAAACGTGAATACGTTAATTTCGCGGGAGCAAAAGACCGCATAAAGAAGCTCATTGATCTGATCTCCTGCGCATGAGACGCCATTTTAACCGCATCGACAGAAGTTTCGTACAAGATGGCGGAACGCCATAGATGATGCACACCTCGAATTTTTAAAGACAAAATGCTCCTCAACGGTGGCTACAAATCGAGTGAAACTTTTTAAAATAGATTAAGCTTTATGGCAGGCATATATACATTTCGAGACATTGTGGTATTATGTGAGGCTTATCATTATTTTGTTAGCGACTTGGGTAGCAATTAACGGAGTTTTGCCTCATCTTTGTGAATATACTTGACAACTCCAGTTGGAAATTTTCACGATCCCCTGTTGAACCCTTCGCTTTCCCTTCATAGGAATATTAATGTCCCTCATATATTTTAGGGGACGTGGGCGCCTTTTCTCGTAGCCTGACTCGAGGAACGTGGGGTAAAAATATACTCGCTACGCTATGTAGGGAATTCTACAACGTTAAAACGTTGGGATACGCGTACAGCAATAGATACAATGTATATCATACATAGTATGACTACATATTATCGTATAAGAACGCTGTATTGTATTTTGTATGTGTATTCCCGTCCAACGTAAGATTCTTATCGTCCCGCTGGGACGATGGCAAAGCGTGAGCAAGGCCGAAAATAGTGGAGCGGCGTTAATTTAGTTGTCGGTATTCTCGCACGCTTCTTCTCCCCTTTGGCCCTTTTTTCCACTCTTCTTCCTTTTCACCTTATCCCATCTCTCCCAACGCTATCGCTCCTGAACGTCTTATCTCGCTATACGAGCTTCTGTTCTCTTTTCCCTTTTCCTTTTTTTTTTTTCGTCATTTATTTTTCACTCGATTGGAGTGCGCGCACGAACTGCTCCCGAGACGAAAAGATAATTTTAACGACCCACATTTCTCGTTCCTTTATCTTCGCGTTTGTTTTTAAATCTTCTTTTTTTTCACTTACGTGGTCTCATCATCAGCTTTGGCCCGACTGACCTTTGAGCACAAGTATTCAAGTCGACCGTAACATTGACCGGGAAACGTGTCTCCTTTTTTTTTTTAGTTCGCGGGAGAAAAAATGTTGCCAACTTATCAATAATTCTGAAAAGATCCTTGGCTCGTGTTCTTGGCCTGAGATCACGTGTTGTTTCTTCAACTTTTTACCACTGTATTGATGAAAAATTATCTGACATTAAATATTTGTGGATGGGGAAAACGAAATTGGGTATGATTTTTTTTTTACAGTGAATATTAACATTTGCGAAAGGCAATTATTTATTCTTATTTTGTTGAGACATTATTGTCAATGAGTTTTTTTTTATTAGAATGATTACCATATCTGCTTTACACTGAAGTAATTCCCATCGGCACATTCTTGCTTTAACGGATAAAAAATGCTCTTTCTTCTTTGACATCGGCTTTATTGGACAACTGTCAGCAGTAAAAATACCGCAAATATAATCATCGGTTTTTTGATTCTGCACATCTCCATTAATTGCTTTTCACCCGAACCCATATATTCTCTAATATTTCCCTGCATTCGTGTCTCGCCTTTGCCAAAATTCGTGTGAACAAAAGTTGCCTCTCTGCAAAACGGTGAAGATAAAATTGATGAAATAATTCACGAAGCATATTGTCTCTCCATTGATTTCTCCCCACAGTTGGTGCGAAAGGTCGTCGTCGGAGCTCTTCATTAGTCTTGGAAATTGTGAAAGTCGGAAATGAAAATACGTTTGGTATTCGCGACGCGATGTTGAGGGGTTTGGAATGAAAATGCGACCTCGGTCTGTGGCAGGGCCGTTGCCAGTCCCCTTGGAGTAAATTTTTGCCCCACTGTGGAAGACAGTAAGGGAGACAGTTGGATGCAGCATTGTAGGGGCAAATAACACCTCGAAGCCTTGTCAAATGTGTTAGCAGGACAATAGAGGATTTCGTGCGCGTGGAGACTTTCGCGTTAGGGATGAATCATCGCATTTCTTCTTTTTTCTTCCCAATTTCGTTGCAGTCATTGGCTTGACAAACACGACGATGGTCATACAGACATTTGTATGGAAACTTCTCTCATTCCACTCAAAGGGAAAATTGCATACAGCTTGCGCACAAACATCCACCACGAAAGATTATATTATAAAGTTCCCTGTTTGGGATTAAAGTGATAGTGAATGGTCTTTGAGCTTGAGGATTTAATGGAGAATCCTCAATTGCTATGTAGGATTGGCGATTAGTAGCCAATGCAGGCTCACCATACGTCGGATATGAAGTGGCTGCAACGATTCCAGCACGACTCTCTCAAACTTGATACGATCAATCTTGCTGTAGGCATTTTCGTTTCAGACAATTAAAGATCTTTTTCGTTCAGGAATAGTCGACGCAGACATTTTTATTTCCTATGTCCTTTGCTTGCAGACATTCTTGTGCTAGACACTTTGTGATTCTTTTCTGCTCCAGAAGTGCTTGCTGCCACCACGAAAGATTATATTATAAAGTTCCCTGTTTGGGAATAAACTTTATTCTAGTATCAAAAGAGAAAACAACGACAGACTATAGATAAGTAATAGTGAATGGTCTTTGAGCTTGAGGATTTAATGGATAATCCTCAATTGCTATGGATTGACGATTAGTAGTCAATGCAGGCTCACCATACGTCGGATATGAAGCGGCTGCAACGATTCCAGCACGACTCTCTCAAACTTGATACGATCAATCTTGCTGTAGGCATTTTCGTTTCAGACAATTAAAGATCTTTTTCGTTCAGGAATAGTCGACGCAGACATTTTTATTTCCTGTCCTTTGCTTGCAGACATTCTTGTGCTAGACATTTTGTGATTCTTTATGCTCCAGAAGTGCTTCGCTGCAAAAATTATTATTTCATATATCCCTCGTTCCAGACATTCGTGCTTGAGAAATGCTTGTTCCAGCCATTGATTTTTCAAACTCCCGAGTCTCAGATATTCTGATCGTAGGCAACTTTGTTTTTCCATGGATCCTCATTGCATAAGTTTTCGTTACAGCCAACATTATTCCAGATGTCCATTGTTAGTCATTTATAAGAACAGATTCGCCAACTCTTTCCTGGATACAACGTGTAATATTTATAGGTACTTCCAGGATGAGAGAGCTCGTACAAAATTCCAGGGCAGGATGATTATAGACAGCACAGACTGTTTTTGCACAGTACCCTGTATACCAAAGGCACATGGAAGCCTTCCCCGAAGGAGACACTGAACGCCTTTGAAGGATGCCGACCGTGTTCGCTTCGTTGAACCCCCCAAAAACCGGGAAGGTTCTACGACAAATTGGTCGACCAAGTGCCCGGACCCCTCGTTCTTTCATATCGTCACAAAATTTTCGACTGCGCTGCAGGCCAACAAGTGATAGAACCGCCCTCTCTTTGAGGAATAATCGAAGTGTGTTAAAGAAAAAAAAAGAACCCCAAATGCCCGATCACGTACAATTTACGGTATTGACTCACTGAAAGCCAGCGTCATTATCCTGGAACTGATATATATCTATATGGAGACTCAAAATGGGCCATAAACTTTATTCTCTTTTTGCACAATATTCGTCAACAATGGCGATCATGTACATGAATACACAATTCGTAATAATCATTACGTGTATGTTTTGTCAAATGAAATTGCGAAGACTCCTAATCCCTCTTGAGGGTAGAATCGTACTGAAATTGACGTCACACTTCTAGTCTTGTTCTGCATGACGTAAAATTATTTTTCAACACTCTATGGATTCCTCGTGAAGATTTTAAGTACGTTTAATGTTCTTCGTCGTCGTGTATCTTTGTCTGGACAAAAAAACCTTATTCTCTTTTTGCATAATATCCTTCAATAATGGCAATGATGTACATAATTTATAATAATCCATACGTATACATCTTGTAAAATAACTTTGCGAAGATTGTTAGACCCTCTCGAGGATGAAACCATTCTAAAATTGACTCCACACTTCTAGCCTTTTTCTGCACGACGTAAAATTATTTCTTAACACTCTATGGATTCCTCGTGAAGACTTTAAATACATTTTACGTTATTCGTCGGCGTGTATCTTTGTCCGGCGTATCCCCGTTTCGGTATAAGCCTCTGGGAACGAGCGGCTGGAGGTACAAACATGTTGGAGGTATATAGGAAGTGTATAACACACATAGATACCGTCACAACCCCCGTCATACTCTTCTCTCTCTCTCGCTCTCTCCAGCCTCCGGCTGCCTACGTGCTTTTCAGCTTTCCCGAGATCCCAATGCAGAAACGTTCATGCTGTGTGTGAGCTTCTCACTCTCATCTTGCCCCCCATGGGCAATGTGGTCACGTACCCGTCGCCATGGTAACCCATCCCGAATTGGGATGAGACAGGCAGAGAGCATCTCCCCCCACACCGAACTAACTCCAATTCTCCGCTCTTCTTTCTCTATCCTCATCCCCTTGTGATACTACCCTCTCTCGATCCAACACCTACAACTGCACCACTACCATCCCATCTCGTTAGTTTAACCCCACGCGAGCCGAATCGTAATGGGGAGAACGAACAGACGCATTAAGACGGGAAGCTTCAATGTTCTGCCACAGGCACCGTCAGCCTTCCAACACATTTCATCGTGATGAAACTGATTTTTTTGCCATTTTCTTTATGCCTTCGGTTTCGTCTCATTTATGATTGTCATACTCCATCTCGTTCTTTTGGATCTCGTGAATTTAAATGCGAGGCATGTCGAGGGCTAAAAATGTATGCAAGTGCCTCAACTTTCCCTTTTGCCGGATTTTTGACCTTTTGGCCCACCAGGATTTTTTTTACTGTGTATATCTTCCATTATATGTGTTCCATTTGGAATGATGTCCTCATTTTCTGGTCCTTTCATCTCCTATACGTCTTCAGCGTCAACCCCTATCCATCGTCTGGCCCCATCTAGCCTTTTCAACGGGCATGAGGTTGACCCAATTAATGCGCCCATAACCCATAACATTTGACCTTAGGTTGAACCTTTCCAGCAGTCCAACAGACTCCATTTAAGTGAAGTGGAATCGGGTACATTTTCAGAGACTTCTAAACTGCTCTATATACTAGGACTCCACTGCTAAACGAGTTGCTTGATTAAGGAAACCATTACAATCTTATCCAGATGAGAACATTGACGACCATATCAAAAGTCTGACGATGAGCTTGTCATTCGAATGAGAAACCCAGAAGTGTTCATTTGGTTCGAGATGCAGCATATTTCTACAATATCGCCATTTAAGAGAAACTAACCAGAACTTCAGTAGTAATCTACTACAATAGTAAACTACATCAGCGTCTATCCTGTAAATGTAACCTTATCTTTTAATTAAAGATCACATAAGTCAGATCAATTCGGGATCAAAGCTCAGCTCGATATATCCAGTGAATTAAGCTTGGGGAAGGTTACCAACCCCTTAGGCACCAGACTAGCTGGACTGCAACCCAGGACGTGCTGGCTTATATTTTGTTTCTCAAACGTGGGAATTGCGCAAATGGCTAAACTTTCTACTGGTTCGGTCGAGAGCTGAGAGACCAGAGAGGCTGGATCAAAATAAAGCAAAGAAAACAAGAATAAGGGAGAAACAATGGACGATCACGTGGCACCTATATCAGAGTCTATCCCGAAAACGTAACCTTGTCTTTTAAGTAAAGATCACATAGGTCAGATTCATTCCGGTTCAAGGTCCAGGTCGATATATCGAACGTATCAAGCTTGGGGAGGGTTACCAACCCCTTAGGCACCTGAGAAGACTGCAACCCAGGACGTGCAGACTTATATTTTGTTTCTCAAACGTCGGAATTGCTCACATGGGTAAACTTTCTACTGGTTCGATCGAGAGCTGAGAGAGCAAAGGCTGGACCAAAGGAAAGCAATGAAAACGAGAATACGGGAGCAGCAGTGATCAACTGGACGATCACTTAGCAAATTAATGCAAGGAGACTAAAGACCTCCATGCTTTTGATCATATTCGTAAAACATTTAATCCTCGTGATCGACTACTTTGGAGTCTTCTCAACTACATAACTTCCTATACTCAACTCGGGGACTTGTTTATTCATTTGTTGTTTTACCTCATCGCGTTTCTGGGAGCACTCGATTACGTCAACTTCCTTGACTCGTCACTACGGGGCAATGTGAGTTGAACGTCTATAATGGAAGACAAGATCGAACAAGGCACGGCCCTCCGCAGCCAACGTATTTATAATCGACATGGTTGAGAGGGTAGCACTGAAGGGTGAAACGAGAATGTATGCAAATAGGGGTAAGTTAGGCACTAGATGGGGCGAAAAATCATTTTCTCAAATTTCCACTGGCAAGGAAGGAGGTGAAAGATTATCTGTCCGGCTGGATCTGATTTTTTGTGTGCTGTGTACTCGAGAGCACGAAAAAGGGGTGGTAAGTACTTTGATGAGACTTTTAGGACTTGCAATTCCTAGACGAGGGGTCCTCGTCAGGTCCCGAAATTCGTCATCCATGTTGATTTCTAGACATCTTTATCTCAATGAGTTCCAAACGGATGTTCATGATGCATGAATGAACAAAGGAGACAAAGAGAATCAGGTGTAATCAGGCTTGCGTGTTTAATATTTAAAAATAATTACTCAACGACAATCTTAAATCTTCGATAGAATAGTCAACAGAGCTCCAGACTTGTCTCATTCACCATGACAGCGTTCCACCGCACGTGTCGGACGCTCGTCGGGCACAACGACGAGGGAAGTGAGTAACGAGCCAAAGTTAATTCGTTCGATGGGAACGAATGGCTCTCTGATTTACAAATTAAATGTTAACCAGATGGAATTCGACCCACACGACCAGGGCACACGTCCTATCGGTCGGTGGACAACGAAGACAGAGAGAGAGAGAGAGAGAGAGGAGGAGACAAGTGAAGAGGAGAACCAAAAAGAGGAAGACGAAGCCAAATAGAATGAAACAGTTGGACAGTTTTGGTGCCAGACAGGCGGATGCCTTGTTTCTTCTCTTTTCTTTCGCACTCTTCAACAGCACCGAAATATCTCTCTTGTTCAGTTAAAATGCTATCAGTCCTAATGAACGACGTTACCCCATTCGGCTCACCAGATTTTCACAACAGCTCGTCATTACTCAACATTAATCACGAGAGTCTGACTGTTGACTAAAAAATGCTCCTCTTTCAATTTCGAAAACAAATCTTCCATTGCAGATCGAGGGAAAATCCGAAATATGGAAGTCTGTGTGACCTTAAAGAAACAGGAAATGTAATCAATAAAAATCTCCGGATCCTCGGAAAGTATTTCGATTGATCGTTATTTTTTATAATGAGCACATTTCCAATCAGCCACTCGTAAACGTTGATTATTTATCGAGTTGTTGATGAAATAAATTGTGCATTTTCTTATCAAAAGAGCCTCATACAGTGAGCATTATTCGTCACCGTTTTTCACAGTTACAGGCATATACAGCAGGAACAAATTTAATGAAGATTAAAAAAAAAAATGCCATCAATCAAGCAAAGCACATTTGTGTATCATTACTGGAGGGAAAAAATGTTTTGATGGCTGGGTAGGCCATACGGGCACCGATAGTCTCAATCTCGTTAATCAAGACATCTAGATCATAAACAAATCGGCCAAGGAGTAAATTACCAAGATGCAACGAACACTCTAATCGACAATCTCAGGCCTCAAAGTCACTTTCCATAAACGATCACTGGTCAAACAACATGGCTAGAGTTCTCCTTATCCGTATTCTCAGTCGCCAACGATCATTTCTTTCCACCTCTTTTCTCGCCCCTGCGCATAGTAGCCACAAAACGAATGACAAATATCGACGCGCTAGATCAGTCTTGCCGATCATCATAGAACTATCGACGTACGACAATTGACAGGCGTAGAATATTCAAACGTTTGGTCGAACGATCTTACCGATCGATCTATATTAGGATACGTATTTATGTAATTTTTCTTTGACACAGAGAGTTGTACGGAATGGGGACAACGTCGCAATGATTTAGTGACGTTTCGATGCTTCGGTCGAATTCACCTGACCAAGTGATTATCGATCGTAACATCTGTCATTCGGGCAGCTCGTTCACGTTTCGGAGAAAGATTTATGGACCATCGAGGTTGGTTAAAAAAAAAACTGTTAATCGATTTTTGGCAAACATACTTTTGGTGTATTCTCAAAAAATTAAATATCATTTTTTTACGTTTCTATATGGAAGTTTTTAGCTTGCAACGATGAAAGCGTAATTCGTTAATTCGTTGTAAAAAAATACAAATTTTAAGTGCTCATAACTTTTTTTCCATTCGGTTGATTTAATTTTAATTGTAGTGTTTTAAAAACCTTGGGAGTAAACTTAAAGAATGCCGTTTGGTTTGTCCGAATATATACATTTTTGCGACTCTGAGAGATCTTTAAACATCGCCGAAATCGAGTAAGGTACATTATGCAAAACCGATGCTGTGACTTAAAAAATCTGTAAAAAAATCTTGAACAAATTAGAGTTTAATTAACGATCTTAAAGCTAGAAACATTTTAAAGGCATCGCATCAACTATAGCCCCAATTCCATCGAGTAAAAAAATGTACTGCCTTCTTAGCGAGCCAATAATTTTCAGGATTTCAAATTCATCAACCATTTATTGAAGGATTCAGAATATTCCATCAGGAAAGATTTTTTTGTTCCGAAGGTGGGGGAAGTATGAAAAAAAAAAAAATCCGGGTCCCGGTCACTGACCACGACAAATATTATCTCATCGACGAATATATTATCGAACCTGCTCGCCGATTATCGGCAGCCTCGTATCATAGAATAATAGAGATCTAGATCTCGAGATAATGTCACGATTCCCGCATTCATAAACTCGTCTCAATAAACGATCGTGTAAAAATTTCTGGTCATTTTTTTGTTTCATTTTTTTATTTCATATATTATTTTCGGTAATCCAGGGAGTGTCCTTATGGGCGACATCTAGCTGAGATCTATCGAATCTTTGAACAAGATAAACGAGGCTGACTAAACAAGTGACGAAGGGGGATTAGATTAGATGTTATTTGAGCTTCGAATAAAGGAGTCGTATGGCCACGAAGAGAGCCAATCGAGTCGGTGTGAAAAAGTCCAGTAACCGATGGATATAAATGTCTAAAGGATTACAAGAGCACACACGATAATTTAATACACTACATCGTATATTCTATATATACCTAGACTAATTTAAAAATCTTATCCGTCTGTATTGAAGATCGCCGCTCACTCCATCGTCAGGACCAATTCACTCGGATTAGCATTAATATAGTGTCACACACGTAGCCGCGACCATTTGGATCAATCATCATAAAATTTTATACAATAAATTTCATTATAACAGACTATCCTGGAATTTGACTGTAAATTCCAACAGACATGTAGCGATAGGGATGCGCGAGTTGGTTAATAAAAAAAAATATATATATATATATATAAAAAAAAAATATCAGAATGACAGAATAAAAGACCCGAAGATATGGATCATCAATGATCATATCAGCTTAGCTCTGATCGAGTTGTAAAAAAAAAAAAAAATAAACCAAGCGACATATCTTGCCTGGAACTTCGTCTACAGAAGCACAGAGGGAAAAATTGCTGCTAAGCTATAATAGACGCTCTTTCATGAAAAGTATTATTTCTTTGGAAATTTATTAAATAAAAACTTATTATCTATCATTAATAAGAAGACTCATAGGACACTTAAAAAAATTCCATATATTGGTGGAAAATTTGAACGTTGATAAGTTCGTCATATTCTGAAAAGTTGAACAAAAGATCTCGTTCTATTCTCAGTTGACTCATTTCCGTCACGTCAACCCATCTAATATTCTCACGTACGTAAGATTTTAGCATGATAAAAAAAAATCTCGTGTAATACGTGCTATTTTCAGAAAATAATAGAGGATCCTCTTCATTTTATTTGCTGATTTCTCGTCGTTGCCAATTTCCAGTTGGAATGTTTTTTTTTTTTTAACAAAAATCGACATTTGCTTATAGAATAATAGTAATGATACATTTATTTATTTATTCGAATGATGTTTCATCCGAGCTCCGTCGAAGCTCAGAAGGCCAACGAACGAGATGAAAAAAAAGGAAGGAGTGGAGGCAAAAAGAGAAAGTAATAATTCATTGATTATCGATGGTGATTCATCCCAGTAACCCTTCATAAAAATGATAGATATACCGTGGCATATCGTATGTAGTCTCTTGTGATGCTTCTCTGGTTAAGAAATCTGTAATCGATCGACATCGGCGTTTTGTTTGACCGTTTGCTCTCACGTACGTTGCGTTGCGTTTATTAGTATTGAAATCGTCGAAGCAAAAACAAAATAATGATAATAAATAAATAAATAAATAAATAAATAAATAAATGAACAGAAGCAAAATGGAATATAACACGAGTATAAGAGAGTGAGAGTTGGTGAATGTAATAGCAATCCGATGTGCACACACGGATCACCCGCTGTGCAAACGTATCTATGAAATGATTGGAAACCAGTGTGGGTATTCGAGATGAGTGTACGCGTTAACTCCAGGCACGCATAGAATGATCACTAGCATGAAAGATAAGCCATTTCATTCTTCATTCTTCGGCGAGTGCGCGCGAGAGAATTCAGCTCGAAAAGTGATCACATTCACCGATAAAATGATGGGTCTGAGTCGAGTATGCCGATGATACCAGAGAGAAAATATGTATCGTTGAGTCAGAGATGACTTGTACATATATATATATATATATTTATTCCTATCAGGAAATTCGTGGATATGATTAACGATACCGAGAACAAAATAAAACAAATAAAATGATAATGGATTGAACGTGCTTTGATCACACTTCGTACGAAATCAGTAATGATTACGAGGGCATACATATGCACAGGTGGAGCTTGTCCGCTTGTCGGCCTGATGCACACAGGAAATTGAGAAAAAAACGAAATAATTTATAGATAAAAATGAGGTTGACGGTGTTGGAATCATCGCGATTTCTGGGCTAAGTGTAATGAGTTGAAAATTGGAATAAAATGAATCATTCGGTTAGTGCGTCGTGACTTTTTTCTAAATTATATTTTTTTCCTTCACATTCACCAAATTTTTGACAGCTCAACAGAAATCAATGTGTCTATAATGTTATAATTCTTCAGTCTATATTCAACATCAAAAACATCGACACGTTTTATTAAAGTTGAAAAGATTCACAGTCTTAGTCCAACTCCCTTTTCTTTCACTCTTACATCCTGCCTTTCTGTATTTAACTAAATTACTCGTTGCTTATCAATTTTATATCGAGCTGATTCAGTGTCATCTTAATCATTCATATTTGCGTGCTATTTCTCGTGGTTTCCAAAATATCCAACTAGACGATGCCTCTCTGTCATCTTTAATTTGCACCTTTTTTTTTTTTTTATTAAACTTGCAGCGAGATTGATGGGATGCTAGTTGAAAATTTTGATTTTTGTAGATCAATTCAATGGTTTTGATATAAAAATTATTTTTTGGAAGAGAATATTAAGACGCTGGAATTTACATGAAAATTAATTTGGGGTAGAAAAACTTACAAAGAAAATCAATCGCATTTTAATAACATGCTTTTAAGTATATTTATATTAAAAATCCCGGTTTACTTCCATCTTCGGTTTTTCTACACGGTTCATCATGATTTGCCTTTAGAATTTGATAACTATTCGAATGCTACAGTTTGCCAATTTTAATCGGCCACAGTTTCCGTGACCTCTGAAGCCAAGGAGAACTCCAATTAATCGCTAATCGTTCCACAATTTTGAGCAAAGCCAGCGCTTCAGTAATCCAGTCTCACTCCGATATTTCATCGGGAATGCATGAGGCATGAGAAATTAAACACAAGCGACACGATAATAAGAATTCAGGTGATAACTACATTAATATTCTGTTCTCCTAACACACCATTTTTCTACTAACATCGACCCTAAGACCGTAATAAGAATGGTAATAGCAAATGGGAAGTTACATTATGTAAGCTTCAAGAATTATTAATTTATTATTTTATATATTAATTAGTAATTCGCAGAATAACGCGCGGAGAAGAATTTTGTATATAATCAATTCCATGACTACTTTTCAGCCATAAGATTTATCCGATTATTATAAGTAACGGCTCGCTTTGTTCGTCAAAAGATGTTCTATAAAATCTCCTATTGGATTTTCGATTACTGATTTTTATACAAAATTATAACTATTTTATTGCATGACCACTTTCGTGAATTTAAACAATGATTCGCATAGCTCGATATTCCTGGAGTTTATTCTGTTGGTACTTAGAAAAATTGACAAGTAAAGAATTTCTTACTATGAAGGAATCCCACAAATGTTTCAAAAAGAATAAAATAAAATAAAATAAAATAAAATAAAATAAAATAAAATAAAATAAAATAAAATAAAATAAAATAAAATAAAATAAAATAAAATACAATAAAATAAAATGAAATACAATAAAAATATTCGTGGCTATCGCTTCTTGACTTTGTGTCACCTCGGTAGGACACCCGATGAGTACAGCATCCCACCAAAGTGTTTCGCTAGTGAGGCTCGGCATTCCGGGAAAGCAATTTCTGATGAGCGAAGCAAAGGCCAGTGGGAATGAGAAAGAGGGTAGTCATGGAGGACCCAAAGTAAGCGAGAGAGAGAGAGAGAGAGAGAGAAAGAGAGAGAGAGAGAGAGAGAGAGAGAGAGAGAGAGAGCCATATAGAAAGAGGATACGAGGGAAAGGCACCCAGTGCATATATACGTAGGACGTGAGACTACTATATTACGGCTCACATATCACTACGTGACGTCCTCAGAATTTCGTATACGTGGAGTGAGAACGCATTTAGATGCAGATAGGACCACCGATGCAATAAAAAAAATGGTCCTCAACGTTAGAGGTGGGAAATGTAAAAGTTAAAAAGAGGCTGCTGATGCTGCTCAACGATTGAAGCAGGAAGAAAGAAATGTTTCCTCAAATTAATTCTCTGCACTGATTTTTTTTTTCATAACTGAAGACACGAGTCTATAAGGTTAAACAAGTTCATCAGTAGTTTCTAATCAGAATTTTTAATTTTTTGCATTTTTTTTTTAGTTATCTGTGTAATTTCAGCAAATTTGATTTTTGTATTGCTGCAATTTGTATTATCATTATATATAAATTTAAATAAATAAATATGTATATATATATATTTAAATACAATTTTCACGTGATTTTTAGTTTCATAGAAAAATCATTTGGCATAAAGGACGAGAAAATCATAAATAAGTTTATTGATCGACTATTTTGATGGCATCAAAATCAACGTGGAAAAAGCGAATTGCAGAACCGGAAGACCATCGGTTAGATCAAATCATACAGGCTTTCGGAGAGATCCCAGAAAAACAGGTCGAAGTTTGAAGTATATCTTCGACATGAATCTTATCAAAATGTTCAGGAAATACATGAAGGGGAGATTGAGGAAGGAAGAAAAACCAGAGACAAAAAAACAAGACAGGAAAAGATATGATGATGAATTCGGACAAGAGTTTGAGAACGGACTTTCCTCGGGTCCACGAACAAAGGAAAATAAGATGAAGAGTCTTCATGACAAGGGAAAACAGTGATTAATATCTCAGTGTAAGACCCTAACGGAAACTTTGCTATTGCAAAGTGTTGGAAGTTTTAGTCGGTAAGCTCGTCGTATTTTCAACCCTGTGCTCGGTTGAAGCGGCTCTTGCCGAAACTTTCGAATTCTATTTTATCCTTTCAACTTATCCAGCTTCTACGACTTTTATCACTCTCTGTATTCAGTACCATATGACATTTACTTTTGTCCTATATGCACTCGAACAATATTGTTACGAATTTATAAGCAACATAAAATATAGATGAAAAGAATGACTTGACAAATTTTCAATGCAAAGTTGTCCCTCCCATTAGTACCCAATATTATGTTTGCTATTATTATTATTATTATCGAGCGAACGCCTAATTCCTTTTTGAATTAATTAATAGTCTTCGAGACTTTTTTTGTATTTGCCGAGAAATGATATTTTTCCATTGTGCTGTCGCAAAAATTCCCTGATTCCCACTTTCCTGGTTTACCCTGACTTCGGCGAGATCTTCATCCTGTTTCAATTCATGCCAAAGGTTATATACAACGGGATCCTTCATCAACTTGTTCAAATACCCGTGCTAATTCTGTTTGGTCCGTTTGTTCAAACGCGCCCCGTTCAACCGCCCTGGTTTCTCAACGGCTTTCCCCTCCACCTTAACCCCTAGTTACAATTTTGCTCCAGGACCTTATATTTCTCATCCCTCTTGCCGCTATTTACTTGTTAACCCGAGCCTTGTTTCTCGCTTCCGTCGTTTTTTTCTTCTTCTTCTTCTTCTATTTGCTTCGCTACGGGCTCTTATTGTATTACGTTTCTGGTTAATTAGCTTCTTCGAGAATCGAGATTGAGAGGCCAGTAAAAGGCCGTTTCTTTTGTGACGCGATAGAAAACAGTGCAGATGCAATTAGGGGCATCGTTATCTCTAGTGTCCTTTGAGCTAAAGGGAAAAGTACGATGATTGTCAATGAGAAACGAAAAAGTTTATGCAAAGAGAATGAATAAGGAAGGGGGACTCCTTTGAAGAGAGGGTTAATCTGTCAGGTTGAAAGTGATTGATCGCACTATGATATAATTCAATCCACTTAATCATACCTGCAATCGAGTTTAGCTTGAAACTAACGGAAACAACGCGAAAGATACATTTTTAAAGACCCTCCCTTAAATTCTGTCTTCAAAGTCTTCTCTTAACCGTGTTAGTTTTAGAGATATTATTCGGCATCAGCGGTAACATAGCAATCCTCAAATCTACTGTGCGATCAAATTGTTTTTTTCATTTTTTTATTTTCGAAGCAGATAATTTGGATTAGGTGAGTAGAAAATTCAAGTTAGGCCTCAAGTAGAGTCAGGTCTATCAGGTCTATCAGGTCTAACTTTCCATTGGATCACATTTCCCCTGACCTCTTGACCCAGTTGGACCGAGCTCTGGTTAGAAGGACTGGGATATATTTTTTATGATCGCACTTCAGATTGGCTCGCAACCCGGAATTCCAGTGGAGAATGAAGCATCTAATCATTCTTTTTTTCTCCTTCTTCTTTAATGCAAGCATTTTAAGCTGTGAATGAAAGGACTCTGCCGAAAGTGAAGAGTAACAGAATTACTTGTCTAAACATCATTCGTAGACTGAGTCCATCATTTGCTTGCAGGGTTTCACGCTACCTTTCCAGTTCACCGATCGGTTTACCGTTTTGTCTCAGACTGTTCCTTAGATCTAGCCGACCGGTGTTTACATATGCTGGGTGGATCTGGAAGTCGCTCGTTTAGCGTGCACGACGAACTCGTGAAGACAAATAACCAATAGCGGTGGATTGGCTGCCGGCGATTAGCAGAATGATGCTAACGAGTAACGCAACGCTACGACAGTGAAGACAGAAAAGAGAAAACTTGGATTCCAAGAAACTACACAATTGATTCTAATTCCAGAAATGGAAACGAATCAACCATGTAACTAGGCCAGCTATGAACACTCGAATAGGAAAACTTCTCGGTTTTTTCCGAGATTCTTTCATGGAATTCTCCAGGCTGTGAAATGATTGAAGACCCAACCCCAAACGACTGTAAATCTTTTTGAGTTTAGGACCAAACATTAACTTTTACGACAGGAACTCAGCTAAACTGTGGGCGGAAGTGCGCTTCGTGAAACGAAGCACCGTAGTATTATCGTAATTTCCATATCGTCGTTGATTCGACAGAATATGAAAAAGGAGTAGAAGACATAGATGGATCATAAAGGACGAAGAGTGGGGAAAAGGCCAAACGGCTGCTGATGGAAAAGAGAAGGAAGGAACGGACCAGCAGAAACACGCCGGCAAAAGCAGAGGCTGATTTAAACCTGTCTGGCGACCCGCTGGGTGCTTAACAACTGAAAAACAAACATGGCGCCGGCCTGGACATACGGACCAGCGGGAGAGCTCTCGCTTATAGTACGAGGCTCACCAAGAGGTAACCTAACTCGTGTATATATGTGCACGTCTGCGTGCTTCTGGTCGCGACTGGACGACGTTTAACGCATGGTACAGAGGTTGACGGTCCCCTTTTCGATTCCCCGAGTGAGAAAGAAGGTATACGACAAGAATAATGAGATGGGAAAAATCATCCTCGCTGTGGGTCCTCTGGAAAAGGAATTCGCGAAGGTCCCACATAGGAAGTCCTTGTGAATAATTCTCGATGATCCCCCGAGTATTCACTCCGATATATTTTCAAGGTTTTATGGATTATCGGTTTTCTCTCCCTACGATTTTTTCTTGCTAAATGATACGCGAATTCATTTTCGATCGGGCAAAATCCACGCGGTAAAAATTTATCTCGTTGAAAGTAGAACAAATTATTATTATTATGGTCAAGTCGGTACTTACACCGGGGGTGGTTGCCTGGGGTCCATAGGGGTACCTCGTCCAATCCAGGCTTTCCTCTGTCGTTGTGTCCAGTAGAACAACTGAAATATGACAGAAAAAATAATAATTAATTGAGCAATGGTTCCAGTGTTAAAATGTCATTCACTAGCGAGTCTAATTAAGGACGTACATTTCTCATAAATATACAGTAAAATTTGAATTGCTAATTTTATAACTAGAATAGGAAGTTTAATCAGTAATCGATACTGATTATGCAGCAAACATGATAAAAATGATACAATGCTGCAACTCAACACGACATTACAAAGACATTTACACAGAGATATGTTATGATAATAATACCACAGTGGGATAAAACATTATACAAGTGAATATTGTGGACGGTAACGATTCCAATTGATCGAAAGACTCATCATCAGATACACAGTTCCTCTCAATGTCCTAAGTGTGTATGGCACTTGGGCTCACTTATGCGTAATTTCATTACTCTTATTAAGTCCTAGACTCCATCTAATCCCAGCAATCGTTTGGCATTACTCTTTATATTATTATATTACTCAGCAGACAATACCAATCCTATTCCATTAAAACACATCCCACTTCCCCGCACTTTTTCTCTGCCCCCTTTACGAGTTTAATCAAACTTGAAGCTATTGCCCAAGGAAATTAATGCATTTGGTATGAAAGACCCATAATCAGTGGATATGTGTGCGGTGTCTCCTCGTTTGATGAACAAAATCAACGTAAAAAATTCATTCGAAAAATCAACATAACGTTTGCAATCACACTTTGAATTATAATGAATGATAAACCAATGAAAATCGTTAGTTTCCCTAAATAATCCCGTATGAAAACTCCTCCAAGAATGGGGAAAGTAAGCACTAAGTGTGAAATCCCCGTATGAAAATCACAGCAAGAGCTAGTACGGAAGCAATACTGGTCAACGAGACTCGTACGGGATAACCGGAATGAGACTTTGCCAGCTATCGCCATCTCATACTTAAATATATACCGAGACAGTGCAGCGTATGTGTGTGTGTGCTTGCACCTCTAACTTAGCTGGGAAGCGAGCCAGGTGTGTCGTTCATGTACACACGCATAACCCTGCACAAGTTATTCGACGCCGTTCATACATAAAGGTGCATACACACGACACATGCTCAACATATACCATTGTGCTATGGAACAGTTTACTGACGTAAACTATCTAAACTGAACCCCTACAATGAGCATTTAAGTCCTTTAAGATGAAACTTGGACTGTCGAGTCCGAGTCCTGATCTCGGACGTTATAACTTAGCTTTATTGTCAAGTGATAATGACCACGATCAAAAAGACTCCGTTTGGGTTATAATCAGGACTTCATTATGGAATCTTGATTTTGGGCTTGTCCAGTTGCACGCGTGTGTGATAGAACTAAAATCTGTTGCCGTCCAAATTGATACGACAAAAATGTTCACACACTTATTCACAAGCCAGAGCCCGATGTTCTTGAAAGTATTCATGTCTTTCTCTCTCTCTTCCCCTCTAGTTCATGGGAAGTGTGTGTGCGTCGTATACACGGCTGGTTATCGACCGGCTCTCCCCCGGTTTCTGCCACCGGTCTCGAGCGCCAGCCATCCACCCCCGTGTGCGCGCCAGCCACCCCCGAAGCTGACACACCACGTTGCGATGAGGCGCGGAGGGCTGAAGAGGGGAGAGAGAAGGGCAATGTTGTGGATGGTGGCGACAGCAGGGCCGTCGAACAACACCCAACCTTCGCGACAGCATCGCGAGACTAAGAGATCTCCCCCTTCTCCCTCTTCCCTTCCGCACCGCTGACGAACCTGCCCGAACATTGTGTCGTTGATGCTGATGGTTGAAAACGGCGTCATCGCGATACTACTCATGTTGCTGTGACTCTCCAGACCATCGAATTTTCAGTGTAAAGTGCTCTGTCTGGATAAAATCACTGGTTCCATCACCAGTGGTAATCCGAATATTCTGTTGCACCTGCTGTGACCCGCTAATTTCCGTGTCTTTAAATTAAAAGTTGCGATTCAGATGTCACTCAAAGGTTCGGTGAGAGAGAGTCTCGGAATGTCTTGGAATGGAGAGTGCGGACTGTGATGGTACTTGTTAGACTTGAAAGTCCAAACCTTTCCTGCATTTGATGAGCAAATTGTTGGCAACATTAACTGATCGGAATTCTATAACCGTGAAAATGTTCTGAAAGTCGGCGTAAGGTATTCAGAAATACCCAGAGTGGAAATGGACCAAGCCAAAAATCTTGGTTGTCCACGGCCATGAATCAGCTCAGATAAATTGTAATTCCTGATCAATCTGTTGCTTGTATTTTTATTATTGTCGTTGGACCAGGAGTAATTAGCTACTCTGATGAGTTCACCATCTGGGAAACAGTGTACGGTGTTAATTTATCAGGCTATAGCAGTCTTATGCGACAACTAATGCCTCGTAGGATTTTATGCCGGTCGATTTTAGGAGGGGTTGGTTTCTGAGTTGAACGTTTGTTTGGTTAATCTTATCAGGCAAAACTTTGATAATTCTTCAAAGGGCGCATAACAAACGACGGGGATGGCGGAGAGCCAAATAACTATGAATAGCAAAAGAATTCGGTTGTTAAATACCACCGCGAGTGTATACACAAATCTTCATGGAGCGTATTTCATTGAGACGTGAGCTATCCCTGTATAGGAGTCCCAAGCTACGTATATCTTTATCTCTATCTCCAACAGACATCCGAGAAGTCGCCGCTACTTTCTATAATATATTCACGAATTATGGCAAGTCCGCGTGGTCGTTATCGAGACGGGATCATTACCCCGCGCTCCGAGGTGAAAGTCGTCCACACGGACGTGTTATATAGTAGTTATACACAAAGGCTACTTTGAGACTGTAGGCGAGCTTCCCGTGGTCGTCTTAAAATTAGACCCGAGTATCTCTAGTTCCTCACTTGGTTATCTGAAAAAATCTCAAGACGTGACGTCTTCCTTACTCCGGAATCAACGACACATCCCATCTTCTTTCTTCTACTGGTCATAAACAAACGCTTGCTCGTCTAAGAGGCAATGCCGTTCTCGAATGGTGGTGGACACGTGTCAGGTAACAAGCTATGGGACAAGTACAAACATCGTTGTAAAATCTGGCCAACCTGGAGGAGGACATCTGAACGAGGAATTATTTTTCTCCTATTATCGGATGAAAACGTGAAAAAAAAACTCATAGAAAAAAGAAAATAAATCTCACATCGTAAGACAAATAGCCATGGGCGTTGTCTTGGATTTCCATGAATACGAGGGGAGTCTGTAATAAATTTCGTTTCTTCATGTTTCGGAGAGAGATTTCAGTGTGTATTTTTCCGGTTTTGTGACATCAATTTTCGTGTAACAAAATGTATTGCTTCCTCATATAGTTCTTGTACATCTGTGATGTTTTTTTTTTTTAATAAAAAAAGCTAGAATAAAGAAAGCCACCTCCTTGTTGTCCGCTTTATTGAATGGGGCAAAATAATGCGAAAGCAACGTACAAATATCAATTTGTATTGCTAATCCGAGATGAATCACGAGCAATATGAGAGCAATTTCGATACATTGGAGACTTGTCAGTGTCAACTGTCACAATTGCGATATGGTCACTTTATGGAAATTGCCCAGACGATGCCCGAGCCACAATATGAGCCACCTTCCCATTCCCAAATCATAAACCTCGATGCTACTTCGAATCTCGTCGAAGCCTTCAAATCTCTTCACGTGTAGTCAGGTGACGTCCATATATGTACAAGGCAACGAGCTTACTGTCGCTAGTATCGTTACAGTGTGGAATTGTCAAGTTCCCGTTTACGCTGTAAATTATCCAGTCCTGTTTACGCAAACCCAACTAAAACGTTCAAAATAGGTAACAGCTAAACCAGTAGGAAAAAAAAAACACTACGCAGCAAGAACAACCGAAATGATGCTTTCGCGATGGCGTTTCCCGATAGTGCGCCTACCATATGCACCATACCTTACACGTTTCTCTTTACTCTTTGTGCTGCATCATCATGACTATATAGTGATCGTTTTGTACGTATGCCGATCTCGGTCCAAGTTGTTCGGTCCGAATAAACCCTTCTTCTTTGGACTCTTCTGTACTGCGCGATATCCCTGCTTTTAACACAGGTGCGTTTCTGCGTGTGGATGTCCCCTTTGGACTGAACCTCGTCTCTCTCCGTCGCAGCTTCCCCGGGACTTGGGGATAGCGCAGTCCCGTGAGAGAAGTACCAAATTTAAATTTCAAATTCGGAGCGTGTCCCAGGGTGTGGCGGTATGCATAGTGTCGCGTACCCGGGTCCGGCCTTAACTCACTCACCAGCTCTGGGCCGGGTCGTGTTCGATGCGGCTCGCACCTCTTCCACTTCGTCCTCCGTATCCTGCCTTTTCGCGGGTTGCTAGCACGCATTTCTGTCTGTTTCGTACGTACCAACGTCGGAGGAGGGGAGTGGGTGCAGGGCAAAGGCTTTCAACATGTTCCCCTTTCGACAGAGAACAGACAGAGACGAAAGACCTCCAACGAGGGTGGGTATCTCCCTTTCGAGACCCTTCGACGAAACAACGTACGTGACCACACTGTGACACGGCTCCAAGTTGTAATTCATAATATGTACTTCCAATTTGGGTTTGACTCGAGTCTGGGACCTGTGCAAGCGCCCCTCGGCATCGTTAGTTAATTAAAGAAATTAGTATTCGATGGTGGTTCAAACAGGAACTCGTCGACTATCACACAGACACTGAGTTGGCTCAGGCTTGCTTCTAATTGGAGAAAACGGATTAAGGCCCGAATCAAAAGTTATCAGTATCAGTTTAAGTTGAATCTTGAGTTCAAACTCAAATTAAGGTTTAAGTCGACACTCAAGTTGACCGAAATTCAGATTTAGAATCGCGTTGAAAAATAGACCAAGTTGTCATTGAAAGGTTCATATTTTTTATATTCATTTCGTTCAACTTTTGCCACTTCTGATGCATTACACTGCTTCAAATATTTGTACACAACAAAAATAATTATGATTTAACAGTAAACTTTTCTAAATATCGTGAGTGAACCTAATCATAACGCGGCATCGCTACACTATTTACGATTCAAACAGTGCGATTGAATTTTTGAAACAAGTAAATATGCGATCTCAAGACTTTCAAGTAGAGTAAAATAATTCATTCTATAATTCATGATTGAACGACCTTCATTGCCCATGTTTATGAAGTTTTCCGAATCATATTTTCTAAGTTTGATTCGGATATTCTTCCCCGTTTTTCGTAAAATGCTTCGAATGTGAATCTCTCTATTGCTATTTCGTATGATTCTCCCTTCGATCACTAGACATCGAATTCCTAATCTGCTTCTTCAATAACGTACTATCGAAGAAAATTGTCACGGCGTCTGTATGTTTCGAACAACCATATTTGCTTGCTGTACTAGTGCTCGACGATTCTTGCGGTAAATTCGTTTCACAATATTATAAAAGGGATATCGTGATGTCATCGTGGGCTCGTCCATCTCAGCCACGTACTGATGTACGTTAGGGCTCGTTAACGGCGACACTAACTCTAAGGTAATCTCCACACCGAGTCAATTTGTTGCAAGAAGACCAAAGTCGTCCTCCCATCGCCCATATATACGGTAACTCTTCCATGGTTACTTTGACTGTCAAAATTTAAGCGGACCAAAGTATAAGAAATGTATGGATGAACCAAAGGGCACACCGGGTTGACCAGAGAAGCAGTGCAGTGATAGGCAGTCCAAGAAGGTGCGGCAGGAATGAGGCAAGAATTGACGAGGATTTGTTGTTGCCACTTTAAAATTGCATTTTATCCACCAGATCCAGATACGATTGTGCGATGTGGAATTTGATCAGCGCCCTTCGACGGTCTACGTTACGTCACCATGACCTTACAATATTATTTCACTTTTTTTTGTAATAATTGAACAAAAAAAACCTGCATGCGCACTCACATAATATGATCTTTCATTTCGACAATTATAGTGTGGTAGAATTGATATTGCCATTACTCTAAGAAATTGTCATCAAATTTATAAATTTATCAACACTATGTCAATATGGCAGAGCTTCGATCGCATCGGGTCTCTTGGATAAAAACGCTTGATGAGGATCCTATATCATGAGGGCATTAAAAGAACCTTTCCATAAGGTTGCAGAGTCAAAAGGCGAAGATTTCCTCGTCCTCATCGGTTCCGATATGTTTATAACGTCAGCTTTTACATAAACCAAGCGTCTGATCACAGCCATGAAGGTTAGCTCAGTCGAGAGCGCGACTTTAATTGTAAATCACGAAAGTAATGGGCGGGTTTAGCAGAGCGGGCATTCATTCTCTCTTTCTCTCCTCTCTGACTGCAGAGTATTAGAAAAGGACGATGAGGAGTTTGAAAGAAAGAGAAAGATACTGAAAAGCACGACAGGATCTACCGATGTCTCGTCCCCCACCCGTTTGTCCAAACCACGAAGGTGTATAGGTCCCAAAAGAGTGCAACGTCCCAGAGAGACACGCTCTCCAAGCGCACGCCGGTCGAGGACACAGCCAGATGAAAAAGAAGAAGAAGAAGAAGAAGAAGAGGAGGAAGCAGAACTGGTGAGTGTTGGTGAAACCCAAAGGAGCGCATGCGCTTGTCGATGACCAAGGCGCATGCGTACACGCGGTCACGGTCTCCCAGTGCATAAGGGTCTCCGCGTGTGAGCACGGGGCCTCTCGAGACGGGCCCATCGTGTTATATAGCACACAGCCCAGCACATAGCTCGTTGGCTTGATTCTCTTGCACGCTTATACCTCGGCTGCCATGAGATGCGACGCGTCGGACCACCTACGTTCTTATGACCTGCCCCTTGCCGAGATCCTGTATATTCACGATTTTATTTAGCCGTTAAAAATGTTGCTCAGTCCCGCCTGCTTGACACGAGTTTGTCGCTCATCCTCCCCCCCCCCCCACCCTTGTTGCTGTCTTTCCATTTTTTTCATCTTCTTGTGTCCTCCTATTCATTGTTTGCATATATTATGACTGACGAAGGAAACCAATGATTTGAGTTTTCTGAAACTTGTTCTATTATGTTGTTCTGTACTTTGAGTTGGAATGATTCCTTGACTTAGTAGCCATCAGTCCACCGGAAATTTTTGCGCGCTTAAGGGGGCCTAGCTTCATGGCGGGAATCATCGAGCAACTATTTTCATTAATTGAGGTACATAAATATCAGTAATGAAATAAGAAGTAATTTCCAAGAAATGTTACGCTTTACGTCTCTTCCCAAATACCCAACCTCCCATTGGACAATAAACTAGAAGACTGCAGAGTGTGTGTGTTTGTGTGTATAAGCGCGATCGAAGACATCCTGGTTCAGAAGAAAAAAAAATTACATGAATAGTTTGTCACACCTACGAGACGTTTCGTAGTTCGTTTCTTGTTTAGCCTTCGTGTGCCTTCGCGAGAAAGATATGACCATGATGGGACCGTGGTAGTGAAGCTCTGAGGCTAGCACGACGGTTAATTATGAGCGCCGCTTGATGCCGGGTTTTGTCTTCTGTGCTGCGAGAGGAATATATACAAGATGACTCGTGTATATGTGGAAAATAAAGAAGATGGGACTTCCAAGAATGAGTACGATAGAGAAAAGAAGTCGAGGCAGGCATATATAACGTAGCACGTAGGAAGCGAGGTACGAGACGAGTGCCGACCACGAGGCAACTTGTACGCTCCCAACTTAGTTCAGAACGATCGTGAGTCGTCGTGGTATATATTACCCCCGAGGAAGCGAAAGAGGGGGCACCGGGTCTTCCTTCGAGACATAGATGACCCCTATAGAGGGCGCCATACGGTCCCCATGCACACCTACACCTCAGAGTCTCGTTTTTCCCCCACATATTTCTTCTCATAATTTCTCCTCATCGGTTTTTTCTTTCTCACATCCTCTTGTTCTGTCTGTTTCAGAGACCAAACCAGGGCCGATCAGGACCCAAAGAGCTGTAAACCTTGCCAAATATCTCGCAGTCAGGATCAAACAAAGTATCCGCTGACGTTAATTACGATCACGGGGGCTTCCACGGTAACTCCCATCCTCCGTGAACATTCGTGCCCGACCAAAGAGTTTGTAGAAAGTAAGTTTGTCGTTTGCCACAGGAATCGTGTGCGTAGAGTAGCGACGTGGATCTTTAACCACGTGCTGGGAGCCCGAACGTCCATTGAATCACACACACTGGGGGTATAATGTACACCAAGTGCACGGGAGTCCTTAAGCAACGAGCATTAATCAAGTTAATTCACGCGGCATTCCAAATTCAACTCTTGGCACTTGAGGAATGCCGCGAGTACGCCGGGCTTGCGACCATGCGTCACTCTCTCAGCCGGAGTATATAGGGCCTCAGGCCCACAGCGTGCCCTCCCCCCATCCAAAAGGGAGACTCTTTGAACAATGCGGCCGGCGAATGTTCGAAGGGAATATTGCGTCCTTCAAGTACCTGAAGAACTTCACATGGAAATATATTTCCATACTTCGATGCTTGTCCCATCGATGTTTATCAAGAGTAAATTATGATAACCAATGAAGAACATCTGAGGAATATTGAAACAAACACCCCCCAAAATTGAAACAAAAGCCCCCGATAACAAATGACACACATGCTACAACTCAAACTTTACCGGTCTCGGTTACTCTGGGTCACGTCTATGTATACACGCAAGACCCGGTGGAGCTGTATATTTAAGTCCTTAGACCATTCCAAACGCAAATAGAGAACGAGGTATGCGAAAGAAACGGAAGCACCATATGTGACAAGGCAAGATCGAACGTGGACCTGGAGGATCCAAGTGGTACCTGTGCCACGATCGGCACGAAACCACACGAGAGATAAATCATACGGCGAGGGACTCCCTTACGAAACGGGGTAGGGGATCCAGAGGGTGAGTAGCCAGTTAAAAGAAATAAGTTTAGCAAGAGCGAATAGGGATGTGAAGCTGGGTTACACGGTACACCTCTCGGTCGACCACTCTAAAGAGTCAGCAAGAGCAAGAAGACAAGTGAAAGAAAGAGAAGGAGAGAGATATGGGTCCCCGTGAGGCCCCGCGAGAGCAAAAAATAAATAAATAAATATGAGGTGCTCGGGAACTTAACCCAAGAACCTGGGCCGTCTCTGCGGGGTTTCCACGAACGCACTGCACCCCCCCCCCCCCTTGTTTGGTTGGCTTCAACGGGAGAAGTATAAACCACGCGGGAGTCTGGGACCTCGCAGACCAACAAGTGAAAGGGTGGGGGGAAGAGGCACTGGGCCCTGAGCGTCGTACAATTCTGAACGTGGCTCGACCCACGTCGTAAGCAACAGCAGAGCGCTGGGCACATCCTCATGGAAAGAATTACCATTTACATAGCGTTATTATGTTCGTGCATAATGTATGTACACATGTTAAATCAATTATTTAAACAATATGGGACGGTGGAAGATATGAAGGAGGAGAAAGATGGAAAGAGTACGGTACGGTACTCTGCCTCTCTCTTTCCCTCTCTCCCTACGTTTTACATCAGTGGACGAGTGAAACAAGTTCGAAAGAGTTGGCGAGGTGAAGAAAAGAGAATATGGAAAAGAGATCGAGGATTGGACTCTGGTATCCACGAGATGTCAGATTAGTGATTGGTGCGATTCAAGAAGTCTCAACCCTACCTCACACTTTCTTCTCATCCTTCCTCTTCTTTATTACCTTCTTTTGACTCTGTCTTTTTCGTTTTCGCTGGACAAGCTTCTCTCCTGTTTTGCTGCACCGTGCTCTTTATTAGGGGGCCTATCCTCAGAGCACGAAACAAACACCTTTCTCTCTTTTTCTCATTCCGAGTTAGGCTTTATTTCTCGCGTCTTCACCAATTGATTCTTCGCATATGGATTTTGAATTTCAATTGTTTTCTGAAAGTATGGAGGGCTGCGTTGTTTTCTTTCCTCTTCCTCGCTCCCTACCTCGCGTTTCCTTGACATTCATCGCATATTCTCATCCTTTTTTCGTTATTTTTTTCGCGCGTCCTCCTCTCCTCTGCGTGTGCGTGCGTTCGTGCATGCGCGCGCGTGTGTATGTGTCGGTGTGTGTGTATGTGTGTACCTTTTGCCAAACAGACCGAGTGGCAAGTTCAAAAACAGAGACGCCCTGAGCTTACCAGATCTACCGGTGAGTGGGCGTCAACAGTGTTGGCGTTCAAGACGACGAGGTGGTGGGTGTACCGAAGGATATAACCGTGAAGAACGAATGGCGGGAGCAAGATATATCAATCATCCAGTTGGAGTGGAGCCAAGACATCAAAATATTTTTATTTTATGTTTTTTTTCATCTCCGGGCTTGACGACCCCAGGAGAGCATTCATGATAAAAACGTTTCAACGTATGCTTGGGTTGTGCATCAGTTGAGATTGGATGATTCAATAGGAAAAATTAATCGTGTTGTGTCAGACGTGATTACTAAAAAAAAATTCAATTCTATTCTCTTAGATGTCCTTTTCAAATTCGGTTAATAATTATGATAAATATTCTAGGCGCTGGTCTTGAATCAAAATATTCTTTCATTTGCCATTTGATCAATTAGAATGAGGCCAATGATTAGCCGTTAAGCAGAATATACGGTCATCAGAGGCTCATCTGTAAGGGATGATGATTTATTTGAACGTAATTAGATCGGCCTTGAAGTCTGAAAATCTTATTAAAGGAGATGCAAGTTTTGCAAAATATCTATTTATTAAAAAAAAAAAATACTATTCAGTTCGCCTAGTACACCGAACGATGCACTTCGTTTCTCAGCGGACATCGATTACGATCAAAGGAATTTTGCGAGCAACTGCAAGCAGTTTGAAGAAAATTAACGAGAGAGTTGAAATCTCGAGAGGCCTCTATGTGTACAGATAGACCAGTTAACTTAAGAATTTTCTGAGAGCGTGTGTACGGTTCGAGCTCACTCGCACGGATCTTGACTTCATTAGCCAGCCACCTGTTCGCCACGGGTAATTTATGCAGGTTGGTAATTCCCATACCAAGAATATTAGGCATCAACTCCGCTCCCTGCCGTTGTCCTGATCGCATTTCTTCGCTCCTCCTACCTTTATACATTTTTGTATTATCATTATTTCTTCCTTTTCTTATTCTTTATCCTTCTTTGCTTCTCACCCCTCCAAGTTAACGCAGCTTCCACAGCTCCCCCACTCCTCGCTACACCATCCCCTTCTGCCCATTTATTACCAGCCTTCAGGCATCAGCTCGCATGCGTTTTACGTTCCGGACTCAGCCATTCCGGCACCAAGCTAAAACATATGAGTGAGACAGAGCGCGATTTATCTCAACCGGTTAATGCGTTCCAGGAATCTATTACCGGCATCCCAATATTATAATTATTTTATTAGCGGGTCACTCATTATTTTCCTCTTTATGGCGGTCGATTACAATTTTCCGTCCTACTTCATTGCGAAACTTCTTCTTCTCCTCCTTCTTCTTCGTCTTCTTCTTCTTCTGCTTCTTCTTCTTCTTCTTCTTCTTATTTTTCTCCTTCTTCTTCTTCCAGAACTTTATCAGTTTTTTTATTCCCATCAACCTCGTCCTCATCATTGCCGATCTTCCGTCTCAACGACGCCACTACCTCGTTCATCGTCCCCTCTTAGTCCTTTCTCGCCTATCCGAACCCTGCCTTTGTTGTAAACCCGACGGTAAGCCCGCGGCATCCATTACCAATATTAACCAACGTAAACGTCGACGGTGTTAAATACAGAATAATGTCTGGTGTGTTGATCACATTAGCGATTTAAGGTTCGTGACATATATTGGGATGCACGAATGAACGGTCAATGGTCATTTCTAGATAATTTTTACAAGCTATACGCAGGATACATCAATTACGTTGAGTACACAGGAAACGATTATTTCTTGCAAAAAGGCTCCTCTGAATGTTATTGGATCAACCGAAGTCTGATAAGAATAAGACACTTTGATAAGAAATAAAGTCTAATTTACCGTTTAGAATTAATAAGGTTCTGTGAGTTGGAATTTTTTCCACGTTGGGGTTTTTATATGTTGGAAGAAAATGCTCTAAACAAATTTCTGGCCTCAAGGGATATGGAATACGAGGTGGTGAATGCCTGGAATTCCATTTTCGTTGATGACACGAAAGAAAAGTCATTTGCCCTTGGATCCTATCTCAGCCCTCACTCCCTCACTCCTTATCCATACCGTCTACATTCTTCGCTTCACATCTTTTGCCACTGTGGTGGCACTCGACGGTAGTTCCATTATCATCCAGAGCCTAGACCTTGCCGCAGAGGATTAAGAAAAAAAAAACACCCGAAAGTGAAAAGGACTTGATTGAACAGAAAGTGGAAAAACGAAGTGCGAGCAAGTCCACGATGGGCAAGGTCTTTCTCGTTTGCTTTATAAGTAAAAGATACAAGCCCTCTCGTGCATCGTCAGGGAACACGAAAAAGAACAAAGTGTTGGGCGCCGAGGACAAGCCTTTATGGTATATTATACTTCAGCGAGGCAGAGAGCGAGAGAGTGAAAGAGAGAGAAAGAAAGAAAGAAAGAGAGAAAGTCGTGAAATCTGTCGAGTCTCGTCACCAGCAGACAAGATGGAAAGAGTCTGGAAAAACATGAATTTCTATATATTAATATGCAGACGAGACTCCTCTTTCATGCCGAATACAGAGAAGGCCGTAAATGGAAAGAGAATTGCGGGAATGGGAGCTGTACACGAGTAGAGACAAGAGTGAACCAGGGGTGAAAAAAAAGTATTGCTCCTGTCGTTTCATCGCGTGAGGGTGGTTAAAAAAAGGGAAGGGGAACGTTCGTGAATTCGCCGTAAGGACAGAGTTGGCACGAAAAGGATGAGGAAAAAAGTGAGAAAGAGGGGGAGGAGAGAGGAATGGTAGTGTGTCGATGTATCTAGTAAGAGGAACGACGAATCCTCTTAGCCGAGTGGAGCGACGCTTCCATGAGACTTGACCGTGAAATATCGGGGAAAAGCGTGAAACGCAGATTCAAGAGCATTGAGGGGAAGCGTTCGAAGGGTTTTTCGAGGCGATACAGAAGATTTCGATGCGAGGATAGTGCAGAAGTGTTGGAAGAGAGGTAAAAATCAAAGCTTATAGGAGACTTGACGTCAAGTTATATTAATACATCCAACTCCATGAATTACCGTTGAGTCAACTTCTTTTAAAGAACTCTTTCTCTTTTTCTCTTTCATTTGCTTCATTGCACTTTCATGGAATAATCGTAATCTCGACGCGGCGTCGCGATTACGTTGGTCGATTTGCTACGAGTCGATAATTATAGATGATACTATAGTTGGTTACGCTGAACTAAGTGTAAGTAACCTTCGTAAGTAAACTAAGCAACGTTGGTTTAACAGCGCAAGTAAACTAAGTAACCTTAGTAGGTAAAGCAAGCAGCCTTGGTAATTATACTAAGTAATCTTTGAAAGCAAAACGGAGAAATATTTCTTCCAGTGATCGACCATCCGTGTCCCGGTGGTGACCGCTCTTTGCGGTCAACTGCTATAAATACGACATGTTTTCCGAGAATTTTAATACCCCATCGTATTTCTGTCAAAATTGGCAAAATCCTATGTAAAAATGTCGAATTTTTCGTTGATTTTTCTCCAATAGTCACCATCATTAACACGTGTGATGTTGAAATGGTCGGGTGAATCACGATATTGCGGCGTGGAATGATTGTTTACTATCCTGCGGTGGTTTCGGAATCCCACAAAATGAGCCTAATCCATCGTCCCGAGGACACCCACTGTGAAGCAAATTCTCTCTGCCAAAAGTGCCGAGCCGCTCGGGGCGACCACAGGGATTCTTGATTAAAAAGAAAAGCATGAAGACTAAATCGTAACCTATAAATGTTTGCTAAAGTTGCAGGCGACCTTCGTTGTTGTGCAAGTTCACTAGCTCAATCCATTGCACTAAACTGCTAAACCTCGAAATTTTAAGCGATAATTGTCAAAATGAGCCTTGCGAGAATTGACGAATTGTGTATACTGACAGTGAGCCATGAGGTCAGTAAACCGAAAGAACCCAATGAAAATGGTCACGATCGGGTTCAATTCATCGAAGTTTATTGACCTCAAACGTCCACAATCGTATACGCGATAATGATCCAAATGAGACTTACGAGAATAGGAAATTTCCGTTGGCTTACGGAGAATCATGAGACCGCGTTAATTCTAATTGAACCCAAAAAATGGGCCTCACTAGGTTCGAGAATGAAGCAAATATCATCATTCCTCTTGAGAAATTGTGAAACGATTGTAACTGAATGTAAGAAAAGTTGCAGCGTAACAGTAAGCCCATCATATAGTGGGCGTTACAGGATCTACGTGTAACGGTTCTGATGTGAGGACAGAAGAGGCCCAAGAAAGACCCCAGAAAGAGGGGCCCCCGAATTACTTGGAAAACGATGAGGAGGAAAGTGGGGAGGAAGTAAAAGTAAGAATTCCTGGGCATTGCACCGTTGCACCCGGGTGTTACGTATATAATCATAGGGGGGATTGTCTCTCCCTCTCTCTCTCGCGTTCAGGAGCTCACTCTCGCCATAACGTCCCATATATACAAGTCCCCGCGGAGTACAGAGAGTATTCGCGTGAGATAAAGTATGACCCTATGTAGTACGTTGGAGCATGCAATATTGAGCGTATCTCGGCAGCACAACCAGCAGTATGAGCGAGCGCCTGGGTGCTCACTGCAGCAGAGAGTTGCTCTGCAACAAACCGGGATTTTCAATGCAGCCTCTCGCGGGGCCTTAAGGTACTTTCTGCAATGTACCTGTGAATCATACAGCGTCGTATTTTGCTACAAAAAGGTTGAAAAAAAAAAAAATCGACTCAGATCGTTAATAAAAATTACTGACGTCTCAAATTTTTGTGCACAAAATTTGTTTCTCTCAATAGTTTGCATTTGTAAGTGATAAAAAGAAAACTTTTTTCCTGGATTGAGAATCTTATCGGCTATTGTAATAAGGTACCGTAAAACAATCTGCAGTGTGAGTATTTTCTGAAAGGTTCATTGCATCAGATAGATGATTTTTTGAGTCGTTCATCTACTCGAGAAGACTGGAATTTTCAATGATAAAGTGGTGTGGTATTCCAGCACTTATTACCTTCGATTTGGTCTCAAGTTTACCGGATAATCTGTATTATATCTGGAGCGAGTACTACCTTAAGGCTTCCTAATCTCCATACTTAACGTTTCTTCTTCCTACTCGCTGTTGGCATAGAATAAACGCCTATGAATGTGTACTAGAAAGATAGTACAGCGAAACACAACGTGAGATTGAGAATATGCGTTTCAAATGCACTGGAAAATACGTAATACAGAGCTAATATTGCTACGGGGGCCTGCAAGGCCCGTACTTCTCGGGAGCTCTCACTCGTCGGTCATTCCTCAAGCCTCCTATATATATACCATACAGCTTACGAATGCAAGAAATATTCTACTTCTAACTTCTCTATCTGTGGCCGAGAGCCGTACGAGAATTTTCCTTCTCATTCTCGCGAAAGTCCGCGGGCCTCAAATCCCAGTGGATATCTCTCTCTCTCTCTCTCTCTCTCTCTCAGTCTCTCCTCGTCTTATCCTCAGCCTTCACGTTTCCATACAGATATACATTATACCGGGAAAGATTTTTTTCCAAGGCGATTGAAATTTATGTCCGTTCGTGTTGCCCGGTGTTGCGCGCCTTGCATATCGCGTTTCGTCTCGCGCGCGATCCTCATTTTGCGCCACTCGCGCGCAAGAGGCCGTTGCTTGCTGGGGCCTCTTACACTCCCTCTCTTACTCTCTCGTTCGCTCTCTCTCTCCCTCGCTCTATGTGTATCTCGGGTCTTGGAGCTTGACAAGTTTATTTCACTACGGTGAAACGAGCTCTGAGTTTCTCTTCTCCCTGACTACCTCCCTCGGACTCGATACTAATGGGCCTGAAATCATTTCGACTGGAAGAGAGATAAGGCCCCGTGTGGTCACCGAGACGGTGCCTAAGGTGCCTTATAGTCCATTATCTGCATGAGGAACCGAAAAAAACATTTTTTTTTTAACGAAAGGGAGTAGTTGCGTTGAATCTTGTGAAGAAAATCGATGAACAATTTGTTCGGACACCCTCGCCAGCAATGAGGCCCATCGAAATGATAAGAAAATGTTGATGTCCAAACATGCATAATCTGTTTTTTTTCAAGTATATTTATGATAATAACGTAAGTTCCTCGTTATGCAGGATGAGTTCAAAACTCTCTGTATAACTTTATGCTGCTCAGTGAAGGAAGAATTTTAAAAATATCTTAAAATTGAAAGATGATTCATTCCGTCATCAAGGAGGTGCCATATGAGTGCAAACTTCCAAAACGCCAAATAATTGTATCCTAAAGTTATAGTCGATTCACTCCCTCGCACTATATTGAAAAGAAACAACACCGGAAATTCTTTTAGCCTATGATTGAAAGTAGAAAAAAAAACGAAGCTACAAGTTTTCAATAATAAGTGACTACGGTTCAAATGTTTAGTCGAAACTTTAATCTTACGATTGATCCAAACACTTAAATTAAATCTTAATAGGTAAATTCGGTTTAAAGTTCGAACGTAAATCCGCCCCTGAGGCCTGAATTGTTAGTCCCCAGCTCGAACGGAACTTATTTCGATTGTACGGTCGTTTGAAACATTAGATGAAACTTTGGCCCACCTTACGACCCCGAGTTCGCGCATGAGACTCCAACTTACCGATGTAAGTTCATAGTGAAACTAAGTTACATCAGTTTCATTCTATCCTCGCAGTAATCGTTTACTTGCCCCATACACCGACTACACCAGAAAAAAACATCTAGTCCAAGATAGGCCAAGAAGGACGCGAAAAGATGTAGGGCCATAGTCTCCCACATAGTGAATTTTGCGATTTTCTAGCATAAAACGAGGGGCCCTTCATGTTTCATCGAAGGGTGCTCGACTACACCAGGCACGCATTGGTTGAAGCCAGGTTGGGACGAGGTCGGGGGGGGGAGATACAGAGTGCAGTGTACGCGTTCTCTGTGGTGAGCTGGGCCTCATTGTTTTCCACCTCTCTCTTTCACGGTAACTCCATCTCTGTTTCTTCTTGATCAACCTTTCGCTCGATTTCTATCTCGCTCCATCTACCGTCGACTTCGCGAACCTCGTCGCGTTTGCGCGCTCTCTCCTTTTCCTTCCTCAATTTTCAGACGACAAAGGGAATGGCTGAGGCAGGGAGGAGCAGGAGGGAAGGGAAGGCAAGTTTCCAGTGTGGTAAAGCCAGGGAGAATCGACGAGGCCTCTTGTCCTGGTCTATAGGATGCTGTTTCTCCTGTCTGTGTAACCATCCAACACACTTGCTGTGTTGGACTTTGTGTGCCTGGGTCTCGGCTGCCGCTGCTGCTGCTGCTGCTGTTACTGCTGTTGCTGATGCTGCTGTGGCTGTTGCTCCTTCTGTTGGTACTCCGTGAGTTGGTAGGTTGTGGCAGAGGTATGCAGCACGCGGTGGGCTGGTCGCGGGCATTCCTGCGGCGTTGCCACGTCCTCTTATTCACCAACCGAGCGAGGAGAGGTGAAGAGTTGGTGTAGTATGTGTGTGTGTGTTTGTGTGTGTGTGTGTGTGTGTGTGTGTGTGTGTGTGTGTGTGTGTGTGTGTGTGCGCGTGTGTGTAGTGTGTGTTTGTGTGTGTAGTGTAGTGTGCGGCATTTAGTGTAGCGGCGAGAACCCCTGCTATCGGGATATGTTATAGCGATGAAACGAAAGAATGAGGGCCCACAAGGTGCAGTCGATGCCTGGGCGGTTATAGCCACAGAGCGAGATGAAATAAAAGATGGAGACTTTGACGCGCGCGCGAGAGAGAGAGAGAGAGTAAAACTTGGACGCTGCTTCGCCGATCGAAGCAAAATAGCACACACGAGATACCAAAAGAGAGCTTGGGTACCCTTTCTGTGTGCCTTCTTCTCGTCGATGGGCAATCGCAGGGTCCTTGCTAACCGTCAGTGACCTCTACTTCAGTTTCTTATAATCTCTCTTTCTTATTCTCGAAGCCATGACAATATAGAATTCGGCTGGAACCCAGTTTTTATGGATATACACATTGCAATCATGCAACGGCGACAAGTAAAACCGAGAGATTGTCCATCTCGAAAGAGTGATATTTCTTGCCGGTATCCCATACAGCGTTTCATGAAGAGCCTGCAATAAAGAATTAAAGAAAGAAAGAATTCCTCAACGAGAGCTACGAAGAAAACCATCTCGGTGAATCCCCAGACAGCAAAGATGAAGTTTCGTATAGTCTGGAGAAGAGAGTAGTCCCGTTGGCCAGAAACGTACATTGGTCTTTTGCGAGTTTCTCTGCGGATGATAGAACCAACGGACAGAGAGACATCAATGAGATTTACTATCCTACGTTTTCTAGCTCACAGTCCATATACGTGATGGGTGGAAGATTCTGAGAGATATTGTTGGGGCTGTACGATGGTATCCCCCGTAGAACCGAAAAAAAGGAAGCTTCTAAACTAACTCAACTAAACTCGACCAATAACTCAATGAAAAAGTTAGCTCAGGCTTTCGTATAAACTTAGTTAGAGGATCTATCGAAATTAAAGTAGACAAACTATGGAGATACACAACATGGAATATTCGCCTGAGCTTTGCAAGTTCGACTTGTCATGAGGCTCCAGACGAAAATTCACTGTGTTGTCGTTACTTCTATTCTTTTAACTCTCTGTTTGCATTAGATTTTTACCTATGGTTCATCTCAAGGAGAATCTTAGCATCCAGTTATGTTAAAACGATAACTTGTCGACAACTCGAGATGACATCTCGATAGCATGCCAAGAGATGGCTAAGGAAGGTAAAATATTACGCGACTTCGTTTTGAGGAGCTCGAGAAACGAAGTAACAAGCGAAAGAGTAAAACACAGGTAATGGAAAGGAGGCATCCACGAAGCGAGACTAACGAGCAACCGAGATGGGAATAAGGGAAGAGAGAAAGAGCGAGAGAGAGAGGGCATGAAGAGCCTTCCTTCGTAAGAAAACTTGAGATTTACTTCGCATCTCTTCTCTTCTCTTCTCCGCATACACCAGAGTTTCTCTCAGTCCCGTGGGGCGTTCGTACAGAGAAGATATCCACGTTCCGTTAAATGCGTTACGTGTACGAGAGCACCATCAGCAGCGCAGTGAAGTCTCGATAAAAAAAAAAAAGAAACGAGAGATGGCAAGGAACAGGAAAGGATATAGAGAGAAAGGGTGGTGGAAACCTTTAGCTTAGGGTCTGACGAGACTCTCTATCGCTTGCCCAGACTCGTCTGCCGCGGAATATCGTTTCAGGAAAGTTACGCGAATTCAGAGGATGAAAAGAGGGATTTTAAGTACTGGCTGGATGCTGAGAAGCTTCTTCAGAAGTTACAGAGACGCAATTGAACTTGCCGCCCCTTTCTCTTGATGCACTACCGTCGTCCCTTTTGAAACATCACCGAAAATGTTACGTATCTGATAGAAAGAAAATCCCTCGCCGCTCTAGCTACAACTAACTTTGAATTTAGACTCTTTCGAGATTCTCAATAGGAAACTTTTCTTCTTTCTCCCTGAATATACTTTGCTATCTTTGCTCAGATCTTTTGGCAGGGACACGTCCAAGAACGAAACATTTGTATTCCCATGAGAAAAAAATCGTTCTTTTTTTTCAAAAGAGACTCCTAGATTCTTTTGGAACGAAGTATCTTCTGGATATCAGTGATCCATCAATTGAGCCCATAAATCAAAAGTAGTCATGAGCAGATCATGAGCAACCAGAAATCTTCGATGATTGGGGAGGAAAACTGCCAAAATGAGCAGCTCAGGTGATCCTTCCCTTTGTCAAAAGTAGACAAAACGGATAATCAACGCGATTAATTCCCCTTGTGGCCCGCATAATCGATACCCAGTACATAATTCTCCTTCGTTTGTTTCGTACTTCCCTGCATCCATCTTGGGCCCGGTATTCAACCCTCATATAATATGCACGCTCATCAGGTACCCTTTCTCTCCATTACTGCATTCAAGCTATCTCACCCTACTACTGGCTCGTTTCTAACTATCCCAGCAATTCAGAAGATTGGACGTATTACGAAATTATTGGAATTTCGCCAAAAAGGAGGCGTTCAATTCAGCAGTTGAATTGGTAAAGTGGTTTACTTCATGGGGATGAATTTAAAATGGTTGCTTCGATGAAAGAGGAACCAGACGCATGCAATATGGACGCCCATATATTGCACACGTGAGTGGAGGCTGACCGGTCCTCTCTCTCTTTCTCTCTCTAGCCTGGAGGCATTGATACTCCTTTCTTTCGTCTTCTTTTTTTTTTGTCTTCTTTCCTTCCGTTAAAATATGGAAAACGTCCGTAGGGGGAATGCTTTCACATGAGCACGCATTGAGAAGCAAAAGCTTCGCGGAGACGCGCGCTGCGAAAGCATAATAGGGCAAGATGAAGGAATCCACAGGAAAATAAGAGACGATCCAGACCTGCCTGGAAGTGAAGCGGGCCAGAGATTATCTGAGCGTGGTATATGGTCGCAGACTCTAGCAAGAACCTTGTCAGGTATTCTCTCGTTGGATTGGACAAGACTCTCCACCGGTCGACCGAGTCCCGTGTGATGATCACTGGAGATCGAGACCCCTTCGCATGGGAACCTGATCTACACCAAGACCTAATCTGCACAAGTCGGTGGGTTACAACGGCTACCATTATATAGCTTGAGGCTCTCATTTACTCTCTTCTACACCGGTTTTATCGGGTCTGGGTGACCATCAAGCAGCAGCTATCATTCGAAATCGCTTATATAGAAGACGTTTGGTACGTGTGAGCATGCGATGTTACATTGTCACTGTCAGTGAGTTTTACAGTCAATCCTGATGAAGCTCGTACGAGTTTTCCGGTTTATTACACCGTGGTATGTGGCCAAGAAAAAGGCCATTAGGCTTTTATGCAGGCACCAAAGACTTTTCTTTGCGATCCGACAGCATCGATTGCGTTCATTTACAACTGACTATGAAATTACGTATGATAAATTAGAGCGGAGCCTACTAGTGGACTTAAACAATTCTAACTGCAATAATGCTAAACGATTGTATTTAAACGCCAAACTCTGTGAGGGGTCTTTACTTTTGGATACCTCCCATTCAATGCATCACATAACAGGCTTGAAGACATAGTCTGGTTATTCAAATGTTAACGAAGTATCATGTTAATTTAATCATTACGAGGCCTAAATTTTTAGTTGTAAGATCGATCTGAAGTTACGGTTGAACCGTCTTTTGAAAATTCGCATCTGTCTTAAGTTCCAACATACGTCTAAAAATTCAGGTCCAAAAGATGCCGTCAATGGTGCTCCATTTTAGTAGATCATTATTTTTCTAAATGTGTCCAAGCTTCATTTGCTCTGTACGGTTTCAAATGAGAAAAATACAAGACCAATCGGTCTAGCAATACTATGTTATATTGGGAAATGTGGGAGTCTCAAACATTGATATGTCATGAAGTTCTAACATTGGAATTACGGCGGGAAAAAGTAACTAATTGAACAAATAATTAGGAAATATTTCGTAATAACTACCTTGTTCTGCGTGAGTCCCTCTGAGGCACATGAGCAACAGAAGGCAGACAGGAGCACAGGTGGTGAAAATGAAGCGGTGGCGTCGTAGTACGCCCGCCATACTGAACGGGGCCATTCTTATCGGGCGACCCGCTCACTCCTGGCCCCAATGGCCGCGGTTCCTCTCGATCACCGAGCGTCACTCACTCCACATGCCTTCGAACCAAACACACTTTTCTTTCCCTTCCCCACTCCGATCACGATTTTTCACTATTTATCACTCACTCTCACCACGTTTTTGTTTTCTTTTTGTTTCGTCAACTTTCGAAATATCCTCTTGTGGATTAATTTTCTTAAGCCGTGATTTTATTTTTAATAAGTGAAGGTCCGATTTTGATGAAAATTTATGCTGATAAAATCACCCTTCACTCTAATGCTCGTGAGGCGGGTGAAAATCGTCTTTGAGTTCATCTATACACAACGAAAAAAGGTAGCTGGTGATTTCGATGTCGACGGACGGACTGACCAACGGGTCGATGAATGGACGGACCAGACCCACAGGACAATCAAAAAGATATTTTTTTAATTTTAATAAATCTGTGCTTGGCTAAGTAAGACTTATTACGATATTCGTCTCTTTACTTTTACTTCCATTGGCTCGTTAATATGGTCCGGGAGAAACTTTTATTTTTGTTCTTCCGGTTCTGTCGTTGCATAATCCAACGTTTTAGTCCGTTCGATGATTAATGGTTTATTTTTCTCCAACTTGTTGCATCTGGAAACAGATAAAGAAAAATTGTGGATTTAGTATATCGAGCTGAAGAAATTGTTTCGTTTTGGGCCTTTTCCAGCCTGATAAATTTCGTGTAATTGCAAAATTCATTTAAAATGAATCTTTTTTTATTAAAATAAAAATAATTTTTACCCTAAAAGACGAAAATTACTAATCGCCCATTATAATAAATTAATTATCTATTAAGGAATTATTAGTACATTGTATTTTAGAACACAAGATACTCATGATGAGATCACTAAAAATTTATGCTATTTAGCATGAACGTGCACAAAAAATTCTTGCTAATTAGGGCTAAAGATAGATACGAAGGTTTGACCCAGTCTAAGGAAGTATTTATACCTGAAAAGATTATTCATCAGCAAAGCCTCCACGTTCAATATTATATTTAAGCATTATAAAGCAATGGAGGATGCTGTCCAACTGGAGGTCGAAGCTATTCAGTAAAACTTTTTGAAACTATCTGATTTCCTCGACAGTGTGACTCGCCGAGAGCCAAGAAACCGTAACGCGCGTTTCGTATCCTAGCTCGTCATTGCGTCGAAATAATGATCATTATCGAGTCATTGCCCGGGTTGGGATGTGCAGGTGCCCCGTGGCAAGGTCTCAAAATTTGTCAGTCCATTTATTCATTCTTCAGTCTGCCCGAAAGAGAATGTTCGAATACAGACCGGCCATATCACTCTTTATGTCTGGGACGTAAAATCTATATCAGTTTGTCCCTACATCGACCTTTACGTTCGACCATATACTTATGTAATTCGGCCCCAGGCAACCTTGTCGACTCACGCAATGGGATCATTCGAAGACATAAATAAAAGACGGCAAACAGTCAATAACATTGTTCAATGACCCTGGGGCGACCTCTGTGACATTGATGACTCAAATGTCACTTTATTGTTTTACTTGTCCCATTCTTTAGATTCTGGTCAATAGTCAATGTCAACACTTGCAAGACAATGCCGATAGTCCTTTTGGATCTTCACTGGATCTGGAATCTTTACGTTCTACTCATGCAGCTGGATCACTTAAAATCGTGAATAAAACAAGATCAACTGCCAATGATATTGTCCAATAAACCTGGGACGTTCTCTGTGACACTGCGTGACTCTAATGTTGCATGATCGTTTCACTTGCCATATCCTCGTGATAATGGCTGACAGGTAGCGTCAACATGTGAACGACATATTGTCCACAGTCATCCGGTATTTTCACAGTTTAGTCCAGGACAAATTTAGTTTCCCGAGACAGTGAAGAAGAGTTTCTTTCATTGGTTACTTCATAACTCACTTGGAAATACCCAAGTGTCCTCGATCAATCAATCTCTATTTCCGGTCCGTTTGTCCTATCCAACGGTCCATCTTTCTTCGCTTCTCTCTGTATACAGGACGAAAGTGAACTGTAGGCACCCACTTGACCGTAGAAGAAGCAGAAAGGAGATTGACAAAGTCCTCGTGAGCTTCTAACGATCGAGAGAGCACAACGTTTGAGTTCATAGCACATGGGCTATAAGATGATTGTTCTACCGGCTTGTATCGTTTCTCTTGCTCTCTCTATACTCCTCAAGTTCGCTACTTCACTGTATAAACCAGCAAGAGAGTCCAGTGACTTGCTTCCTCGAGTCGTTGTGTCTACACACGGCAAAAGTTGTTCTCTCGTCGAGTTGAGACCGTGCGTAACTGGCTGTCCTTCACCGTGCGGCGTGGCCGCTTCTCTCTCTTTCTCTCTCTCTCTCTCCCTCTCTATCGTTGTCAGCTTCGTCGGCAAGGCTCGGGCAGGTCGACCGTCCGGAATCGCTCAATCTGGTTCCTCTCTCCTTTCCATCTCTTTCTTTTCATCTCACAGCCTCACATCTCGATATTTCCCGTCTCCACTGTACGTGTGCTATGGCAACCTCTAAAGTACCAACACCAGCACAGCATACTCGGAGATCGTCCCTCGGCCTTAAGATTCCTGTACGCTTCAATCGAGCATACATATATATTTATATTTGCAACATTCCTTCATTACATGAGATCATTGTCTGTAATATAGTCGTGGTAACAGAGAGTTTGAAGAGGCACCCATAAATCATGAGCCTAAATGGAATATTGAGAGGGTCAACTGATTTGTATTTTCAAGAAAGGTTTATGGAATATTGAATATTTAGAATGGAAGTTATGAAAGCTTCTGCATTGTGTTGATTAATTTCAAAAATTTATTTGCCAAAATTCCAGTCTAATGCAACAGGATTATTCTTTACGCTGTAACCATATAACATGGTAAGTATGGTAGTCGATTGAAATCGTATTATAAAATTGGCTAATCATTGAGTTTGCTGTTTTCAACAACATTGAATTGGACCAATGGACTACGATAGGGAATATAAAATTTATTTAATGGAAATGAGATGTACGACAAAGGACAGGTATGAATTCAAGGGCAAGGCCATGCATACATGTGTAGTACATGTGTGGAAGGGCTTGGGGGTTTCTAAGTCTGGCCCGCCGTCGTGAAATTCACGATAGTCAGAGGCAACCAGTCATCCGAGGGGTTGAAACTCTGAAAGATATGGAGGGGGTGGTTGTAAAGTGCAGGAAGGGGCGAATGAACGAACAAGAGAAGCCGCGAGAAGACGCGGGAGTGAGGAGGTGCTGAGGAAAGGGAACGGCCCGAGAGAGAGAAAGAGAGGAAGAGAGGGAGCAACGAACGAAACTTTAGGGGTTCGTTGGGGGTGTCGTCGGGGCGAAGAAATGGAGGCGGCAGAAGGGCGTGAGGGCCCGGTGGGGATCAGGGAAAGGGGTGAGTTTCCCAGGATCAATACCACCCGCTCACCCATCTCTGTCTCACGTTTTGCCTTCTCACTTTCTGCCTCTCTCCCTCTCTCTCTCTTCCCACTTTCTGCCTCTGTTCCTCGCTTCGTCTCATCTCTCTCGCTCTTTTTTTTCGTTGGCCTTAGATGGCGCCTTTCCATCTATCCATCTCTGTCCTCCATCATCTTTTATGCCGTTGTTCCTTGTCTCCCTCGCGCCTGCCAGAATCGTATTCGTTCGTTCCCTCTTTCACTTTTTTTTTCGCCTTTTCCCTTGTACGTGTGCGAGGGAGAAGCCTGGGGGCTCTTGGTGTCTCTCTATTCCCACCCCTGCAATGCCATCCTCAAGGATAGAAACAAGGGGCGCTCACCGAGGTAGAAAAAGGCGGGCATGGAGCAATAGAAAGACCAAGACTGAGACAGAGAATCGTGCTTGCTATGCACAAGGTAGCTTCGCTTCTCCACGTCACGTATAATCACCCACACCTTTGTACGAACGAATTTGGCTGCAAAAATATTCTTTACGATGCTTTGAATATATTCATGGAACTCAAATGAATTTTGTCACTGCCTGGGAGCATATTCCAGTATTAAATTCATGCCCACAAATTTCGTTACACCTCCCAATTCAGCTCCCACCCGGAAAATTGAAGTACAGTTTTTTTTCGAAATAAGTGAATCAAAATCAATGAATCGTTAGCAATCAATGAACAATTATGGCACGCTGACTTTCCAAAAATTTCATTGAATTCCATCCAGTCATCTTCGAGAAAAATGGATTTAAGTTTTGGGAGGTTAGAATGCTCATTCTCATCAGCTGTTGAGCATCGGCCATTAAAATTGTCGTAAGTGCTGTAGCACTAATACACACCCGGTTTTCGTGATACTTTTGACAGTCCAGTATATTATATTATCATGCAGAATTTTTGTTGCTATCACGAAACACATAACACAATGAATACTTCATAACTGCACAGTTTATAATATAATATTTTTGGAAAAAAAAGCCAGTGGTGAAAAGTTATTACGATGGAAAGTCGTATATCCTGCCATTTCATCATTCTGTGTAAAACTGATTAACGAGAAACAAAACATGAGGTATGACGGTGAAATAAGCACCGGGTGCGACGCTACGAGTACGGAGGGGATGAGGCAAGGCACGAAATCCTAGAGTGCCAAAATATAGTGCCGCTCTTCCATTTCCTCTACACCAGGCGAAAGAAGAGAGAAAGAGAGAAACGTTGCCTGTTGAAGAGATGAGGTGAAGAGCAATGAAAAAAGAAGTCTGCGTGAAGGCCGTGCGCAGCAACGGTTGATGGTGGTACAGCTTGGTAAACCCGAGTACAAGCTGAGAGTTAGAAAGAGCTGGCTAGAAAAAAAAACGGCAAAAAATATCTTAGAGAGGGAGGAAAAGAAAGAAGGGCGAAAGAGAGAGGCGTTAGGAGTTCTTCTAAAGCGGGCAAAGACCTTCGGCTACCTCTTTCCTCTCCTTCTTAGTCAGGGAGACCAGCCAAGATGCATCCACGAAATTGCAGACTTCCGTGCAAATGCCTTGCTGAGCTGATTTTTTTTTTTCATTATTCCCATGTCTAGTATTTCGTATAATAGTAAATGTATTCGCATTTGAGTATTCGTACAATCTTTTGCCTACGTGGAACTTGTTCGTGTACTTCTTTTCACCTCTTCGTAAAATTATAACGAAATGTTCGTACATTTCGCCGGAACATCTCGTGTCCCTTAACACCGGTAGATTTTTAGCCCCGGAAAATACTCGTCGAGTAGCCTCGTGAAAATTTCAAGATGTCGTCGTCCTCTGGTCTGTCTTTTTTCGTGAAACGAATCACCAAATTTTCTTGCCACTTTTTTCATTCAATCCTACCTCAGACAAAAGCCGAAATTCTGAAGAGACCCTCTACATGTCGAAACGCCTCTAGTCCAGCATGAGGGACATCAAATGTGGTCAAACGCCTATCGAATCTTGCTCTCGTTGCTTCAGGCGTTTCGAGCATTAATTGATTCATTGACCATAGTTATCAGCAAAAATGTCAGAGTCCAAGAGAAAATGAGAAAGAAGTGAATGCGGTGGTGCCACAATCATATCTTGACAAGACGAATCATAGGATTAACGACCAGCCAAAATAATTGCTCAATTCCACTACAGTCCGTACAAAATAATTCCAGTCAGCCATTTTGTGTTCATATCACAAATCACGAAGCATCACTGAAATGAGACGCGAGAAGCCAAGTCTTCACTCTTGCTGACAAAGAACGTCAAACTTTCCAGACCCTTCTTAAAAAACCATTTCCTTTGACGGGAAGACTGCTTTAAATATTTCCCAGCATTTTTTTTTGCCAACTACTTATTTCATCTCGTTCTTTTCTTCGAGCAGTTCCTTTGGTCGTGAGGTAAACACAAGCAGGTTTAGGTTGGGTGAGGCCGCGAGCTCTAGAGAGGACGAGAGCCGCATAAGAGCAGAAGAAGATCACCTCTACACTTTTGGGTATATATTCGGGGATTTGAAAGTATCAGTGAAGAGGTTTGCCAACACCCCGTACCCCGTTTCACTTCACGGACCATCGGCTCTCACCGCTAGCTTTTGCTTGAAACACTGGGAGCAACGAGCGGCAGCTTCTTCAGCGGGCAAAGCCCTCGGTTTCTTTTTCTCTTTTCCAATGGCAGCCTAGCAGCCTACTGGAAGACAGAAAGGTTTCGGTGGGTGGTTATCCAGCACAAGTTGCAAATTTTTCGGTAGCTACCCCTCCCCCCCCCTTCCTCCCGACACCTTCCCCTTTCATCCGTCGTTCACTCTCTTGCCCATGTCCCGTCTTCTTTGCCCTAGCTCGAGGCTGAAGTCTCTACTCAAACTCTCACTCCTCCTTACTCTTTGCCTCGCATCAAAACGTTGAGTGGTCGCTGAAAATTTGGTGTGCTGTTCGTTGACGCTGCAGAGGAATTGCTGGCTTTGGCAAAAGAGAATATAAAAATAAAAAGATGCTGAAGAAGCGAGGCATAAGATGAAAGAATGAGGTGAAGCATCCGAGCTAGAGCCTTCTTGCATTGAGCTGAGCTACCAAAAGCTCTTTTCGGGAACCACGAATTCCTATGGACCTCGAAGTGAAACATCTCGAGACTTCGAAGAACTCAATGATGCACTGTAAAAAGACCTGCCTATACTTTTTGGCAATTTTTCATCCTCGAAGAGGAGCTCTGATGATTGCGCAATGAAAAAAATATTAGGCATGAGGAGGGTATTCATAAACAAGTAGTTAAAAAGTAGGAATGGAAAGTTAGGTGACGCTAAAAGATAATGAAGGAAGTAATGCAGATCTAGGATCCAGGATCTAGAAGACTTCTGTCTTCTTTCATCTAGCTACAGGCCGATTTCTCCACTCAAAACACCCTTCTTTCCTCTTTGGCAAAATTCGATGCAGCGTTCATTGACACTGCAGAGCAATCTCTTGCTTTAGCAAAAGGGAATATTAAAACAAATGAAAATGCTGAAAAAGCAAGAAATAAGGTGAAAAAATGAGGTACAGCACCCAGGAATCTTTTTGCTGGCATACCAAAGGTTTTTTTCCAAACAACGGATCGAACAAAAGGATATTCGTAAACAAGTAGTTGGAAAAATAAATTGTAATGAAAACTGAGATGCATAAATTCGGATTTGGGATTCTACTATGAGAATAACTGGAATTCTGATAATTTAAAAACTGTTCATGTTGCAGGCTTTTCCGAAGACATCTAGCATCAATAAGTCACTTTGTGATTGCCCGGAAGTTCTTTCCGTTTGATTGCTGTCGATCCTGGGTACGAAGATGCTTCATGTAAACTGAGGATTCTTTTGGAAGCTTATTTGTTTTTTTTTCTACGTCTATTCATCTCTCTTGGCCCCTTAACCCGCCTTTTTTCGTCCTCTTTTGGATGAACGCATCGACTATTCTCCGATATGTTTGCCCTATTCTCTCGTCCTGAACATTCTAACGTATAGAATATCCATAGAAGGGGACAGAAGGAGAGCAGCATCAGCATCCGGGATTCGGATGTATCCTAGTGAATATAGGAATCTTTCGTAGTTTTACCCTCAACGCCTACTTTTACCCTCTTCCGGTTGTTTGCAATCCGGTGTCCGCCTCTTCCTTATTTTTTCACGGCATTTGAGATCGTGGCTCGTTTTTTTGTCCTCGATCCTTCCAACTCCTGACAATGCGGATGAGAAGTGGGGAGACAAGAAAAGTGCAAAGTGGTAGTCAGTCGGATCGGAGAGAACGAATGGGAATTTATTATATTATATATTTATAGAACAAGTACACTCTTTGTAAAATCAACGAGTGCACAGTTGAAGGCATTTTTACAATTAAACAAATTTCATTATAAAAATTTTAATTTCATACAGTTGTTCAATTGATTATTTGAAAGATTTTGAGTTGAGAAAGGTAATCGATATTTTGATATATGAATAGAAAGAAAAGAGTCGTAGATAAGGAGAAGAAAGAAAAGATTATTATGACAAGAGGTTCTAGGAGAGGTAAATCTGTCCTATCCTCGAGATATATCCGCGCGGACAAATTCTATTTCCGTTAAATTTAAGACCAGCCGTTCTTCTCTTCCGTTTTCTCCCGTTCAGATTTTATTTCACCGCGAAGCAAACCGTCGGATCTCATTCACCTCCCATAGCCCTCACACTCTACTACATCATTCCCTCTTCTTTTTTTTTCCGTTCTTCTCCACTTACTCTGATTCGTAGTCGTGTATCAAGTGTAATGTCAGAATATTCTGAGAAACGAGATAAGGAAATCCAAGATGAAAAATAATAAAGAAGATTAAAAATGTAAGTTTGCGAATGGGTCAGAGATTATTATTATTAATATCATTACTTTGGCTCTATTTTTCATGAGGCCAAGGTTTTCAACAATTATTTGATGGAATTTATAATCAATGAGAAATACCCTATTGGATTGGTTCTCGAAATGTATAAAGAGATGGAATTTTCCCATGATTTTGGTAAATGTATTTAAGACCTGTATCAGAAACTCTGATGCCATGAATGACTGGATCAAAATTTTTTAAAACCATATCAATGTTATGGGAAAATAAATGTTGAGAAAAATTGGGATTTATTCCCCATTTCGATAAACTTTAAACAGTTGATATTTTAAATAGCCATAACTTTGCTTGCGTTTGGCCAATTTAAAATCCATGATGTATAATCAAAAGGTGCGTATAATGTACGCAGAAATTGATCGTTCGACTTCATAAAACTGTAATTTTTTTACGCGCGAATTACGCAGTATTTTAAATCGTTCTAAACTAAATAGGTATAAAAGGTGGAGTAACAATTTCATAGGGAAGCGAATTTATGTCCATTTGGTTGATTGTATTTTTGGCAAAAATAAAAATAAAATAAAACATTTCACCGATCACGAATCAGTCAGTCATTTTCCCGTTGACACAAAGATTATCGTTTTAAAAATTGCCAAAAAATATTCAATCTCAGCCCACTGGAACTAACTTGGCCGGTTCATAGTTTTTCCATCATTGGCTTATTCGATACATCGTTTATTTATTTCTCTCTCTCTCTCTTATTTGCTCTGTCATATCTCAAACTATCTTGTCGTCGCGAGCCAACCGCAAGACGGCCCTGAGACAAATTCTATTTCCGATGAATTTAAGAGCCCACTGTACCTCCTCTCGCTTACCCGCTATACCATCATTCCCCGCTGCATTCGCTTCTTTCATTCTGTGACGCTGCACCCGAGCTCAGATTTATTTTACAGCGATCTCTCTGCCTCTGGTTTTTCGAGCTTAGCTCACTAGAACCAGCGTCAGCCTCTTCGTCTTTCTTTCTTTTACCTCCCTTCTTCTTTTTTTTCTTCTTCTTATTTCTCATTTCTGCCTTTTCTTTCTCTTGCTTCCTCTATCCTCACTTCTAAAGCCGCACTGGCACTAATAAAAAAAAACAGCACTTTGAATTTAGAATCGCTCAACGTCCTCTATTTCTTTCACCCTCGACTTTTTTCCCCTTTTCCTTTTTTTCGTTCCACACTTCGCGCTCGCTTTACAATTTGGCAAAAAAAAAAAAGAACGATGTAATAGGATTTTTTATCCACGTCCCAGCTCATAATTTTGGCAGGTATTTTTTGTATTATTCATTAACATGCTCGACTTGGTTCATTTATTTCTCCCAATTACGAATTATAATGCCTTGTCGTCCCTGCCGTATGACATTTTCGGTAGCCTTAATTCTAACTATAAAGTGAAAATGGCCAAATTTTCAAATAGCTAAGCTGATCTGGATAATCACTATTGAACAGCAGATTTTTATGTTTTTTTAAGTCCTCACAAATGAACCAGTCGGTTCTGGAGTTGACCGTAAATTTTTACCAAGACTCTGTAGTCCCTACTTTTCCCTACTTCCCATTCTTCAAATATTCGGATCTTACTGCGCATACGCAACGACACAGCCAAGCACTGCGCATGCGTCAGCGTCTGGAGTGGGGGGATCCGTTGCATTATGGGAATAAATAACCTCAAAAGGATGGAAATTTGTAAAATTAAGAATCACCCTGCTATTACTTGGAATGTTTCATCAACAGAATATTTTATCTCCAACACTAGACTATATCTGACAAAGAGCATACGTAAAGCATGGTTTTTACAACAAACATCGGAATTCTGAACACCTGTATCAAGATCATACACATGAGCAAAATGGCTGCGTAGAATTTCCTTTTTAGGAAGGCAAATCGTGATTGCTCATCCCGAACGGAGTTGCCCTCGCAGTTTGCCATACGGCATATGGGCTTCGTATCAAGGGTATCCCACAACAGTCTAGTATAATCACGATTAACCCAGATTCGATCGAGCATCGTCCGCCTCGTCCAAGGCCATACGAGTAGGCAAAATTGCCTCAGTCATTCGCTCTTACTGGACGAATATTTTTTAATCCTTTTTCTCATGAACCCAAAAGCTCTGTCTGGTCCTCAGGTCCTTGATGCGCTACTGGGATATCGGCTTACCGGCGCCACTGGTGGCCCTCTCTTATTGACATTATTTTATTTCATTTTTTTTTCCACTTCTTTGTGTGCCTATCGATGAAATGCGACCGAGCGTAATCCATCGATCCTTTGTCTTTTACAGGAGTAGTCACGAGACGCCGGAGGACGTCAGTGAGTCGAGCGCTTATGTTCCATTGGCCATGGGAATCCCCTTCATCGTTACACAGCGATGAACGGACCAGCCAACCGCGAATAAGAGTCACCCTGGACTTGAAGCGTTGTACACATGTACTGTTTGGCACTCTACGATATAGAAACGAGAGATCGGTTGACTCTTGACGAAGTCATCCATTCGGCTGACCCTTCACTAGCTGCGCGATCTTGGAAACTTATAGAACCGATTTTATTTCATTCGTTTCTTTTTTTTTAACTATCTGCTGCTTTTTCTCTCCACTCGATCGATTCTCTTTTTTATCTTCGCTACAGGGGATGGTTGTTCGGCTGCTTTGATCTTTGGGGCCATTACACAATAGCACGATACGATAAGATCTTGCTGGGTTCTTCTATTTTTGTATGCTATTATTATTTGCTTGGCAAGAACAGTGATTATGGAGTGTGCCGAATAAACTGGTGATCTGAGAGGAATACGCAAATAATGGAATTTGGAGTTTGAGGGCGGATAGATGACGAGGGTGAACTCTGGCGAATTCTGTGGGATCTAATTGGACGAATGGAGTTCATGTTATGAGTGTCGGTTGACTTTTAGACGAAAAGAGATATATTTGCAGATATTTGAGATGAGAGTTAGCGTGAGAACGCGTGGCTCCCCGTACCGTGTGTGGTTCAAAAAGTTCAAAGCAAAACTAGAGCAAAGCTGAGAGAACCACCTTGTGGTCAACTACAGAGACATTGCAGGTGTTCTTCGTTATAATGACTTTATTACTCTGAATTTTAAAGCAGGCCAATTGATTATAACCACCTTTTATTAATCTGCAAATCTAATATATCGCAAATGGCTCTTCATGGCGAGCACGAATCATCTATAAAATGTCAAGCGAGGAATGCACCGGTGATCTGAATGGATAATTTCATTTGCATGAGCTGATAAAATGGTAGTTTCTCATTCTGTTATTGTCCTGAATAATTTTTTTCGATGCATACAATAAAAACAATAGACGCGATGCTCCATGACCTTTTCAACTTTACATCAAACGCTCAAACCTCTAACCAGCTTTAAATTCCATCCAACTCCAAATCGACCATTTACACTATGAAATCTCATCTCTTAATTTATGGTGAGCAATTTCGAATGTCTATAAACATATCTTCTAGTTTGGAAAAATCGTTAGAAAAATAAATTGACAGAACATTTTTCATTGTGTTCGTTCACATGCTCGTTTCTTTTTCTTACTGTGATTATTACAGTATGTTTTGTCTTTATTTCTCATGTCGATGGCCCCAAGTTAAAAGGGCGTATGAGTATCAAAATGGCTTATATATACCTTTATGGTTGTGTTAGAACATCGATGCATTGCCACGTTGACTATACAATATCTTACATATTGTAGATTATACGGTTCGTACATATGGATGGATGAGATTGTATGCGAATATTAATATGACTGAGACCAGCAGAGGTGAATTGTGGTAGAAGGTTCGCTTCTAGTTGCAGACTGAGGCAAATGAAAAAAAAGAAAATCTCATCTCTTAATTTACGGTGAGCAATTTCGAATATCTATAAACATATCTTCTATTTTGGAAAAATCGTTAGAAAAATAAATTGACAGAACATTTTTCATTGTGATCGTTCAGATGCTCGTTTTTTTCTTACTGTGATTATTACAGTATGTTTTGTCTTTATTTCTCATGTCGATGGCCCCAAGTTAAAAGGGCGTATGAGTATCAAAATGGCTTATATATACCTTTATGGTAGTGTTAGAACATCGATGCATTGCCACGTTGACTATACAATATCTTACATATTGTAGATTATACGGTTCGTACATATGGATGGATGAGATTGTATGCGAATATTAATATGACTGAGACCAGCAGAGGTGAATTGTGGTAGAAGGTTCGCTTCTAGTTGCAGACTGAGGCAAATGAAAAAAAAAAAAAAAAAAAGAAAGAAAAAAGAAAATGAACGTATGCGTCGCTCGATGCGGTTCCCGCTCGCTGTTCCATATGCTTCTATGCTTCAAGATAAACCGCTATACGGTTACCACAGTGGTAGTAAATGGCATGTATGTCTGTACCATGGATCTAGCGTACTTTCACTGCATCGTGTTGTCTCGAAAAAAATGGCATCATATGCACTAGACTCTGCGCAGTCTGCGAGCATTACGAAATCTTCTTATACACGGCATTCGAATCGAGATTTCCAAGCAGCACTTTATAACTATTCACTACTCGACTGAACCCCTCGCTCATGCTGTACGAAATAATGCATATTTGATTCAAGAAGAAAAAAACAAACATTGAGATACTTGACTGCGTTTCTTCTGAAATAAAAAAGGAAAGAAGCAGCAAAGTAATGCAAAACGGTACACGTACAGTTTAAGTGCAAATACATTTATTAGTAACTCTTTTGTGTTTATCTATATTGTTCAGTGCCTAATAAAATTAATTCGATTAGAAATCATTATTTTTTTATTGCTCGCTATGAATTAGATTGAAGATTGAGAGAAGAAGAAATTAAATGAGGATAAATGTTGACGAAAAATGGACCTGTAATGGATCACACTCGGAACGAGTGATGTTTAAAATCATCACGAAAGAAAAACATCGTGTGACCAGAGATTCGTGAAGAAGATGAGAATTTTTACTATACACGTACAGTTTGAGTGCAAATTCATTTATTAGTAACTCTTTTGTGTTTATATATATTGTTCAGTGCCTAATAAAATTAATTCGATTAGAAATCATTATTTTTTTATTGCTCGCTATAAATTAGATTGAAGATTGAGAGAAGAAGAAATTTTAATTTCTTCTCATATTTATCCTCATATAAATGAGGATAAATGTTGACGAAAAATTGACCTATAATGGATCTCACTCGGAGCGAGTGAGGTTTAAAATCATCATGAAAGAAAAACATCGTGAAGAGATTCGTAAAGAAGATGAGAAATTTTACTATCATGACAACCAGCTTGGCACCCAAGACTGCTATAAACGAGACCGCCTCATTGCACACCCGAACACCCGACGATAAGCTATAATGACCGCGTATTCACCCCCGCTGGCTTGACCATCAACGATCAGTCACGCGATTCTCCCGGCTGCTCGAAACGGGAAAGAGAAAATGAGAAGGAGGTCGCATTAGTAGTGGTCTGGAAGGCTCAGGAGTTGAAGGAAAAAAAAAAAAAAAAGAAGAAGCTTAGGGTCTCAGAGGCTCGACCGAAGTCGTTCGGACGTACTGAAATCACCCAAGATGGCTTCACCCATCTATTGTTTTGGATTCGTTTCTTAAACTTTTATGTATGCCAGTAAAGTAGATAAATGCCCTTTCGACAAATTTTCAAGTTTCGATGAATTTTCAAGCCTGAACGAAATAATAAAACTCAAAATGAATGCTCTAAATACGAGAAGCGAAACACTAATTATGCTGCCGATTTTCTACACAGTTCAAGAAAAATCCACGGTTTTAAACACGCGAGCGGTGTAAACATTTATCGAGTTTTGAGCCAATTGCTCACATCATTCCGGGTGTTTAATTCAAATTAGCAACTGTTGTACAATTACAGTATTACCACCACGAAATTTAAAACATGTTTTTTTTTTATTTGCGTTGGGTGAAGAAAAATTAATAAACCGTTTGAAATAAAAGGGAAATTATAACGCCATATATCGTCAAAAAGTTTCATTAAATTCCATCCAGCAACGTTGAAGAAAAATAGATTTAAAGTTTTGAGGTTATAATGCATATTCACATCAGCTGTTGAACACCAGCCATTGCTGTATAGATCCATATGAAAGTCCTCTTGGGGTTAATTTGAACAGCAAGAGGAGGAAAAAAAAATATGGATGTGAGGTGCAGTGAAATCCTGAAACTGCCTTTTCATGGTTCTAATTGACTATCGTAATTGTTTCGATATGCATCGATTTTCGTGTTAGCTTTAATGAACGTTCTTAGCCCACAAATCGAATGATATCTTTTGATAAATTTACACGTGACCACTTATCAGCAACTCTGATCAGCTACCGCGCTCGGGACGCCATTTTAGACGCTCGAATCGAATAGTCCAAATGTCACTTTCCACTTTCTATACCCTAAAAAATACAAAGTACATCAAATTCGAAAATCTTGTGATCCTTGTGATGTATTGTACGTTGTGGGTGAATTTAAAAATCGATTGTGAAATAATCCGAAAAATAACGATGATTCAAATATAATACGCCTAACCTCAAAAGTCGTCGATGAACCGCGCACTAAATCTTTACTGTGGCTAAAGAAATATGACAAAAGGGAGAAGAAGAAGAGGAAGAAGAAGAAGAAGAGCTGAAAGGGGCATATATATAGGGACGGAAGCAATGAATAGATCTTGATAGGGATGAGCTGTTTGTGGTGATGCCTAGTGGTTGCATGCTGATGGTATGGCTCGTGCGCGCTCGACCCACGCGCTCAGTCACTGGCGGGCCATTTATACTACTCTAATCTCAATGATAAGCGTCCAGGGGCGCATCTCTTCACAGCCGCTTGCCAGAGAGAGTTTAATGCTCCGGCACGTTTGAAGGATCAATGAAATGAGCCGGCAATGTGTGCTAAAAGAAAGTCTGAATTGGCCAAATCGAACACAAAAGATGTCCAGGACATCATATATTAGGTCATCCGACTTCTCGTCTCACCTTTTTATTTCTTACACTGCTAATAATATATTGCGCAAGATTACGCAGTCGCGGTTTCATTTGCGTTGGGTTGGTGTGGTCGTGTAGTTACTTTTCTGCATCATATTATTAAAACATTCTCACATTCGATTGTGAAAGACTCGAAAAAATGTATTACTGTGGTGGAACGCTGTAGATTTCTGAAATTTTGTGCTCTGTTGAACTACCCAGGAGCAATTTCATATATAATCTGTCGGTGAAAACTGTAGGTCGTAATGCAAGGAGATAACTCAATATTACCACAAGGTAAAGTGATGTTTTTTTTTACCAGAATTAAGGTTAATAAAAAGTATGACATTGAAAGTGGGATGACATGATATTTTGATCACTAAATCGAAACATGCCAACCCATTTCGAATCTTTTTCATGATTTTCAACGATTTATTTAAATTTGATGAGTTCTGGTGTCTGCGTTACGTTAAAAATTAAGGCTTCCACCGAAGGTTAATTACGCGGTGTGCATCTTTTTGGGATTAATTTTATTATTTGATGAATTTCCTGCATTTTTTATATCCGTGATAAAAAAATTTGGATGATAAGAAAAGTGGAAAAATTAATATATTTGACGACGTTGCAGTTCTCGCGAGAGATGCTTCGGTTTAATAAGGTTTAATCGAAATAAGGGGCGTTACTTTTCTGCATCATATTATTAAAACATTCTCACATTCGATTGTGAAAGACTTGAAAAAATATATTACTGTGGTGGAACGCTGTAGATTTCTGAAATTTTGTGCTCTGTTGAACTACCCAGGAGTAATTTCATATATAATCTGTTGGTGAAAACTGTAGCTCGTAATGCAAGGAGATAACTCAATATTACCACAAGGTAAAGTGATGTTTTTTTTTACCAGAATTAAGGTTAATAAAAAGTATGACATTGAAAGTGGGATGACATGATATTTTGATCACTAAATCGAAACATGCCAACCCATTTCGAATCTTTTTCATGATTTTCAACGATTTATTTAAATTTGATGAGTTCTGGTGTCTGCGTTAAGTTAAAAATTAAGGCTTCCGTCGAAGGTTAATTACGTAGTGTGCATCTTTTTGGGATTAACTTTATTATTTGATGAATTTCCTCCATTTTTCATCACCGTGATAAAAAAATTTGGATGATAAGAAAAGTGGAAAAATTAATATATTTGACGACGTTGCAGTTCTCGCGAGAGATGTTTCGGTTTAATAAGGTTTAATCGAAATAAGGGGCGTACCTCAGACATGTCCTATGAACCATAAACATATTAGGATCTGATGTTGTTGTAACTTTTTTTAATGTGAAAATTAATCTCAATTATCAATAGTTATTTTTTTCAAAGTGATGCTAGGACAGTATTAGGATCAGTACGTAAAAAAAAAAAAAAAAAAAAAAAAAAAAAAAAAAAAAAAAAAAAAAAAAAAAACGTTAAGTGTCTCGGGACGTAATAAACGGCCCTTCTCACTCATCTCGGGTGGCTCATAATTTTTCAGGCCCCGAGAGTGAAAGAAACAGGACACTTGGAACGCGCGTGGCAATATATATCACGAAGAGGGTGAAAGAAAATGCCACCACGAGAAACGATAGCTAGTGCGTGCCTCATCCTACTTCATGTATATATATATATATACATATATATATATACCAACAGCCATATGGCTTTCGTTTTCTCTCGACCAACTTATCTCTGTTATTTCTGATCACTACGAACTTGGACCGAATTTCTCATTTTCATTCGATTGCATTTGCTTTTTCTTTTATTTTATAGCCTTATGCGTAAATTCAAAAGAAACATGTCGTGAAAAAAAAACGAAAGTATTTTTTTTAATTTTCCACGAACTCTCTTTTAGTACATAATGTAGAATTAATTTATTTCGGCGATGTAGCTTATCATCATCTTAAAAAAAGGCCCCAATTTCATTTTTTCTTTTCCGGAAATAATAGGGCGAAAAATATTTGTGACGTATCAAAAAACATGGAGGCATTATGATATTATTCCAGGATAAATAGAGAACTGTGAATATTCTTTGTTTCCTACATAATCTGCCATGTGTGTCCGAGGACATCTGGTAAGATCACGCATTGACAAGTAGTGGAGTGGAGGCCTCTATAGAAATTCTATTCGAGTCCCTTGCGGCCTGGCGAGAACTGTCACCCTAAACTCCTCTGCTTTTGGTTATCCTTCGTTATTTCTCGCCCCTCTATTCCCTGATGTCAGATATAACCGAAGCGTAACCCTGAGACAGGAAACCCAGAAGACTGCGGTACCATTTTATGCGGGTATGCCTAACTATCATCCCAATATTATCACATATGCACATATGTTCTCTTCCTCCTATTGCCTAAATTATTTGTCAGGAAAACAAATAGTAAAAAATTGCACAATCGAGGATAATTTAGCGAGAGAATCATTTAAAATGAATTTTTAAAGGTATCATTTTAGAAACATGTCGATTTGCATGCCGAATTATGTCCACTAAGTAAGAGGAAATGTTCTTTATTCTGACAAAAATTGATCTGTCTACACGCAGCGGTAAAGTCCACAGCTGAATAATGTTGACGCATATTAAGGACTGTGAGATGATACAGCTCACGACGAGTTCATGCCGAATTATCTCCATCTCTGCTACACTTTTCATCCTCCTCCTCCTCCTCCTCCTAAATGCAGGGATGTTGCTTACGGCCATGAGAATTGGGTCACTCATATTTTAGAAATATGTCGGTTTGCATGCCGAATTATGTCCACTAAGTAAGAGGAAATGTTCTTTATTCTGACAAAAATTGATCTGTCTACACGCAGCGGTAAAGTCCACAGCTGAATAATGTTGATGCATATTAAGGACTGTGAGATGATACAGCTCACGACGAGTTCATGCCGAATTATCTCCATCTCTGCTACACTTTTCATCCTCCTCCTCCTCCTCCTCCTAAATGCAGGGATGTTGCTTACGGCCATGAGAATTGGGTCACTCATATTTTAGAAATATGTCGGTTTGCATGCCGAATTATGTCCACTAAGTAAGAGGAAATGTTCTTTATTCTGACAAAAATTGATCTGTCTACACGCAGCGGTAAAGTCCACAGCTGAATAATGTTGAGCACATTAAGGACTGTGAGCTGATACAGCTCACGACGAATTCGTGCCGAATTATCTCCATCTCTGCTACACTTTTCATCCTCCTCCTCCTCCTCCTAAATGCAAGGATGTTGCTTACTGCCATGAGAATTGGGTCACTCATATTTTAGAAATATGTCGGTTTGCATGCCGAATTATGTCCACTAAGTAAGAGGAAATGTTCTTTATTCTGACAAAAATTGATCTGTCTACACGCAGCGGTAAAGTCCACAGCTGAATAATGTTGAGCACATTAAGGACTGTGAGATGATACAGCTGACGACGAATTCATGCCGAATTATCTCCATCTCTGCTACACTTTTCATCCTCCTCCTCCTCCTCCTAAATGCAAGGATGTTGCTTACTGCCATGAGAATTGGGTCACTCATATTTTAGAAATATGTCGGTTTGCATGCCGAATTATGTCCACTAAGTAAGAGGAAATGTTCTTTATTCTGACAAAAATTGATCTGTCTACACGCAGCGGTAAAGCCCACAGCTGAATAATGTTGATGCATATTAAGGACTGTGAGATGATACAGCTCACGACGAAATCATGCCGAATTATCTCCATCTCTGCTACACTTTTCATCCTCCTCCTCCTCCTCCTAAATGCAAGGATGTTGCTTACTGCCATGAGAATTGGGTCACTCATATTTTAGAAATATGTCGGTTTGCATGCCGAATTATGTCCACTAAGTAAGAGGAAATGTTCTTTATTCTGACAAAAATTGATCTGTCTACACGCAGCGGTAAAGTCCACAGCTGAATAATGTTGAGCACATTAAGGACTGTGAGCTGATACAGCTCACGACGAATTCGTGCCGAATTATCTCCATCTCTGCTACACTTTTCATCCTCCTCCTCCTCCTCCTCCTAAATGCAAGGATGTTGCTTACTGCCATGAGAATTGGGTCACTCATATTTTAGAAATATGTCGGTTTGCATGCCGAATTATGTCCACTAAGTAAGAGGAAATGTTCTTTATTCTGACAAAAATTGATCTGTCTACACGCAGCGGTAAAGTCCACAGCTGAATAATGTTGAGCACATTAAGGACTGTGAGCTGATACAGCTCACGACGAATTCGTGCCGAATTATCTCCATCTCTGCTACACTTTTCATCCTCCTCCTCCTCCTCCTAAATGCAAGGATGTTGCTTACTGCCATGAGAATTGGGTCACTCATATTTTAGAAATATGTCGGTTTGCATGCCGAATTATGTCCACTAAGTAAGAGGAAATGTTCTTTATTCTGACAAAAATTGATCTGTCTACACGCAGCGGTAAAGTCCACAGCTGAATAATGTTGAGCACATTAAGGACTGTGAGCTGATACAGCTCACGACGAATTCGTGCCGAATTATCTCCATCTCTGCTACACTTTTCATCCTCCTCCTCCTCCTCCTAAATGCAAGGATGTTGCTTACTGCCATGAGAATTGGGTCACTCATATTTTAGAAATATGTCGGTTTGCATGCCGAATTATGTCCACTAAGTAAGAGGAAATGTTCTTTATTCTGACAAAAATTGATCTGTCTACACGCAGCGGTAAAGTCCACAGCTGAATAATGTTGAGCACATTAAGGACTGTGAGCTGATACAGCTCACGACGAATTCATGCCGAATTATCTCCATCTCTGCTACACTTTTCATCCTCCTCCTCCTCCTCCTAAATGCAAGGATGTTGCTTACTGCCATGAGAATTGGGTCACTCAAAAAGAATAGTGGCTCGCGAGTATACAGTTGAGGATTATTCGTCTAACACAGAACTATATGTGATATGATATAAATTCTAAAATTCCTTTGCCTCATTTTGCATGAACCAATGGAAAGAGGGAGTGAGGTCAATCCGGACGTTCGAAGAGAAACGGTAGATGGCAGGTCCCGTGGCGCAGCACAAGTGGCTCCCATAGGAAGGAAAACCAGCATGGGGTTTCCGCTTGGGCAGCATCAATGGCAAACGGTATGGAACGAGACGGATCTCTCGCAACGAGAGAGCACATCACAAACGCAATGTTCGTTCCCGGCAAAGTTGAGAGAGGCTTTCCCCTCATTCATGTAGACCACGAGAGAAAGAGAGAGCACGAGTAAGAGAGAGAGAGATGGAGCGAGAGAGAGAGTGAGAGAGAGAAAGAGAGAGAGAGAGAGAGAGAGAGATCGTCCGCACTGGGGTTTCGCCCCAGTTAACGACGTAACCGTTCATTAGACTCGTGGTCCGTGGGTATACAATCCCATATATACTGGTGGTACAACGTCGGTAGTACAAAAGAGTCACGAATAATAATGGTATCGCGTATGGCAGACAGTTGGCTTGTCGTATCACGTCGTGCAAATGATTTCATCCTTATACACATATGCCGGGGTCAAGTTGCTCATCCCACGCTATTGGACTATTTTTTTTATTTTTATTTTTTGCCACGCGCTTCTATCGAAGCTCCCGTGTTATTTTCCAAACCACGTGACCATAGAGATTTCTTATTTTTTTTAAATATTCTTTAACATCAATTTATATAATTATGAAATTGACGCCCGCCTCTATGACTGTTAAAAAAATCTGGAGAAATACTCACACTCGCGGGCACACGAAAATCATAAAGATAAGCATGAAATGCGCGAGTTGAAGTCACTGTGAGGTCAACAACAAGTTGTCATGCAATATAATTGATCATGAAGGTAGATTGAAAGTTTACCTCCAAGACCCCATGAAATGATCATTTTACGATCTTCTGATTGCCATCTTGTTACTTTCGATATACAATGAGCTTACGAATCATCCTGTTATCCTCGAGATATCGTTTGAGCCAACGTTGTCATTGTAGAAATTATATTAAATTAATCCCAAGATAACTTTGAGTATACTTGATTTTCCATTGAGCACAATTCTGAATGGTTGAGATTATATATCCAGTACACGCTCTTCTTTATTCCACGACTTTTGTCGCTTCATCGAACGAACGCTGCATTAACCGAGAGTTCCTCGCTTCTTTCCCCGATACTCGAATGGATCTAGTCAGACACTTTCTAGTATCGGGGAATTGTAGAGGAAATCGGACAATAACTGGGAATGCATTTAACGAGCTTTTACTCTACCATGATGGAGCATCAAACATCTCATAGTAATCGTAGTAGATTCCTGCTACGATCACTATAAGGGGGGGGGGGGGGATGATGGCTTTATTTTTGGCATAATTTGTATACTTATCATTTAGGCATTTGGTACAACGACTCGAGGCATTTGGTACAACGACTTCCTCGCTTGTTTCCCCGATACTCGAAAGTATCTAGTCAGACACTTTCTAGTATCGGGGAAACAAGTGACTGAGAGGAAGATCTCAAAATGCATAGTAGTGGGAACAGACAGTCACCCCCCATCAATCGAGGGATTGTAGAGGAGGAAATCGGACAATAAGTGAGGATGCATTTAACGAGCTTTTACTCTACCATGATGGAGCATCAAACATCTCATAGTAATCGTAGTAGATTCCTGCTACGATCACTATAAGGGGGGGGGGGGGAATGATGGCTTTATTTTTGGCATAATTTGTATACTTATCATTTAGGCATTTGGTACAACGACTCGAGGCATTTGGTACAACGAGTTCCTCGCTTGTTTCCCCGATACTCGAAAGTATCTAGTCAGACACTTTCTAGTATCGGGGAAACAAGTGACTGAGAGGAAGATCTCAAAATGCATAGTAGTGGGAACAGACAGTCACCCCCATCAATCGAGGGATTGTAGAGGAGGAAATCGGACAATAACTGAGAATGCATTTAACGAGCTTTTACTCTACCATGATGGAGCATCAAACATCTCATAGTAATCGTAGCAGTTTGCTGCGACGATCGCTATAAGGGGGGGGGGGGGGAATTATGGCTTGATCTTTGGCATAATTTGTATACTTATCATTTAGGCATTTGGTACAACGACTCTACATGATATAATATAATCATCTATATACATATAATATGTCCTAACTGACTGACTGATTCATCATCGCCGAGCCGACACCACTGGACTTAGAAACATGAAATTTGGTCAGTAGTTTTATTTTATAATATAGAGACTGAGTAAGAACGGATTTTTCAAAATTCAACACCTAAAAGGGTAAAGAGGGGTAAATTGTGTTTAAACTGATTGAACGCGTGCGAAGCCGCGAGCAGTAGCTAGCAGCGTAATATAGCTTCGAGTTCATTCGATAGATGGAGTCACTTAAATATTCTCTACAACTCTAAAAATTAACCTGTCACCCTTACGTTAGTGCATAGTCGGACTATCAGCAAAGTTGACATAATCGCGTAACAATGTATAAGAATGCCCATTTTGGTAATTTTGTTGATTCGATAGTAAACTCGTTAATTTTCTTTTGAACGATGAGTATCACGATAGTATAGATTTGCTAAATAATGAACGCGAAAAGAATGACGATATGTGAGGAGCTTGTTCTGTCCTTGAATTGTTGAATTCCACAAGCCAAGCGAGGTAGCTTATTAACCATGGGAGGTCGCGCGTTCTACTCGTTAACCCTGCCGACCTTGATGCTTCCGGTCCCTTCGCTCTCCGGCTCACTCTTTTCACCAGGGATAATCACAGTAATTAACGCTCCGGACGTGTAATGATCGACCGTGCTGCGAGCTGGGTATCGCCGTATATTTTTTCTCGATCCCTTCACATCTTTGTGCTCTCCGTTTCTCTCCCTCTCTCTCTCTCTCTATATTCACGTATGTGTTTTGTGTCATTTTTCCTACACAACCTTGTCTCATGATTTTTTTTCTCGTCTATAATAGTTTATGACGGATGTACATGCCTCTATATACTGTGCATTTAAAAACTACCAATTGACTTCCAAATCGTTCATGTGAACCTTCTTGACCTTATCACAACAATGTGACGCACATTCACGTGTGTCAATGGACATCGCAAGATGAAACCCACAAAGCGGAGTCGAAGGTACAACAAGGTACTTCCGGCCGGTCTGCCGCGTCTAATCGGTAGTTGGAGAGCCAAGGAACAAGATTGTTGGACAGTTATTATGAGGAATTCATGTGCGACGTGTTATTGCGTTAAACGCAGCTTATTTATCGCAATAGCAGATCGTTGGAACTCTCGCGAGTATATTGAAAGTCTATTTTTCTAAGCGGCAGGGTTAGAAAGCTTCAAAACTGTCCCATCAAGTGATTTTTAGGTTATGTATCACCATCGCATAGCGTACAAGATTTGAAATTGACGCTCAATTGTAATTGGCCCGTTTGATTGGTTTCACTATAATCCACACCTCTGATTGGCTCTACTATAATACGCACGCCTGGATTGGTTACTGATGCATCCGTCTGATTGGCTGTAATATAATACACCGGCCTGGATTGGCCACTGAACCGTTACACGATATTTCGAATTGTTTCCATGTAAATCTCTTGCACTTCGGGATTTAGAAATACGTATTTATTAACGAGATCATTTTTTCAAACATTTATAACATATCAAACCTGGAAAAAGCAAAGTTATATTCCGAAGGGTTAATATGTTGAAAAATTATTTGTGTTTTGGAGAGAATTGCCAAATCTGAGAGGCCTTTGAGAATACTGTGCGTCATTGAAATTGAAGTAAACGGGACATACGTAGCTTTAACATATCGCATCTTGCATCAAGCTATCTGGGTGCTGGAAAGAGTTTATATTTAGTTATTTCTTCGCCCTCGCTGGATTTTGAGAAAACTATTCCTAATGGATTCTTAATTACCCTCTGGGGCCGGACGGTAGCGGAGAAAAAGAGAGATATTGTGACCCACGGGAATCGGGTCCCATATACACACGGGTCGATCGTCGTGGCGACGGCTATATGACGAGAACCCTGGGCGCAAAACGACAAGTCCAACAGCTGATGCGACGCTTTGCCTTTCTCGCTTCAGCTTCGATGACAGCACACGGTGGAACGAGACCCAAACGTATATTTTTTTCCAAAAAGTTTTCTTCCCATCGTCGTTGTCAAGGCGTTGACATACTCAACGAGCCGAGCAATGAGCCCAACCCACAGCAGAGTTCCCAAAGAGTGCTCTAGGTTTCGTTGAAATTCCTTAGCCATTTTTGACGTGAAAATATTTATTTTAGCAAATTCCTGCATAGCCCTTTCGATTTGATTTCAACGATTTTGAAAATTTATTTATTTTTAGTCAATTCTTCGAGACTGTATCCAATCGGAAAATTTTCACCAATCGCATCAAACTTTCGTGAAAAAATAAAAAATTGCATGTTCAGAAATAAAATGAAGGTTCACTCTCTTTTCGTGTGACGATAATGCGAGAAAGGAAATAACTCGAGCTATACGATAAAATACTATTTGTGTTATAACATAAAAGTAAATAAAATATCGGATATTAAAAACTTGTTCTCTTTAAATAAAGGGACACATTAGGACATAAACGGTAAGGCGTATGTGACACGGCACGAAGAAAGGCCGCAGTCGTTACAAACCCAAAGACTTCCGTTCCCTCTTCTTGTGGCTCTCTGGGCTAGCGGGTGGATCTCTATGGGGGAATCCCCGAGCACACGTAAAGTACACGATAATAACGTGTTATTTTCTTCGAGTGTAATAACGGAGATAATGATAGACGTCACGAAGACGAACGACTCGGAGAGCAGTTTGGTGCGGCGGTGACGGGTGAACAAAACTGACTTTCCCTCTTTTACTTCACGATGTGTGCTCACATTGGTTGACCGTGGTAGCCAGTGGCTTTGGACGATACACGAGAAGAACGAATTGGCGAAAACTTGGCAGATATTCACGGATACGCTACATTGACCACTCGATCATTGCCAAATGATTGAAAAAAAAAATACATATATATGCATATACAGTGTACGTATGTCGGTCTTGCAAACTTTTTAGGGGTTTGATTGTTTTTTTTTTTTTTTTTTCAACGAATCTCTAAATTTGACAAAATTTTGTGCCTCGTCGGACGAAATTTCCAATCATGGCAACCTGCATGTTTTCTCGTTCTATTTTTCATTCCACCATTTTCTCACTCTCGATGCAACCCCGTATGCCAATTTTTGCGCAAAAAAGCTCCTCACTAATTAATGCGCGTCTGGCGCATCCACCCACGACTCGGCAGTTGGAGCACCAAAAAGCACTGGAATTATATTGACTGCCAAGGCAAACTCTCTGGCATTTTGAGGAAAAGAAAAAAATATTGCGAGTGAATAGAAGTGGCAGTGGATGAGATGAGTAAACGAGAGAAAAAGAGGGCTGAAATCGAATAAAATTTTTAAACAAGGCAGCAGAGTGAGAGGAAGAAAAAAAAAATATGGGAACACGCGAAAAGTGAAAAGAATCGAAAGAGGCGAGAAACAAGGAGAAAAAAAATCAGACGTTAAATCCGGAATACCTGCAAGTCCCTCTTTCGTAGGGGGTGATCGAAGGGGTTGGCCTGACTGGAGAAAAAGGGAATCGGGGTAGCAACCCCAACTGCATTATTGCGACGTACCTCGTTGGTTTTATGCTGGTTCGCTCACTCACAAGGAGCTCTTCAGTTTTAAGTATGTCTATGTGTGTGTCGTGAACATTGTGTGGCCCTGTAATTTTTTCACTATTTTTATCTTTCTTTGTGTCTTCTCCACTTTTAAGGCCGTCGTCGTTCCGCAGATATATATCCACCATTCTCGTTATATTCGGATCAACTAGACAGATTTATTCTACGAAAATGCACAATGATAAAAAAAAAACAACCGATAGAGATATTATTTCATTTTTAAAACGATGTCAGTTCGGTCGTTCGAAATGTTTATGGGAATTGTCTCTAATTGAACTTTCAACCCAAGAGAGACAGAGAGAGGGAGAATAATAAATCCGTTTGAACTCTCATAAATTTGAAATTCGAACAGACATCAGTGTGTGTTCGAATTTCAAAAAAATCTATAAGATAGGGCCATTTTTTTTTCTTCCTCCGCATCTTCAAAAGTCACTCCGCAGCGTCAAAATAAATAATTATGAAAATTTCTCGAGTACACGAGAAAAATTAAGAAGTGAGTTCTTCAATTTTTCGTTTCGAGTGTTTGGAGTGTACTTCAAGAGCTTTCACGCGCAATATTTTAACGATATTTAACTGCGTGAGCAGCACGTGTGCCACGCAAGAAATTCGCCGAATTGATTTTTACGATTTAAAAATTAATTCCAGGGAGTCGCCGGTTCGATGTCCTGAGCCATTGTTGTGTGGAGGGAATGAGAGGATGAGAGTATAAGAGAGATGGGACTAAACCGACCACTCCAGCAGCAAAGGAAAACCCGAAGACCATCGAGGAGAAAGACGAAGAAGAAGAAGAAGATGAAGAAGAAGAAGAAAAAGAAGAAGAAGAAAAGGAAGAAAAAGTTAAATTTTACTTGCGAACCGAAGAGGAAGAAAAACCGATAGGGCAAGTATGAGAAATCAAGCAGCAGAAAGTCCAAGGACACGGTGATATGCTTAAGGGAGCATGAATGCTTGTGGACGATATTAACGATTAGGGGTTTTCGTTCGAGCACAATAAGCGAGTGAATCAAACTAATCGTAGGAAAGGCTGAATAAATGTGTGCTATATACGAACCCCGGAAGAAAATGATGGCGAGCTGAATGGCATATATGAGAAGTGTGCGTGAGTGAGATGAATAATGTATTCGTGCTTCGAGAATAAATTCCGCGAGGTAATACAGTGGTAATGAGCGATCAAGTGCAGAACGAAATTTAATCGGAAAATGCACTGATGAACCATTTTGCTGTGTCTTAAACCTTTGGCTCGTGTGAGTGTCGGTATGAGTGTCCGTGTGAGTGTCCGTGCGAGTATCCATTAGTTTTGTGTGAGCATCCGTGTGAGTGTTCGTATGAGGGTCCGTATTAGTGTCCTCGTGAGTGTCTGTTTGAATGTTCGCATTAGTGTCTGTTTGAGTGTTCGTATTAATGTCCGTGTGAGTGTTCGTATTAGTGTCCGTAGGAGTATGCATATGAGTGTCCTGTATGAGTGTTCGTGTGAGTGTCCATGTGCGTATCCGTATGAGGGTTTGTGTGAGTGTTCGCATTAGCGTCCGTGTGAGTGTCCGTGCGAGTATCCATTAGTTTTGTGTGAGCATCCGTGTGAGTGTTCGTATGAGGGTCCGTATTAGTGTCCTCGTGAGTGTCTGTTTGAATGTTCGCATTAGTGTCTGTTTGAGTGTTCGTATTAATGTCCGTGTGAGTGTTCGTATTAGTGTCCGTAGGAGTATGCATATGAGTGTCCTGTATGAGTGTTCGTGTGAGTGTCCATGTGCGTATCCGTATGAGGGTTTGTGTGAGTGTTCGCATTAGCGTCCGTGTGAGTGTCTGTTTGAGTGTTCGTATTAATGTCCGTGTGAGTGTCGTATTAGTGTCCGTATGAGTATGCATATGAGTGTTCGTGTGAGTGTCCATGTGCGTATCCGTATGAGGGTTTGTGTGAGTGTTCGCATCAGTGTCCGTGTGAGTGTCTGTTTGAGTGTTCGTATTAATGTCCGTGTGAGTATCCATAATAGTGTCCTGTATGAGTGTTCGTGTGAGTGTTCATGCGCGTATCGGTATGAGGGTTTGTGTGAGTGTTCGTGTTACAGTCTCCTCGTCCGTGTACTTTTACTCGTCTTTGTGTATAATCAGTTCTTTTATAGTGCTTCTTCATGCCCTCTGTGTACTGTTCGCTGTAAACGACGCAGGAGGCAAAAAGAAAAAAGAAAAAAAAAAAAATTAGAAAATAATAATCGATCGGTATAGCCTGAGCACTCGGTAGTGTTGCACAAGACTCAGCGACTCTCATATTTAATGATGCGCTCGATTGGGAAAGTGTAAAAAAGAGCGTCGATGAAAAGAAGTCGACGAGGTGGATAGAGAGAGGAAGGTGGGCCAGCAGCAAGAGTGGTACCGTTAATGCATGGTCACTACAATGCTTCTTTATACCTTCTTCTTTCTCCTCTCTAAGCATCTACGTGCTTTTTTTTCTTCTTCTATTTACTTCTTCTTTCTCCACTCGTCTTTTTCATCATCTTGCACATCCTCGGCGAAGCTTTCAGTTTCATGATACTTTGAAGAATTCAGAATGAAAATGAGACTCAAGTTTTGAGCTTTGATGAGTTGTGAATGCAAACGAAAAAAAAAAAAAAAATAAGTGGAACATCGCATAGCGTAAGTGCGAAATAAGACATTCGTCAATTTGGGTCATCACCATCTTCCATTTTATTATAGGATTTCCGAACGAAAAAAAAGGTTCCAGTCTTGCGTGTAGAAAGAACTCATCGAGAAAAGGCAAAAGCCTAAAAGGTCCAGAAGAAAAGCTTCTTCAGTTTTCCAAGCACCATTCCCCATTTCATTTTCCTTTGATCGAAAAAAAAATAATCTTTGGGCAGATGTTCCTAGCGTGAAATATTCTGAGCTAAAGATGAGAATTAAGAACAACGAATTTTCATACATCGGGGGCGCCCCACTAGTTGACAACATTGAGAAACATTTTTTAGCCAACTGTACGAAACAAAATATATAAATGTAATAGAATGAAAATGTTAAGAATGCGCAATGAAATGAGGGAAAGTAATGATGGAGATCCAACGAGGAGAACGAAATAAGAGAGAGAGAGAGAGAGAGAAATAGAGCAATTGAGACGTTTAAATCCAGCATACACGAAAGTGCACTTTGGTGTTCCATTTGTGTACATATATATCGTGCATGTGCGTGCGCGCATATGTGTGTGTGTGTATGTGTGTGTGTGTGTGTGTGTGTGTGTGTGTGTGTGTGTGTGTGTGTGTGTGTGTGTGTGTGTGTGTGTGTGTGTGTGTGTGTGTGTGTGTGTGTGTGTGTGTGTGTGTGCGTGTGTGTGTGTGTGCGCGCGCGCGTGTGTGTGTGTGTGTGTGTGTGTGTGTGTGTGTGTGTGTGTGTGTGTGTGTGTGTGTGTGTGTGTGTGTGTGTGTGTGTGTGTGTGTGTGTGTGTGTGTGTGTGTGTGTGTGTGTGTGTGTGTGCTTGCGTGCGTCCGTGCGTGTATGCGTAGTATACTCGAAGGAAAACTAAAGCCCGAACGAGAGTGATAAAGGGTCGAAGTAAAAGCAGAGTGTGCAAGAATGAAGGAGAATAAGCTCTTCATACACAGGGGCTGAAAGTAAAGTAACGTGGAATTTTAAGAATAGCCCTCGGGCCACAAGGGAAACATATCGTGGTAAGATCCTTTCCCCCTCGTCTCTTTAGGGGTAAATTTCCACCCCAGCTTGAGGAAACGAAAAAAAAAAAAAGTACACGCGCACATCGATGTCCACACACGTTTCCTCCAAGAATGCATGACTTCAGAAATATATTTGCCCATAGAGTCTCGGATGTGCAGCTCCCTTCGGTTTAATGGGGTGAGGGACTGGGGCACGTGTGCACTGCTCACAATTTATATAATGTGGGCAACTGTAGCTGAAAGTAGAGGGGAAAAAAACAAAATCGTCAGTAAACGATGAAAAAAGAGGGTCCGATTCTTCAATCATCGGACACGAGTCCCCGGGGTGACCCCAGGCCAACAATTTTCTTAATGTACTAAATAATGCATACGTGTTATAATCCTCAAACGAGATCAGATCTGCAGTAAAGTTATCTCTGGATATTGAATAATAGATCAAATACACCAAAAATATTTCAATATTATGCTATGTAAAAAAACAAAAGACGAAGAAAAAGAGGCCGCTGTGCTACGACGTTATGGAGATTTATACAAAAAAAATTATCTCAACGTTCACTATATCGCTAATAAAATCATAAAAAGGAAGTAATAGATGCCCGGAATAAAAGATTATCTCGAGTATTATTTGTTTTGCCCTTTCGTAAAATTCATCGGAAATATTAATATTTGATTTTCGTAACCACGACTGGAATTCATCCACGAGGGTCATCTTTACCAACCCCTAAAAAATTGAAGATATTTTTTTTTTTTAAATAAACCTTAAATTTTCAAGACAGAACATTTTGTAAAGGACGATGAAAGTATTTTTAATAAATTATCGGGTATGTTTTTTTTTTTACGATCAAGCGCCTGATTGGTTGGATCGGTTTAACTTTGTATTAAAAAAAAAAAATAATAACTGTAAGTGAAAGAGGATCATGAAAAAAGACGAAAAAAAGCCCCGCGAGAGAAAAAACGAGACAAACGATTGTAAGAAATAAATAGGAGGCCACAATCGATGCGACCGTTTCGTACTTCGGTCCCGCGAGACGAACCAAGAAAAACTTTCATCCCCGTCAGCGAACGTGGGAAGGTGAAAGGCAATGGGACGCGTCGAGGTTAGGAAAAAAGGGGAGGGGGAGGGAAAGGATAAAAAGGAAAACGTTGGATATTCCTGGTGCGGGCACGTCGTGAATTTTTTTCTTTCCTCCCTCTTATATATACTTTCTTTCTTCTTTCGTCTCATCTCGAGGGTTTGCGCGATGCGGCATATCGCTCGTGGCTGACCCCTCGAAAACGACTCAAGGGATGTCTCCCTCGGTCAATTTGTCGAGTTTCCATTCGGCGTGTGCCAATTTCGTTCTTTCTACCATCCCGCAAACACGTAAACTCCCTTTCTTCGTATGGTCAGAATATCAAGTGGGGAGATGAAGCAAAAATGCCTGATAAATACGATACTACGCTTTTTTTATAAAATAAAAATCCCTGCATAGCAATATTAGAATTATTATTATTATTATTATTATTATTATTCAATATTTGTCGTTTAACTGATTTTTGTATAATATTACAAATTCTTCTTTTACATTTTTCATGTGAAATTATTCATTTTTCCCACAAAATTCTTAACAATAAGTCATTCATAACCATCGCGGGGAATTTCCGACCCGGATCGAAAATCTGCCGAAATTCGATAAAAATGAATTCTCCATTTTTTGAAAATGGGAATCAGTAAAATTTTAAATTACCATAAATTGGTAACAAAATTTTAGTATCTTAAAATAATATTTCAAACTGAAATTTCAATTTTTTTTAATAAGTCATTTTTTTAAGTCGTCCCTCGTTAATTTCCTCCCTTTTCCTTTATATGCACTTCGCGTATGAAATTTCTGCCAGTTGTTCCATTGGATACATTTCTATGTCAAAACGACAAGAAGAACGATAACAAACGTAAAGAACGTCTATTACAGCCTGTGTCTCTGTTTATTTTCGAGACTGTCGTCGCGTTTTCCTTATACTTTTCTTCCCCTCCACGATGCCACTGGCTATAGTATAAATATAGTTCTTTAATCTTTCGCCGTACAGTAAGAGAGATAGAGAGCCAAAAAAATTTCACGAGGCTGCATGAGGCGCGTTAAGGAAAACTTGCCCCTGGGGAGTTGAAATGAGGTACTTTGTAATAAAAAAAAAAAAAAAAAAAGATCATTTTTGTTAGACTTGATTTACGATGACGCGAGGCAAATTAAACGTGCTGGTTAAATTTTTACTGCTCTTTGTGTTTTTGTGTATATATATTTATATATATATTCTTTATAAATCGTTCTTTACACCCCCGATTTTTGAAAAGCTTCCGTGGCATCGATAAAAATTAAAGGAAAAATATAGAAACAGTTTGAGTCGAGACAAAAAAAAAAGCACAGAAACAAAAAATTTATAACTATTCTCGTACCATATATACATACATATATATATATATATATCTCATTATTTCAACTGCCTGTAATTCTTTCCCGATGGAAATAATTATTATGATTATCATTGCTATATGATCTCTTTTAATTTAATTCGAAATTGCATCAGTACGAGCAATCATCCCCCACCTTTGAGCTCTGCGTGTTATACTGCGTGCACAAACCTACACGCGCAACTCATGTTAATTGTTTATTTATTCGGTAAACTTTCCGGAGGATAATTTGCAGCACTAAAAAACACCATCAGTTGGTGTGACCCGAGCAAAATTTGCGGAGAGCCAAGAGAAGGGGATGGTTTTAGTTGGCGAGGGTGTGTACTCGACAATAACCGAGCGAATTGTTTGCGCCATTTGCCGTCGACGGAATTTCATCATAAATATACTCGTCGTGGTGGAGTGGGAGGTCAACTCAACCGCTGGACAACATTCGTTCGTGGCTTTTGCACGCAGATTGCCAAGGCAACACGCACATACTCAAAACCGCAGGGTGCAACCACCCTTCACTTTTCCCTCGAGCGAAGCTATTTTCACGTTGGGGAAATTTTATTTTTTCCTTTTGTATACATATATATACATATATATGTGTGTGTGTGTGTGTATATTTTTAATATCGCACTATTTGGAACTTCGAAACAGAGCCATGTGCGCGCCAAACTGTTACCCGAAAATTTTACGTTCAATGAAATTTATAACCCCCCGGTGAAGTAATAAAAGAAGAAGCCATTTTTATGTCCCGCAGTTATACATTGGACAAATTTGTTAAATTTGTTTTTTAAATACTCTTTATAAAATAGAATTCATCTATATACACACCACAGAGAGTCTGCATAACTCACAATGACACACACGCACACACGCACAATGACACTCGGAAGTACAGCAAGCACACACACATATGCAAATACGGGCACGAGAAAACAATCAGATAGCATATATACAGACTTGATATAAATTATCTTTTACTTGCGACAATGTGAATAATAATGGTCAGTAGCATGAGGAATAATGAAGGTGTCCGATGGCGAGCAAACCCTTAATAATTCAATCGGATAGCCAATGAAGCCTCTGGTGGTCAACCCCAACAGAAAGGGAATGTGAGAGCGCGAGAGAGCAAGAGAGCGAGAGAGCGAGAGAGAGAGAGGGAGAGGCATAGAGAGACCGAGAGAAAGAGAGAGAGAGGGAGAGGCATAGAGAGACCGAGAGAAAGAGAGAAAGAGAGAGAGAGACAGGCATAGAGAGAGAGAGAGAGAGAGGCATAGAGAGACAGAGAGAAAGAAAGAGAAAGACAGAGAGAAAGAGAGAGAGAGAGAAAGAGAGAGAGAAAGAGAGTGTAATGGAACATACGACGTTGCTCTGTTCAACGATTGTGATCATGATTCCTCGTTCGAATGGCGTTTGTGGTAGCTTCTCCTTTTACCATTCTCCTCTACTCTCTACTTCCATATCCCATATGTACATGTTTATATATAGATCCCGTACGTACATAAAATTCTGGTATGGAAAACTTTTGCAAGTGTGCCACCATGAGGGTATATTTATATATGTGTGAGTGTGGGCATTAGTGTCAGTGTGAAGAAGCGAGGTGACTCCATGAGCGCGAGAGCGCTTCAAGGCTCCAACCGATCTCTGTTCTTCCCGAGGCCTCGAGGGCATCGCGAATCCCAGCAATAGCTAGCAAGGAGGCATACTCCGTTGAGACAGCAAAAGAAGACGAAGAAAAAGAAAATGAGAGGAAAAAAAAGTGGCGAAGACCAGAAGATCGTGGAGCGTAAGCCAATCAACCGGTTGCAGCGTCACCACGCCGGGGACCTGGCGCGCGCAAGGTAACCTCACTTATTCTCTCTCTCTTTTTTCTCTCCCTCTTTCTCGCTCACTCACTCACTCCCTCATGAGTGCCTCTGGTGACCATCCATGGTGGCATTAATATGCGTTGCTCATTGTACCACCTTGATTGGCTTACATATTTTCCCCGCTCCCAATCTTCCTTTCTCAGCTCTCCTTTCTCGCCAGACCTCGGCGTTTTACTCCTTCCCCCCCTTGTTCTCCACTTCATCTTGGTCCCTTCGTTTCGACTCTTCCGCCAATCTTTTCTCTCTTCGTTCGTTGACTTTTAGTCGCATCTTCAGGCCCCCATGTGCAAGTCCCAAAAATTCACAAATTAATCCGATGTAACTGGATGAGAAAGTCTCCTTTTGTTTATGGGAATTCGAATCTTGATTGGATAGCGGAGTCAGGAATAAGCTAAGTCCCATCAAAAGTAAATAATATAGAGAATAGTCTCCTAAGGCGTGTTGACCCTGGCACATTGCTGCACGATAAGTCCCAAAATCCAAAGAAGACAAAAATCGGGGAAAAAAAATAACCATCGACCGACGCGAAATTGGCTGGAAAACTTATGGACTACGATATGTCAGAAGAATTGAGTTAGACAAGAGGCATGACACGAATGGATGAATGTGGAATGGGGAATTGTATGGCGGTTTGGTCCTCGTGGTAAAATCGCGTGCAAAAATCATATCTGATGAGCAAGTGTGTGCCCGATGAAATTTTTTGACTGCCGACAGCGATGTCCTTGTTTCGCCTTTAACAGCCAAAGAGGTAATGAGCTCGCGATCGAGAGTCCGCGAGGATTTCGTGTGTCCGTTCGTCCTGGGCCTCCAAATCAAGCTTGCTGCGTATAATGATGATCAGAAAGAAGACCAGCAATCTCACGAAGAGTGAAAGAGACGACGCATCTTGCTATACGTACTTTGTGGATCAACGTGCTTTCTGCTTCTGACTTTGAGGCCTCTCAGTCCCTCCGCGTCTGGTCTGCTGATGACCCGGCGCGAAATGTAGTCATTAATTCGTGAAAAAAAAATAAATATAAAAATAACTATGGCGTGTTCGTACAGCTCGTGTATAGGGGCAAATCAGCAACGCAATCTCGTCTACAACCGACCGAGTACAAATTTGTCTTTCTTACTTTTATATATTCGCACTTGCGATGTACATTAGTGCACTGTAAGACGTCCTATATATATATATATATAATATATGAGGCCCCTTAATACTCACCTCGCACTAACAAAAATTACGTAAATCATGAAGAACCCTACACATGCCAGCGGAAGAATTGAATTTCCAAACACGACCGAAATGATTATGATGAAAAAAATAAAAAGTGAAATGTTTGACTCTGACTAATGAGGTCTTCTCAGTACTCGTTCCCCTCTCACGTTATAAGAGAGAGCTAACGGGACAATGAGAACTGTGAGGACTCTCGCGAGTAAATTGGAAAAAGGTAAATTTAGGAATCTGCAAATTCGTATAATGTTTTTGTCAACAATTCCATTGTTCAATATTATAACCGAAGAAATAATTAATGGAAGAAAAACAATTGCGGAATCCAGAAAGAAGTAGATGAGAGAAATTACGTACGATGAAATATCATATGATAGTTGTGATAACAATTTAATCTATTATTATTACTATTATTATTATTGTTATTGGAAATGCATGGGTGGGCCAGAAATTCGGTTCTTCAGTCTGGGAATTCGGCTGTGTACTAATCAGGAAGAAGACGTGAGAATAATCTTGTGTCTAATAATCCAAGAATGTTCTTGTAACTCTCCGAATGTTTGTCCTTCGTGACGATTTTGTTCGTTCACCTTAAATCGTCCAAAAGAATTTCTCATGGCTGTGTGTAAGTTTCATATCGACATCATCATCGTTTTTTCTTCTTTACTTCGTCTTCTGGTTTGGGTCGTTCTTATTCTGGAGGATGTGCCGGGTGCGTTGAAGAGCCTTTGACCGGCCTTTTGGCCGATGACTAAAATATCCAGAGGCACTTAACACTATCTACAAAGGCTAATGTGGCCGCTACGATATAAAGGTGAGTCGACTGACTCTGAGAGATCTGGTGAGGTCTGGTCTGCTTGGATTGAGGCTTTTGGCTTCTTCTACTCTCCATTTGCCCCCTGCATTTCTTTGCCACCCCATCCACCCTGGCCCCTCATCACTTTTCATTTCTACCCTTGCGCTTGAATCGATCTTCATTCGAAAAAATCCAGACTGGCCTGTCTGTCTGAACACGCTCACGATATTTTTTTAATGCGCCAATACTCTTTAGAAATAATTATCTTTTTGAAGCACTTTGCACTTTGACCCTTTCGTGTTGGAAAAATTACAAAGACGCTTATCGACGATCAAAAAAAAATTTTAATAATAAAAATCAAATTTTTAAACATGACGGTTATGCGAGGTGAACTTTATCCCCAACACAAGAGTCAAAATACGCTCCTGCGTGATATAGAATACATTAAATATTTTCTTTTTCTCGTCATATAGTTCGAGCATGTATCAATCTTAATTCGTCATGGCTACTTTTCATGGAGCCACATCGAAACTTTACCACATCGGGGCACTCTCGGGATTTCTCAATTTCAAGATCGACGCTAAGAGAGAAAAGAGAGAGAGAGAGAGAATGGGAACTTGGCGACAGGCGCTGGAATTGGCAATTGGAAAAACAAAGAAGAAGAAGAAGATATGGTAAACGATGTGGGAGAACCTCAGTCAAGTATCACCTGTAACCACGACAAGTTTTCCAAAAGGAAGACATTTTTATCGAAATAAAACAATTGTACATTCCTCGTCTATTTTTTTTTTTTCATCAATTGTTGCTCAAAAATTGTACTTTGGGATAAGCCGAGATAACTCGTTAATTTTTTTATAAACACAAAGATATAAAGAGACTAAAAATAAAATATTATATAATTATAGTCGGCATGATTTTTTCCTGATCCTGCTGTTACATTACACGTGGCTCAAGGAACAAAAGCCACATGGATGACTCGAATGATTGTGATCCGTACGGAATATTTCGAGAATTTACTGTTTTTTGGACCAGTCCCGGTAAATCGGAGACGAGTTGGATCTACAAAAATGAAGCTTGTCATTTGACGTCTTCTCTTTTATGTACGAGGATCATGAACGCTTCAACCACCTCTTGGGCCCCAAAGTTTTACTCGTAAGTTTGATCATGAGCTCAATCTTAGGTTCGAACTTAAATCTTAATATCGGTAAATTATTATTCAAGCCCTCACGTAAGATCACTCTTCAGATGAAACACATGACGAAAAATTCACCCGTCAGGCTAACTTTATCCGACGAATAAACAGCTGCGAGAATCAAATTGCAAATTTCATTATTTTTTCTCATTTATTTCAGGTACAAGGTGAGAAAGGGGAGAAAAAAGTGAAAAAGAAACTTATGAGCATTTCAACCAATGTAAGCTCAACCGCCCCCTGCTCTCCACCTCGTCCTCTTTCACCTAACCAACAGCGTGACGTTTGCATATAAATGAATAAATGGAAGGCGAGTCAATATGTGTTTATTCAAATATATGCATATGCATGCGTGTCCCGGTATATAAATATACATACGCCTTCACTTTAATGCCTCACCCCTCCACACCCCCCCCCCCCCACACACACACCCCACTCCCGCCCCATCCCCCAAATGTGATTCTCACTCACTCTCAAGCTAGTTTCGACCTCGGCACTGTCTCGCTCTTTAGAGCTCGTCGGTTCATCTGCCCAAGCTCATGGCTCGAGTGGCAAGAGCGGGGAAGGAGGAGAAAGAGAGAGAGAGAAGAGCAGACTCAATCTTTTCCTTTTTCCCTGCAATCAGGACGGCCTGAAATCATTAACCTTTCGAGTTCCTCGTCGATGAGAGTGCCTTCCACCTCCTCTGCCTATCCAGCAAACGCCATCAGCATCACTGCTGCCCCATCCTCGGATTTTCGAGAATCGTTTATCTCTTACTTACAGAAGCTGCAGCTACTTAACAAATTTATGAATTTATCGAATATTTATTACCACAGTTTAGTACCGAGTCAGACGAGGCTGGTGCTCATGGAATCCATGCAGTATTTATGTTACTTTTTAATCTTCGATTGAATTTTCTTTTTCTCCAAATGAGACGTCTACGTGGTTAATAAAAATTGACTCTTTTTGTTTAATAACTCGGAGAATAAAGGTCAATGGTGATTTTCCAATAAAAATGCATGATTTCTCATTGAATATCTATTGGTCATTATTCATTTTGAATTGGCAATTGATTATGCATGGAAAACCATAGTTACCTCTCAGTAGGTACAATTTAAAATCTCTTTTGAGACTCTAATGTTAAATTGCGGAAGCTTTTTATCCAGCCTGGACTATAAAGTGGTTAACAATTCAGCGGCACATTTGATCACCGACAAAACTTCAGGAGACGTAAGATCGTACGAGGAGGTTGTAAATATTGACTCAGGTTAACGACGAACTTAACGAGTTGTTGACGATCCCAAGAGCGAGAAAGAGAGTGAAATTAAAAGAGAAAATATACGAGAGAGAGAGAGAGAAAGAGGGGGGGGGGAGAAATAAATAAATTTATTTTCTCATCAGGAAGTCTTCAACCCACGAATAAAGAAGAGAAGAAATACACGAGTCATTCGAACGTTCCTCCTTAGACATACGTACACTTTTGAAAAAAGGTTACTCCTATACTCGTCACAAACTTGCAAGTCCTTCTTCAGCTAGCTAAAGTGTTCTTGACTCGTTTATCGGGCTGTCAGTACAAATCAGAGAGAACGAGACAACCACCAACTTGCGCTCAAAGTCAAAAGCAGAGACCTACCACATTGAACAAACATTTCGCTCATTTCCTTGTCTTCTAGTGGATTACATTGAGAGTACTTTCTCGTCTATTATAAAGTACGACGAGTGACTACTTAATTTTAAAAAATGTGGACAAATATGCCTTGATTATGATTTAAAAAAAACAGCCATTGAACTTTAACAGGAATTTTTTTAGTTGACCGATTGGTTGATAGACGTTTTTCAATCTCACCATGTCGAGTGAGGCGTGGGCTGCATCATTTTCGTCCGCACGCCACGTGACATGTGCACAGCGCATGCGTCGTCGATCGGGCATGCGCAGTGCCAGAGAACTCAGGAGTGTATCTACATCTGTGTTGGCCCGATCAGAAAGAAGGAAGGACTGTATTCTTTGATCAGACATATCAAAAAGTGTAGACAAGAAGAACGAGGCTGAGTGTGACTTACCAGTTTCTAACCTAAAAATGTCGCAGTATCTCGACATCTAAGCGGCATAACTTAGAGCCCACGAACGAATGACTCTACTCTACTTTCCACAAATCGTCTGGCCAGGTGTCATCGACTGTCATGCACCAAAGCAACAAAGAAATTTTGTGGTCATGGGAGTTCGAAAACTCGAGAAAATTCTTTTCCTAAGCTGAATTGAAATGGGATCCAGACGCATAAAACGTGACGCAGGAGGACATTCCGAGAGCCGGATGATTCGGAAATACGAGGTGTCGAGACGTGCATTCGGGATCTGTGAAATGCTTCGATGGATAAGTCGAGCGGCTAAACATCGGCAATACAGTGCTGGTGAATAGTGACAATAGAAATAGTAAAGGCACAAGGGTGGCTGCTAGAATGTTCACTATGACGTCCCCAATATGCTCGCTGGAAACTCGGCAATGCATCTAAAGTTGCCCCTGTCAGTCTCTTCTCTCTTTCTCCCTTTCTCTCTACTGTCGAGGACCTAAACGCCGTGAAATTTGGGGCCAGACGTTACCAACTGCGTGAACAATTCATAGCATTAAATTTTTCGAGGAAAGTATATCGATGGAAGAACAAACCTTCTATATTTTCACGCAATTGATTTGAGCTCGGTGAGTTATTGATTTGCAGACCATTTTTAAAATGTCGGTGTTTATTAATAGAAAAAATGATTTCTTGTGAAAATTAAACATACGAGTTTCTAAGGACTGAAAAAAAATTGGACCATTGATGGATAAAACTGGTTTAAAGAATGATGCAAATTAAAGCATCTAAAGCATCGAACTCATCGGGTCTAAATTCACTCCATCTACCAAAGTCTACCAAAGTATCTAAGATCCAAATAAAGCGATTGAAAATTTAAAAATTGAACTGAATAACCATTCAAGAAGGGTTATATAGTTATTATCAAATCACAGAAAATTAACTGAAGAATATGACAATTGTCTGTGAGAGCGACGATTTATGAATTCAAATATTTGCATTGGGGCTTTTCTCGTGTCTTAAAATTGTATCTACAACAACCGGGATCAACTTAAAATAGTCCATCGCAGGATATAAGTGAGTGAGGAGTAGAGCAAGCCAGAAAGCAAAATTCGAGCTTCAAGCATACGAATCTCTCGTGTCTTTTTTTTTTCCTTCTTTTCAAAGCGGTTTTCCGACTCCCTACTTCGCAATAGACTCGTCCAAGAACTCGATAAGACGGATCCTGTGCAAACACTCGTGTTGAAATCCTTGCGCGGCTCTCTTTGAGGCTCTATAAAAAAAAAAAACTCATCCCCGGAGACCGGTCTCCAAATCGTCATCTTTAAGGATCATCCCTCGACAAACTTATCCTTCTGTTCTCCAACCCCGTCATACCGAATGGAATCTACAATCTTTGAAGAAAAAAAGATCCGTAGAAGATTCCAACCGTGAATATAGTTGAATTGGTGAAAAAATCAATATCATCTTATTTTCCTCCCCTGAAGAAAAAGCTACTACGAACTACGTGTACCAGCTGGATCTAATCTCTTTACTCCAACTGCTAAATAACTCCAACAATCTATATCTGTAGACTTAAGAATAAACGTAGATAACTTAAGTATAGACCAAAGTATAAACTGAACACAAGTTAGCGGCTCGTAAGACAAATAACGTAACTCACATTTCCAGTTAGAATCGTTCCATTTTATGGTGGTGGTCATTCCTATAAACATACATTAATCCTAATTTGGGACCTGTGACCATGAGTTACGCCGTTTTTGCTTTAGAAGCTCCCAAAGTATACGCGAAATATACTTTAAGGCCACAATTTTAGTAGAACTGTAACTGGAAACTTAAGTTTAGACTTAAATTTGGATCTGAGGTTCCATTCACCTTCAAGACTTAAACTCAAGCTGGAACGTTTAAACTTGATTTGGTGCTAGTAACGGTCGATTCAGACCCATGTGAAAAAGTTACCGTCCATTTGTCGGAGAACGATCGTTGAAAGCAATATGAGACGCGATACATATAGCGACCGGGAGAGGCAAAATCAAAGCACAGGATTACGACTATACAGATACTCGACTATATTCTTCTGTTACCAACAAAATCCAATGGATAACATAAAGATTGACCGCTTGCCACATGCCGAATATCTTTTTAATACGGTCTCGCGGATAATCGAGCTCGCTCGGTTCTCCCTTTCTCTTGAATCCCCTGCCGAGACAAGAGAGAGGCCTATAACGGTGTTTCGCGCCGGCCGGTTTGCCGTTTCTCTCGCTGATGCTGAGATGGGCCTAGTGGATCTGAGCCAGCCTACGGAGCCTTGAGGCCCACACCGACGGTAAATCCCCGTTAACCGCAGAGCCTGCTGAAAACAATTCTCTCTATATTTCTTCGCCTTTCTCTCTCTCTCTCTCTCTCACTCTCTGACGCTTCCTCACTCTTCCTTACACATTTCTAGTCTTTCTCTACCGTGGAAGATTTAAACGAAACTATGAAAATGGATGAACTATACGAGGCGAGGAAGAATGAGAGGTTGCCACTACGAACTGGCCTGATACAAGGATGCTTTGCACACACACACACACACACTAACTAAGAAAAAAATACACTGTGAGAACATCGAGAAACAAATGAAAGAAAAGATATTGAATAGGATCCCAGAAGATGCATCTCACAGTCCCTTCTCTTTCATTATTCATTTTATCAGGCCCGCAATGGATGAAGATGATTGGAGAGGGAAAATAATGAGAGCATATCGAAAGCTAGTCAAAAATTTGTTAGATGCTGCTTTGTGCTTAAGGAAAACTGGGACAGAAGGCAGCAGGAAACTTCTGTTGCATGATGAGAAAGAATAAAAATCATTCCTTTGTCTCTCATCGGGCCCAACAATGTAAAGATCCTTAGTGTTTCTTGGTCTTCAGCTTGCGGCGAGTTATGCGTAATTTTTTCTGGGACTCAGGCCCAAATCAGTCGTCAATGGCAGAAGCTCGATTTCAACCAAAAGTTTGTACTTAATTTTCATTCAAGATTCAAGAAATTAAAATTGAAGTTTGAACTTAAGGTTCTTTTAGCAACTTCCGATTTGGGCCTTAAAATAGAAAAACCTTAAAAAAAATTCATTCGTTGAACATGCGAGGCAATAATACTTTTTTAATTGTTGATATTCGAACTGAGTGTTTGACAGGTATTTGTGGAGCTTGATAGTTATAGAGGGCGATGAACGTCCCTCGTCCCCAGAATTGTTAAAGGCTACTCGACTATTCAGGTGTTTTATTCTAAAAACAATAATCCTCATTAAAAAAATGTAAAACTTTGAATTGGGCCCTGATGAGGCCCCGCAGCGCGTTAAATTTTGAGCCCACGAAAACCTTCTGCAACCTAAAAAGAAATTTCCATCCAGCCCAGAATTTCCCCCTGCTAAATATGTACCCGAACGTTTTATTTTCTAAAACTGTTAATATAAAGTCTGAGGTCAGGCCCATTTACGAATCAAGAGCTTTGTCGTTGGTCCACGCAAAAAGAATTTTCAATTTTTACGAATTTATTATGAACCAAACCGTAAACAGTTTTTCATGTAATTTTAATCGTGCACCCTCCTTAGCAGGGTGCGATCCTTGCTCCGATAAACTTTTCCAACTTCCACAGGTTGCTCTTTTGTAATTTCGCACGGACCATCGTTTGTTCTGTATTGAACTAACCATGAGGGAAAATATATAAGGACCTGCCATATACAAAATACAGAGTGTAGTGTGTAAAACTTTGTTTTTTTTTTTTTCATGGCAAGGTTCGATCTTTTGTTTTCGTTCTCGATGATATCACAAATTTGATCTTATTAAAAAGCCACGTGCTCTCGGTTAAGGGCGAAGGGGCATTAAGCCAGAAATTAAAATAGGGAGGATTGAGTCGGCGCTAGAAACGGTCATACGCGTGGTCCCCAAATCCGCTGGATATATATATATATATCTCTATATAGGGGACTCGATGGTACAAGCTGTATTGTATGATCGTATACAGAGAGTGAGTTAGGATTAGCTGGGGTCTTTTATAATGAAAAAGACTCGAAACGTATGGAGACCTGAAAGAGAGAGGAGGGAGAATAGCAAGGGGGAATAGTACAGTACATACTCATACAAATTTATATAGTCAGGCTCAAAGCGGTTGTGTGTGTGTATTATTTTACTCTGGACAACAGACACGGAAGGCAAAACAGGGAAAAACTCTCGTATTGACAATGAGTGCTAAAATAGCCTATGAGAGTCCCCCTCATTATATAGTGGACAGTTTCTTCCGCGACAATTGGACTTGCCATGTTTTTCGACGAATTTTAAAATACAATTTTTCAGATCACTCGGAAAACAAATTAATTCAATGACTCAACTTTCCTTAAGTTAATTACGTTCCTTGATATAAAAATTCTAGCTTCTGTGGGTTAAAAAAAAATATTCTCGAGACTCCTCCCATTGTGCAGCAAACCGCTGAGGGCATGCGCTGTTGAAATTTAGGGAACAAGTTGAGAAATTTAAACTTAAGGAAGTCATTCCCGAATTAATAAATTGTTACAAGTTTTTGCTGTACAGAAACAACAACAAAAAGTGATAAATAAAGTATGAAATGGAAGCCTGGTATATGTTTGGCGCGAGTGGTATACCTGAGGAAGGTAATGAGGCGAGCAGGTGCGTCCTCGCACTCGACTCCCTGCTTCTCTTTCCCTTGGCCTCTACCGCTACTTCCTTTGGTCATTTTTCTATGTCGATCTGTCTCTGGCCTCTTTGCTCACAAGCTACGTGCATTCTTCGAGAGCGCAACGCAGCAGCCGAAGAAGAAGAAGAAGAAGAAGGAGAAGGAGAAGAAGAAATAGAAATTCAAGAGGAAGAAGTAGTAGAAGATGGAGAAGGAGAGGAAGCAGAAAAGGAACAAGAAGAAGGCGGTGAAGACACAAACTGGAACACGTAACACAATGGGGTAAAAGGCATAGAGGCCTCCGTGATTGTGCAAAACCGGAAAGAGGTATTACTCGACAAAAAAAAAAACAAAAAAATTAACCAGCTGGAATAAAATGCCAAAAATAAAACGCCACCGCTGACTGTCGTGCTATAAAGCATCGAAAAATGCATCCACGAGTAAGATTCTGCAGTAAAAAAAGGCGAGCATAATCCAAGACTTACAATGATTTCTCCGTGGTAGCAAACAAAAACGAAAACCAATCACGAAATCCTCAGACTCGAGTAACAGAGGATAATAAAGCAGATCTGCAGATCATTTCACTTCCTATACATTATCGTAATTTTATTAATAAGTAGACCGATAGACGAGCTGTTTGGCGCACCCTCGTGGGACGCCATCGTACTATAATGCATTATTTGGAGGTTAGGTACGTCCGACATTACGCCTGTTATGGCATATGTACGAAATTAACTGTGATAAAATTACAGCTTATATCTGATATTATGAAATGAAGTATTTTTTTTTATTTAATAAAATTGTTTACTTTTTTTTTAAATAATTATTTTATTTCTGTGTAAACATATGATAAAACTTATTTCTACGTGTGTCTCTACAGCCCTGTTCATATAACCTTTGGGATTTATTTTACACTCTTGTTGTTTAGTATTTGAGGTGTATTCATGTGTTTTTTTTTTCTTCGTGGCGTTGTATATGCAAAAGAGTGCAGAGGTAATGGAAGTAAAGGTGGGCATTGGCTAGATTCCCATGAAACTCGAGAGGACGCGAATATAAGGCTGCTCTCCGCGTGCCAGTCTCGACTGACGACGACACGATGACGCCAAAGGCAAAGGTGATTCTTGCTCACTTTTCTCCCTCTCTCTCTCGCTTTCTCTCTTTCTTTCTTAATCTCTGTCTTCTCAGTTCGTACCTTTCTGCCTCCCTCTATCCCTTCTTCATAGCCCATTCAATACCTCTCTGGCCTATACCGCCGATTCAGTCCCCCAAAATAAAGAAGAAAAAAAAACACAAATTATTACAATAATAAAGAAAATAAAAGAAAGGGAGATAAAAAAAAATTAAATGACATAAATAGCCTGACATGCATACACATCGATATACCTGTATAACGTTATTAAGGGGGCTAGTTTGGCTGGGACGTCGAAAAAAATTCTCTTCCCTTACGAAATTTTTCGCCTGGAATGATTTTTTTTTTTATATTATAAATAATGTGGATAATAAATAAGATTTTTTTTATAAAATTCAATATCTAGACCAATACGTGATTGACTGAAACCAATCTTTATCACGGTTTCCCACCCCCCGCGTGCCTTTATTTTTGCCAAAAAGCTTACTCGTTCTCAATCAGAAAAGCAGGATTTTCCGAATGAGCACATACCAAAATTCTTACCTAAACTTCAATTCCTGATCCTAAGTCTGTACCTCGTTATTTAGGGTCGCATCGCATATAGCCCACGAAGAATGATCGTTGGCTGAGCGGCGTGCACGGTCTCACACGTGCCAGAGGCTTTTCGTACATGGAACGTTGAATAATTCGCGTTCGTATAATCCTCCATACCGACACGTGTCCAAAGAGACACACGCGGCTCTCTAAACGTGATTGATGTGCCAATAAATGGGAAAATATAGTAAACCAATGCACTTTGCTCGAGCAAGTATGAATAAAAAGTTAAATGAAATGATCGGAAGTAAAAGAGCCGAAAAAAATTACGCTCAACTTGGCATATACGGTGAAAAATCATTGGCTGATAAAAATTCGATGCTTTTGTGTTCTCGTATATTTTCACGAGGAACACGAATTATTCATGGTTCGTGCTGATTTCATCATATGGAACGCACCCTATCACTTTCACAATCTGTAAGATTCCGAGTCGTCCATCTTGATTTGCTTTCCGGCCGAACAAAATGGCGTCTAATCGTCCATAAGGAAGATACTCTCGGAGGAATTTTACACGAATTTAACGCAGCGAGAAGCCTTTGAAACTCGTGTATATAAAAATATTTTGAGAGCATCCTGAAGCAACAAAAAATCATTTTAACGACGTGCCTAGAGTGTCCAACGCGAAATCTAAAATGGCTGCTGGTATTCTCAAACGGTCAATATTCATGAGTCACGCAGCTTTTTGTGTCAAACTTTCCATGGCAAAGTTTGCTCGACCATGAATAAAAAGTTTAATGAAATGATGGGAAGTAAAAGAGCCGAAAAAAATTACGCTGAACTTGGCATATACGGTGAAAAATCATTGGCTGATAAAAATTCGATGCTTTTGTGTTCTTGTATATTTACGCGAGGAACACGAATTATTCATGGTTCGTGCTGATTTCATCATATGGAACGCGCCCTATCACTTTCACAATCTGTAAGATTCCGAGTCGTCCATCTTGATTCGCTTTCCTGCCGAACAAAATGGCGTCTAATCGTCCATAAGGGAGATACTCTCGGAGGAATTTTACACGAACTTAACGCAGCGAGAAGCCTTTGAAACTCGTGTATATAAAAATACTGAAAATATTTTGAGAGCATCCTGAAGCAACAAAAAATCATTTTAACGACGTGCATAGAGTGTCCAACGAGAAATCTAAAATGGCTGCTGGTATTCTCAATCGGTCAATAATCATGAGTCATGCAGCATTTTGTGTCAAACTTTACCACGGTAAAGTTTGAAAAAAAAAAAAGATTATATCGTTAATAATAGTTACAGGAACCGTTAATTGGTCATTTTGCACAATATATATATATTTTTTCACTAATCATTTGTTATGAATTTCGTCCCTCACTTAGACATGGTTGTTGTTTTGAAGTTATCTATCGGTTTTCTTTTCTATCGCTGCCATGCACTCTTCCATCATCTTGTTCTCATTCATTGCATCTAAACAAAAGTTTTCAATCAATCAATCTCCCCGACGAGTACGAAATTAAAAAAAACAAGACGGTGCAATTGTTACATTCTTCCTTTTCCGCAATAAATTTAAAAGAAAATTTGTTCTCCATCAAAGTGATGATAGGCGGGATTTTTGGTTATGTAAAATTTAGTGAAAAAAATTATAATTTACTTTGCAAACAAATTCTTTCGTCACGTAATTCTTTTAGTTTTCGTAATTCCATTGAGGCTTATTGCAGGCTCGTAGGACAGCCAATGGTGGTCTCTTCCACCGGCTATATGAATTAGTGTACGTGCGGACATAACGGCTCCCACGAATTCTCAAGTCCGTCAGGGTAACTCTAGATCCTAGATGAACAAGAACGATAACGATGCGGTGGGAGCGAACCTGCAACCGGCAACGTTTTATAACGCACAGTCGGTCGGACAAGAAGCATATATACATATATATAGCTTTTGGGTCCGGTCGGTTCGTCGTTTTGAAACATAAAACCAGATCCGAATCTGTCCAGCTTCATGAGCACTGCGTGGTGCGCCAACGACCAGCCAAAGATTTCATTCGCCACTTAGGTAGCGCCGCGTGAATGATTTCTGATCGAATATATAACATGTTTTATGACACGTTTGTATGAAGACGTACAATTACATGAATCATGATATTGCGCGTCTTAATCTCAGTAAATTAATCCCATTAAATATTTTATACATTCCTCATATACGAAAAAAATATTTTTATTTTTGTACATATATATATATATATATGTATTTATTTTTGTGTTAATTTGTGTCAGCCTCGCATGAGCCGACACGACGATAGACAAAGATTCAATTTGCTATACTTGGCAAGCGCCATGTGAATCTGATCAAAAATATAAAATGTTTTATAACACGTTGCGTTCAACGTCGTGTGGGTCGTCACCCACAATTACATGCATCCCTTTATTAATCTTAAATTAATACTAATGATTTTTTTTTTTTTTCAAATTTTAAAATTTCATTTTTATTTCTACGTAGATATTTTATTTATATTTAAAAAAAAATTATATTCATTTTGTTTTTCTTACTTATTGAGAAATTATTTATATTTATAGACAGTTTGTATCCGCGTTTGCGCAACTCTTGCTGCATCAATTATCTTCGAGCACTGACGGGGCGAGGGAGGTCGGTGGGGGGGCTACGAAAATCATCTCGTGATAAAACGAGCGCGGCGCCGTACAAATTGAGATTGATGAAAGTCGAGCTAGATATTCAAAGAATAATAATAATAATAAAGATGAAAGAGAAGAAAAAAACTGCGACGACGAATGGAAAGAGCGGAGGACTCTACTCTGCACGAGTAACGAAAAGGATAGAGCAAAAAAAAACCTTAAGTGGCCTCGAATGTTCACAGGCCTGAAAAAAAAGTAAAACACGAAAAATGAGTGAAGATATCTGGCAAATGAAATAATGCTCGATCTTGTTAATTATCATATGGTTGTTCTCACATTTCAAGACTATGAAATTTTTTTTAGCCAATAGAAAAAAGTATCTGTAAAATGAAAATAAAAAAAATAATTTCGTCTCGAGTGAAAAAATAAATGATCGGACGAAAAAAAAAAAGTAAAACACGAAAAATGAGTGAAGATATCTGGCAAATGAAATAATGCTCGATTTTGATAATTATCATATGGTTGTTCTCACATTTCAAGACTATGAAATTTTTTTTAGCCAATAGAAAAAAGTATCTGTAAAATGAAAATAAAAAAAATAATTTCGTCTCGAGTGAAAAAATAAATGATCGGACGAAAAAAAAAAGTAAAACACGAAAAATGAGTGAAGATATCTGGCAAATGAAATAATGCTCGATCTTGTTAATTATCATATGGTTGTTCTCACATTTCAAGACTATGAATTTTTTTTAGCCAATAGAAAAAAGTATCTGTAAAATGAAAATAAAAAAAATACTTTCGTCTCGTCTCGCCCCGGTCTGTTGGAATTTGAGACACATCGAGTCGCGATAGTTGAATGGAAAGAGAAATAGAAATAAACGAGACAGGGTTGAGAACAAAAAAAAGGGGGGGGGGGGAAACGAAATTCCTCACTTTTCGCTTCTACGAGAATCTTTCGAAAATAGTTCGAGCCACGAATTCTTTTTCTCATTCTCTCGCTCTCTTTTTGCTCAGATTTTTTTTTTTCTTCCTCGTCTCCACGTTCTATAATGCTCTTTGGAGTCGTTGCACCGAACTCTCGTATCCGTTTTACTTTTCATTCTTGCCTTTGCTCCGTGTCTATACACTCGAACTACTTTCGCTATTAAGTATATTTCCAGGTACGGAAAACCAGAACGTATAAGAGGGTGGAGGGTGTGTGATTGTTTCGTCGATTATGACTGTCAGGCGCATGGCAAAGGCTGGCTATAGTTTCCTCCTTTTTAGTTCAGACCCGAGGATAAATATGTCATAGTACTTTTACGATTGCTGGCAAAGCATAACTGTATATATATTTTAGCCTAACAAATATGAAAAATTGCACAGATAGTCACCACAACCTAGCATGAAGGCTTTATAATACTTTTACGATCCAATTATAAGTGCTAAAATATCATTTGAGCACATAGAAACTTGTTTATTGCAACGGTCGAGGATGATCATTTAAAAAAATTTATATGATTATAAAAAAATCATCCTTGGCTATCAATCAGTGTTGGATATTATTATCAATGGAATATACAATTGATGATGGTCATTTGAGCGCAGAAAATAGTATCAAAAACTTATTTAATTCGGAAGCAAAGTTTGAATTCGTTCTCGACTACTTCAGATCGAACATCTTTCTTCTGATTGGACTGTGCCGTTAGGACCGGCCAATCAGATGGCAGCCGCATAATCTGAAGTTTTCCCTCTACTACTGGCGATATCTCGCGCATGCGCATGGGGCCATTCAGCTTAATATAATATTAAGATAAAACAGCCTGTATCAAAATGCACTTTCAGCGACGGCTAATTTCAATAATTTTCGTAATAATTTACAACTACGTGAGTCCCTTTAATATTTTTAATTGATGTTATTATATCAGGCTCCAATTAAATTGGGCCAGTTAAAATACGTCACTATAAAATATTGATTGCAACAATCATGAAGAAATCATAACGACGGTTATCAACAAGAAAATTAATTGTATTTTCACAATAAACAGACGTTTATCAATAAATCAAAGATTTTAAATATATATACTTTTTTCATATTTAAGTTGCGTAATTATTTAAGTCCATTAAATTATAATAAATCAATAGTGTACCAATATAATCGACAAATTGGAATGCACACATAAAAAAATATCGCGAATAGCTGCGTTCGCTGCGTTAATTACTTTTATTTGAGCCTCGAATCAACGCTATTGATCAACCGATTATGTGCTGATTCAGTTTAAACACGGACGACCGATATTACACCAATGAATATATACATTCGATATTCATATAAAAAAATTCATTCCCATATGCGCGCCAATAAATGCTCGAAGTGTATTAAATTTCATACAAAGCATAATTTAATAATAATAATAATTTCACAAAAAAAAAAATCCATTCCTTTCTTTCATGCCACTAGATATTAAATGAGGAGTTTTTTTTATACGTTTAATATCATTTTTTTAAAACAATATTACATGGCAGAACTTCCAACTTTTTGCATTTTATTAATTAGCGATTTTGTTTATCTTATTTTTCTTGTTAATAACGAGGCATTTTTTTATCTCTTGATTGACCCGTGCACATCATAAATATGACATATTTAGTAGAAGGGAATTTTACACCAGCAAGATATTCGAAGATTTGTAATAACACACGTACGCAATTATGCATACAGAAAACAGACAGGCATGAATAAATAGAAACTCCTCAGAAATCTTATGTAGAATCGTCGGCTCACAATACCCGTTATAATAATTAATTGCTCGAAGATTGCTTCTCGCATTAAATATCTCTCCTCAATTTCATTTCCTGTCCTCGCTTCTTTCTCTCCCTCCCTCACCTTTCTTCCCTACATAAATATTATCATCATTATTAAATATTACATATTTTTTTATCACTCTTATTCTTACCTCCGCACAATTTTCGGGATTGAAAAAAAATATTAATCCAAATATCGATTGCCCAAACATTAAATATTAAAATTCACTCAACCCAATTTAAGCTTCACTGAAACAAAATGAAAACATGATCCAAGGTTCCCGAAATAAAGATATGCATGGGTGGATACACGAAATGGAGTTGAAAACGTGCTTGTTTTTGGTGAGCGTTCATTAAAGAAGGAAAACGTGCGTGATGAAAAAAGAAGAAAAAAAAAAACAAATGAAAAATAATAAATAAAGCATGAAAACGTGATGTGAACAGAAGCATGTTACGTTGTGTGGAGACAAGCATAACGGTATGTCGTTTTACGTGAGGTTGCCGCAGGTAGAAAAATCGAACAAGTATAAGGCAACAGTGGAAACGAACGAGATCCATTCCCCAAGAGAGCATGAAAGAAAATGAGAGAGAGAGAGAGTGGGAGAGAAAAGTGTCCATGAATTCTACGAGAGAACTCTCACTAAGGTAAGCAATTCAATGTGGTATTTCCTGAACGACCCTCACCACCTTTAGCAAACATCCAAGTCATAAAACTGCCAGTCTTTGACTACCTGGTGTTGTGGCTCAGCTGGTCCCAATCCATGGGGTGACTGTCGAGCAGGCCTGTAACTGATAACAATCGGCTACGACCTCGATACCAAAGCCCCCAACTTGCCCTCTGTCTCGGGACCGTTTTTTTTTGTAGCGTATCTTCTCTACGAGATAAGAGACCCGGAAAATTTACAACGAAATGAATAAAAATCAACAGATCTCACTGGCAATTGACGAAGAAGGTTATTTTTTTATATTTTTTTCATCCCTTAAAAAATAGTCAGCATATACTTTCAAGAGGTACGAAGAAAAATAGCGATATTTCAACGATTCTGTGTGGGGAATAAAAAAATTACTGCGGTAGCATTTGAAGAATTTTCAACCCTACAATGTGAATTTCAAGGATTTTTGGCAAATTTTTGGAAATTTGGTCAATTCTTCAATTAACTCTACTTTATGGTTCTGTGGTCCCAGGAACAACAGATCTCGCTGGCAATTGACGAAGGTTATTTTTTTATATTTTTTTCATCCCTTAAAAAATAGTCAGCATATACTTTCAAGAGCTACGAAGAAAAATAGCGATATTTCAACGATTCTGTGTGGGGAATACAAAAATTACTCCGGTAATTTCAAGGATTTTTGGCAGATTTTTGGAAATTTGGCCAATCCTTCAATTAACTCTACTTTATGGTTCTGTGGTCCCAGGAACAACAAATCTCACTGGCAATTGACGAAGAAGGTTATTTTTTTATATTTTTTTCATCCCTTAAAAAATAGTCAGCATACACTTTCAAGAGCTACGAAGAAAAATAGCGATATTTCAACGATTCTGTGTGGGGAATAAAAAAATTACTGCGGTAGCATTTGAAGAATTTTCAACCCTACAATGTGAATTTCAAGGATTTTTGGCAGATTTTTGGAAATTTGGTGAAGCCTTCAATTAACTCTACTTTATGGTTCTGTGGTATCACGAATCCCCGGGGAATTTTCACACTCTGGAATTTGTGGAATTGAAGAATTCGGCGATAGGAATCTGTAGGAAAAAAAAATGGAGGTTTTCTGTGGTTTTAAGGCAGCGAGCATTGAGCATTGTAAATCAATGCTGGCTCTGCGTATAACCGACTAATATTTTCGAATAAAATTGTATTTTCTCTATTGACCGTATTTTATGTCAATTTTGTTACATAAGAATGAAAAATAATTTCGTTTAACATTATTTTATGATAATATTCGTTTTGCACAATTAAAACATTTTAAACGAATTCTTTTAAAAATTTTTTACAATATATTTGAAAAATCTTCATATAAAAATATTATTGTTAATATTAAATTGAATACGCGTTTTATATGATAAAATTGACCGGATACATCGAAATATCCTTCTCATTATTATTGGTAGCATCGAAACCTTTTGAATTTTTATATTATTCTATGCAATCTTCACCGTAAACATTTTCATTGAATATCGACAACCTAAAAAAAATTCACACAACTTATGAAAAAGAAATAGTTGAAAAATTGATCGACTTAAAGCCTCTCAGTTTGGTTGTTAATATTCAAAAATATGATGATAATTTTTCTCCCGATAGTTTAAGCTCTTTTAGAATCTACAAGATTTTTTTCATTTACGTCAATTAAGAAAAAAGTTATAACTATTTTTTTTTTTTTCAAATTCTAGAAAAAGTTCTAAATTCAAGTTAGTATTTAAATACAATTTTCAAAAACAACACAATAAATCGTATCACAATATTACCTGAAAATCATCCTTAATCGTTTTTTCCAATTATTTCTAAACATGCTTATAAAAAATTAGAGATAAGTGATCAATTCGTAATCATCGTGAAAATTAATTTTGGTGCAAAAAAAATCATCGAAAATAATTGTAAATCAATTTGATTGGAAATAAAAAAAAAAAAAAAAAAAAAAAAATCCTTAACGTGTACTCGAATCCCTCAATGTTTACATTGTTCTCATAATCCTGGACGAGATACGAGAGGAGGGTTACGAGAAGTGCGAAAAAGGACCTGTCAGAAATCCATCGCCAGGACTATATCTGTCGACAAACCTAGCGGTTTCTTGTTTGTCGATGAAAAATATTTGCACGAAGAATCGTGAGCTCAAATAGTATAACAGCGAAGCAAAGACCGAGCGTCGATGATATGGTCTTGCAATTTTTTTTTTTTCTTTTTTTTTTCGAGTGCTGGATCGCTCTTACACCGAACTACCAGACTCGTTGACGGGGCGCGCGCGGAGAGGAGCATTTCGCGACGCGTGCGAAAGAGCGCGTCATATACTTTAACCGTCATTATGCACATATGCTTTTACTTACGTACACACGTGCTTATAGTCAAATATATATATATATATATATATATATATATATTTATATATATGTATATATATATATATTTATATATATGTATAAATTTATATATTAATATTAGGTGGACATACAAAGTGCGATTAGCAAGGGGCAAATGATACGGACATTCACCGCTGAATCAGCTCACCCGTAATTTATTTCGCTAATTACGAAATTTTTTTTTGCTTCTCAAGCATTATATATATCGACGATCGTTTGTACCCCGATACGAAACGTTTGCAAAAATTCATGAATAATATTTATAGCAACAATTTTGACATTTATGGCTGTTCCACTTTGATTGTTGATCATTGTGTATGATTAAAAATTACACATTGCACATTATTTTTGAATAAAAATTTTAAAGATTGATGTTTTTTTTTTTTTAATTATTACAATGATTAACGCACCTGTGTTTATCGGATGGTTGGCATTAAAGATGTAAGAATCAAGTGTGACCAAGGTAGCAAAAGGAAAAAGTCGTTTGATATCGAACAATTAAACAGATTTTCTCATTTGGAATATAACAGATTTTTTTTTTAAATTATTATTCGGTGTATTTATGTGTATATGTAATTATATTTATCTTTAATTGGCCAATTTATTATTAATTTATAGGATTTTATGAAAAATTACAAGTGCCAAAAGTTATTTTATCGATAAATTAATATTTTGCAATACATTTGAAAAACTATTTCAAAAATGGTTCTTTGCAGCTTTTATCATATTTCAAATGTTAAAAAATCTATTCAACGCACTATGTCTCATATTTCAAATCGAAACTACCACCCAAAACTTTCTTTAACTGGGGGGAGGGGGAAAAAAAAAAACTTGAAAAAAGAATTTAAAAAAATTACGCCTTGACCTACCTCTCAAAAGACAGGCGAAAAATCCTCAGTAGTCGTAAAAGTAGTAACCCATTTTCTGCACGCACTGTTATCTCGTTCGAGAGAGCAGAAAAAAAAAACAAAAATAAATAAAAAAACTGTCACACACACAAAAGAGTAATGCGCTTTTTTTTCCTCTTTAATTTCACGTATGAAAAAATACACTATTTCGTTTATCTCTTCACTCTTTGCTCTTGTCCAATTTAATTATTACGATAAACTTTCACTTTTGATGCTTTTTCAAACGTTTCACATTGAAATTTTATCAGTAAGTCAATGTTGTCCCGAGGGGTTTCGTAAAAAAAATCTATGACCCAAATCCTCGTTTAGAAGCGTTTTTTTTTCATTCGTTTTTGCAACTTTGGGCCTTTTTTCAATCGGGAGGGAAAAAAAAAATTGTCAAATTTTCAATAATTTTTATATTCTACTTCCGAAAGCCGAGACGTTGCGAATCATTGGTTACGGTCGATAGAGGTGCAACGACGACGAGTGCAAGCGCCATTTTAGCCCGTTGCAGCAGCTCGTTCGTTGTGTGGCCAGGGCGAAAGGTGGATCGCAGGACAGCAGCCAAGAAACGAGAGGTGACCGACGGGGCCTCTTCCTGTGGACGCGCTGGGTCCCACTCGGTAAAAAAAAAAAAAAAAGACACGAGAATCCTTCGATTCACTATGAAAATCTTAAAACTTTTCCACAATCCCCCCCTCCCCCAATTTTTTTTGTTAACTCTAAAAAAAAACTCGTCTTTCAACCCTTATTAATCAGCCGGGTGAATCGATTACTCTCGTATGTCCAGATACACGCACTAAAAAGAACAAATAAGTATTTCCCATAAATTTTCTTCATCCACGACTCCATCCGCGTTGATAAACCGGATGTTTTTATTTCTTCTTTCACACCTCCCGAATAAACATCCCCTTCTTCAATAGCATCCAGTTTCTTCCTCAAAAACTTTAAGAGTCCCAATGACTTCTCTTCTGTATTCACTGATCAATTTAAAATAATTTCCATACACAAGCAAAATCGAGTAATCCTGGAAGCTATCGGTGTTCGTACAACTCCTTGTTCCTTAATAAAAACTTTGCTTTACTTATATCTTCCCAATCAAAGGATTACTTCACCAACACACTTGATTTATCGGGCTTGAAGCAAACAAAAAATATTTAATCACGGAGAAAGGATCGTGGAGGGGTTCGGAAGAATGTGAGCACAAGGGAGGGTTTGGATTATATTTTTTTCTTCTTTACCGCGCACGCAACAAAAAAGACGCCGATTGAACAACCGAAGAAGAAGACGAAAAAGAAGAACTTTTGATTGACGCGCTTTGCGATGATGATGATGATGATGATTTTTCCGACAGAATGTTATTACGGTGTTCCTTTTAAGTGTGGCGGCAGTGCGAGTCGTCGCACGACGGAACTCTGTTATGATCGCTTCGCGTTACGTCCGTCCTTCGCAACGAGGGAACACGAACTGAGTTGAGAATGCTCTGGCTTGTAAAGCCGCGCGCACTCACGACTCACGACGCCGATAGCCGTCTGAAAACGACGAAGCCGACGAGCAACAGTGGAGCTCAACCTAAAATTTAAGAAATGAAGCGACCAACCACAGCCAGCGATTCGAGGCATAAACCCCCTCGGTTTCTCTCGAACAAGTCCGGGCCAACGAGACGCTGTGAGCTTGCCCGGCTAGTTTTCACAGTACCGCTATACGGACGTTTTACACTTGACGGTTCAACGAAGAGAAGCCAGTGCTGCACCCTACAAATATTCATCGAACTTTGAATTCTATTAGTTTTGAGGTATTTTCATTATTCGTACAAAGCCAACCCCATGAAAATTAACTGTTCATGGTGTAGATATTAAAAATGTGTCTTAAAACATACTTTCGATGTATTTACTCTCCGAGATCCTAAAATATATCCGAGATTAAGAATTTTGAGCTCAAAAATATTTTTGGCACATGTAAAATTTTGTAAATCTTTCATATACTTCGTTTTTTATATATAGAGCAAAATCCTAAAGTGCATTTTTCCTAATTTTTCTACTCACTCATTAATTCTCAAAAATTTTCGATTTAATTACATTTGTGTGTAAAATTGCAAGAGTTATGAAGTTTTCCAGTTTTCATTTTAAACAGAAAAAAAGCAAGATTTTCGGTAAACCCAATATATTTCAGGATGTCCTTGGGTTGTTTCATTATTTGGCTAATTTTACAACAAATCCAGAGCAATTTTACATAATTTTCGATCTTTTATTTAAAATTTACAAATTTTCTCATATCGAAAAAAGCAATTTTAGGTAAACCCAAAAGATTTTAGATGACATTCGGGTTAATTCTTATTTAACCCAAACCAATTGATAATCATGTACATTTTTTTTTCCTATTATATTCGGATATTTTTGAGGGGAAAAAAAATTAATTATTCTGAAAATCGAAAAGTTTTTATTTCGATTTTTGGGATTAATGCGATAACGCTTTGGCGCGCCAACTAGCCATTGATTTTTCTTCATACCTTCAAGTGTAATGCGCGCGCATGCGCTCGCTCATGGAAGCGAAAACCCGACAGATTGACATCGGCCGTTCTCAAACTCACGGGCCTCACTGCTTCTGATGCTGTTGCTGCTGCTGCTGCTGTTGCTGCTTGCTGCTTCATTTGTGGCTGTTGCCTCGTTGATGGTGGTATGTCGTCGCAGTGTGTTCTGTCCACTGCACGCGTACCAGAATTTCTCGTGGCTTCGCGGACTCCGATCCTGCTATGATTACTTTCCCCATTGGCCTCTCTCTCTCTCTCTCTCTCTCTCTCTCTCTGTCTCTGTCTCTGTCTCTGTCTCTGTCTCTGTCTCTGTCTCTGTCTCTGTCTCTGTCTCTGTCTCTGTCTCTGTCTCTGTCTCTGTTCTGTCTCTCTCTCTCTCTCTCTCTCTCTCTCTCTCTCTCTTTTCTCCCTCTCTCTCTGGTTTGCTGTACTCAGGTGTACTTATTTAGGAGTTTATCTTCTACTGTCTTTTGGTCTTTCAAGAGCATTGAACAAATTTTGAATTTAATTTTTTTAACCAAAGTTTTTTTTTTTTTTTTAACCCGTAGTAGCATTTTTCATTAGTCATTAACAAATAATCGATAACAATAATAATAATAATAATTATTATTGATTATTTACATGATAAACATCGAAATGATCTCGTTTCATCTATAATACTTTGTGTTTATGCTCGCCGCTATCTATACTTTAACGCGACTTATCGCAGGATTATAATAAAAAAATAATGATGGGGACCTCGTCTCGTTTCATTTCATTCGAGTTTATCGGTTTTGGTGCCCGATGTCCTCAGGCTCTGTCTGCGATCCCGACTAATCTCTTATCGTCTTTCATTCATTATATGACTATATATATATATATATATATATATACCATGTAATGAAATATAATAATATACACATTCATATTATAGCATTATAATGTTCCTCGAATTGATTGGCTGGTGCTTCTGTCGTATCGACTTAATGAACTTTCTTTTGACGTCTTCCCTTTCGAAGATTTTTTTCTTTTCTTTCTCTTCTATCCCGCTAATTCACATCACGTACTGGATACTCTCTCGATCATGATTTATGGATGAATATAAAACGTACGAGACAATTGCGATTTAAAATAATATCCCAACTGTGAATTCCACGTCCCCTCTAATAGAAGATTTGGGATTTTTTTTTTTGTTTTTTTGTACAAAAAAGTAAAAAGTATTTTATTAATTGTTAAAATTCAAAAATATATTATAAAGGTTATTCGAATCAACTTGATATTTTTTTGACATGTTTGTCATGCTGCGTTAGGCAATGTAGAACTTTTTTCAATGTTAACCATTAATCGTTAACCCACTCGAGACCGATTGCACACTGTGTGTGCAATTGATTTCCGAGGCTATAAGACCGGTTGCACTCCGTGTGTGCAATAATTAAATATGATACACTATGAAGAAGAAAAAAAATCGCTCCTGGGGACCGTGTTCGAAAAAAATCGCCGTCTCGAATGGGTTAATTAATGTCTGATGACGAAATTTAATGCAAAAAAATCGGTGAAGTTTGAAGAAATTTTTTTTAGAAAATTACAATTATCTCTGTCGCACTTGTGAACGTTTGACATTGGCTTAAGGTCACTTATATGTCTCAGCTCGTGAGCTAAAGAACCGCTAACGGTATAGATATATAGCCTGATGCAGCTCATATATGAGCTTCGTCATGCATCTATTCCAGATTTGGGCTCGTCCAGCATCCTTGAAGCCTCCTGAATATCTTCCACTCGTTTTTTTTATTCTTCATTTTAATTTCATCATCTTTATCTCCCTCGTCCCGGAATTTCCGGTTGAGGATGCAATTCATGGAGCCTCTGGATTCTTTTCAAATTTTTAATTTCTCTTCTATCCTTTATCATAATTTTTATTAATTATTTATCACTCTTGTCTTTTTACTATAATGATCAACTTCTTCATCGCGAAAAAAAACAATTTTTCCTTTCCTATCCTTTCCAAAATAAATATAGAAATAATTAATGTATACATATATATATATATAGCGAGGAGAAAAAGAAAGGATATTGGAACCGTTCATAAAACCGCAAATTATTCATAGAAAATGGGATAAAAATTGGAAAAAAAAAAAAAACAACAAAACATGAATTTGAACGAAAAAGAGTAAGAAAAAAAAAAGAATTGCTTTTATTAATTCCCGAATCGTCCGCGCAGGAAGCTTCTGCAATTAGAGACGGTTCGAAAGTGGGGACGGTTCTCTGCATTGCGATGGTATTTCTTGAGGGAAACGACCATCTCGAGAAAGGAAAGAGGAGAGAAAAAGAGTAGAAAAAAAAAAAAAGAAATGACAAAACTGCTGGGCTTCCACACCGCACTTCCCGTCCTCCTCCCATCCCCTTCATTCTCGTATTCTTTTTCTCTCTTTTTTTTTCTTCTTCTTTTCGTCTTCCATGCCTCGGCATTCACTGAAAACTGTCCATCAAATTTATCCGGCTCTTACCTTAAAAATTGTTCTCGCTGCTGGTTCTTTCCTCATCGACAAATAATTGTCAGCAATTCACGATACACATCGTGTAGACGTCCTCAAAAACAGGGTCCCCCTCTGTATCCGTCCCAAAATCATCGACATGAGACACCTTTCCACGATCCCCGGGCCGTTTGAAAAACAAAACGTCATAGCGTTACAATTCTTTTTATCACATAATTATCGTAATGTGTAAAAATAAAGATCATTATATAAAAGATAAATTAAAAAGTTGCTCGAAACAAGTGAATGAAAAATAATAAATAAATAAATAAACGTAACATTTAAAGACAAAAAAAAATTAAGAAAAAAAAAAATGATTTTGGCAAGTTCGGTAAACACAAAATTAAATTCTCTGTATCTGGAAGCTTTTTCAAATAGCGTATAGGGAAAATAGGCGGGGGCGATAGAAATAAATAGAAAACAAACAAAACAAAAAAGCGTTACAATTCTTTTTATCCCATAATTATCGTAATGTGTAAAAATAAAGATCATTATATAAAAGATAAATTAAAAAGTTGCTCGAAACAAGTGAATGAAAAATAATAAATAAATAAATAAACGTAACATTTAAAGACAAAAAAAAATTAAGAAAAAAAAAACGGTTTTGGCAAGTTCGGTAAACACAAAATTAAATTCTCTGTATCTGGAAGCTTTTTCAAATAGCGTATAGGGAAAATAGGCGGGGGCGATAGAAATAAATAGAAAACAAACAAAACAAAAAAGCGTTACAATTCTTTTTATCCCATAATTATCGTAATGTGTAAAAATAAAGATCATTATATAAAAGATAAATTAAAAAGTTGCTCGAAACAAGTGAATGAAAAATAATAAATAAATAAATAAACGTAACATTTAAAGACAAAAAAAAATTAAGAAAAAAAAAACGGTTTTGGCAAGTTCGGTAAACACAAAATTAAATTCTCTGTATCTGGAAGCTTTTTCAAATAGCGTATAGGGAAAATAGGCGGGGGCGATAGAAATAAATAGAAAACAAACAAAACAAAAAAGCGTTACAATTCTTTTTATCCCATAATTATCGTAATGTGTAAAAATAAAGATCATTATATAAAAAGATAAATTAAAAAGTTGCTCGAAACAAGTGAATGAAAAATAATAAATAAATAAATAAACGTAACATTTAAAAACAAAAAAAATTAAGAAAAAAAAAACGATTTTGGCAAGTTCGGTAAACACAAAATTAAATTCTCTGTATCTGGAAGCTTTTTCAAATAGCGTATAGGGAAAATAGGCGGGGGCGATAGAAATAAATAGAAAACAAACAAAACAAAAAAGCTTTCGCGGAGTGTATAAAAAGAAATAGAGAGGAATAGAAAGAGATGAGCGACGAGGGGTGGGGTGGGGGTAGCAGGGGGATAAAATGAGAAAGAATAGAGAAGAGAGAACGACGACAGATTGTTAGGGAGAGAACGAAGAGGAACAATAGAGTCGGCTTTGGTAGAAACAAAGGAGAAACGTTCCCTCGTGCAGAGCTTGGAGAGTCGCCGTAGTAGTCGTCGTCGTCGTCGTCGTCGGCATTTTGCCGTCTACCTCAGCCCCAACGTGGCCCCAACACACCAAACTGCATGGTTTCCACGTCTACACGGTACCACTCACACATTCGCTAACTTCGTTAGCTAAGTTCATTAACGAAATTAGAAATATAATCTGCACTCTCTGCGTCAGGCTAAGATTTATTTAAATACATCAGAGACACCAACAAATTGGTAAAGTTGTGTTGACTCTCAGTTAATGTATTTAGAGACAATTTATATTGTGTTTTTAATTAATTGCGTTATAACAATCATATTATAGAAACAAAATTTGGTTTTATAAAAGACAAAACAGTCCGCGTCAATTTGCAAGCTCTCTGTTCAGTGCCAATCTATGAACATTAAATATACAGCTGGACAATTTTTCAAATGAGCCATTTTTTTGTTCGAACCAACGAAATGATTATTTTTAGGATGAAAATACTTTTTGTCAGGCTGCTGAGATTATATTAATTGTCAATATTATTTCATGAAGTGATAAGAAATTTTGTAAAAAATCATTGCTAACTCAAATTAATGAATTTAGAGACAATTTATATTGTATTTTTAATTAATTGCATTGTAACAATCATATTATAGAACCAGAATTTGGTTTTATAAAAGACAAAATAGTCCGCGTCAATTTGCAAGCTCTCTGTTCAGTGCCAATCTATGAATATTAAATATACAGCATTAACATGCTGGACAATTTTTCAAATGAGCCATTTTTTTGTTCGAACCAACGAAATGATTATTTTTAGGATGAAAATACTTTTTGTCAGGCTGCTGAGATTATATTAATTGTCAATATTATTTCATGAAGTGATAAGAAATTTTGTAAAAAATCATTGCTAACTCAAATTAATGAATTTAGAGACAATTTATATTGTATTTTTAATTAATTGCATTGTAACAATCATATTATAGAACCAGAATTTGGTTTTATAAAAGACAAAATAGTCCGCGTCAATTTGCAAGCTCTCTGTTCAGTGCCAATCTATGAATATTAAATATACAGCATTAACATGCTGGACAATTTTTCAAATGAGCCATTTTTTTGTTCGAACCAACGAAATGATTATTTTTAGGATGAAAATACTTTTTGTCAGGCTGCTGAGATTATATTAATTGTCAATATTATTTCATGAAGTGATAAGAAATGTTGTAAAAAATCATTGCTAACTCTAATTAATGAATTTAGAGACATTTTATATTGTGTTTTTAATTAATTGCATTATAACAATCATATTATAGAACCAGAATTTGGTTTTATAAAAGACAAAATAGTCCGCGTCAATTTGCAAGCTCTCTGTTCAGTGCCAATCTATGAATATTAAATATACAGCATTAACATGCTGGACAATTTTTCAAATGAGCCATTTTTTTGTTCGAACCAACGAAATGATTATTTTTAGGATGAAAATACTTTTTGTCAGGCTGCTGAGATTATATTAATTGTCAATATTATTTCATGAAGTGATAAGAAATGTTGTAAAAAATCATTGCTAACTCTAATTAATGAATTTAGAGACATTTTATATTGTGTTTTTAATTAATTGCATTATAACAATCATATTATAGAAACAGAATTTGGTTTTATAAAATACAAAATAGTCCACGTCAATTTGCAAGCTCTCTGTTCAGTGCCAATCTATGAACATTAAATATACGGCACAAACATGCTGGATAATTTTTCAAATGAGCCATTTTTTTGTTTGAACCGACGAAATGATTAATTTTAGAATGAAAATACTTTTTCTCAGGCAGCTGAGATTATATTAATTGTCAATATTATTTCATGAAGTGATAAGAAATTTTGTAAAAAATCATTGCTAACTCAAATTAATGAATTTAGAGACAATTTATATTGTATTTTTAATTAATTGCGTTATAACAATCATATTATAGAAACAGAATTTGGTTTTATAAAAGACAAAATAATCCGCGTCAATTTGCAAGCTCTCTGTTCAGTGCCAATCTATGAACATTAAATATACAGCTGGATAATTTTTCTAATGAGCCATTTTTTTGTTCGAACCAACGAAATGATTATTTTTAGGATGGAAATACTTTTTGTCAGGCTGCTGAGATTATATTAATTGTCAATATTATTTCATGAAGTGATAAGAAATTTTGTAAAAAATCATCGCTAACTCAAATTAATGAATTTAGAGACATTTTATATTATAGTTTTAATTAATTGTATTGTAACAATCATATTATAGAAACAGAATTTGGTTTTATAAAATACAAAATAGTCCACGTCAATTTGCAAGCTCTCTGTTCAGTGCCAATCTATGAACATTAAATATACAGCATTAACATGCTGGATAATTTTTCAAATGAGCCATTTTTTTGTTCGAACCAACGAAATGATTATTTTTAGGATGAAAATACTTCAGGCTGCTGAGATTATATTAATTCCTCATCACTTCATGAATAATATTGACAATTACTCAATATTATTTCATGAAGTGATGAGGAATTTTGTAAAAAATCATTGCTAACTCAAATTAATGAATTTAGAGACATTTTATATTATAGTTTTAATTAATTGTATTGTAACAATAATACTATAGAGACAGAATTTACATTTATAAAATATAAAATAGTAAAATCGATGAAATTATAATTTTTACGACGAAAATATTCAATCTCAGGTATCTCCATATCAAAATATAAATTAGGGACGCAAATCCATAAAACAATCGATTAAATCGATGTGAGAAATCATCCAGCAGCAATCTCGCAATAAAAGACAAGAATAATTTTCACAAAAACAAGGAGAAATCGTTTCTGTCTAGTCTCGAATAATCGTTCCGCATTGAAATCTGCGTAAAGTGGCCGATGAAAGATTTGTGTCAAACATATATATTGAAGAAAAAAATAAAATCGAACAAGAACATAGAAGTTAAGAGGAAAATTGCAATCGTTCCAGAGGAACTTTCGTAATCGGCATGAGAGATCGGCTAATGGGTAAACCGAGTTTTCCCCCCATCGTCATTTAAAATGCAACGCGAGGCCATTGCCTATACGGCCTGGATCTCAGAACAGCAACGAGCCATAGCTCGTATAAGACAAAACATGCCGACAAATTTTTTAACCCCCTTCTCATATCGGTATTGCAACGATTGGTGATTAAGTTCTGACTCAAAGTCCATACAGACAAAATTAAAAATGAGAAAATTATTGCCATGATTATGATTATTTCGCAAATTATAATTATTATTCCTATCAATATTAGACAATTTTCCATTAAACTTCACTATTTGTCCATTCTATTATTGCTCGAATCAACTTAAGATTATCGTGTACAAGTTTATATCCCGAATTTTAGAATTTTAGGTGGGCCATAAGTTCGAACATAAATTTGAAACGCGACCGTAAGTTCAGACTTCAGATCGAACTTACCTTTTAATATTCGGGTCTCAGGCCCAAATCGGAAGTGGTTAGCGCGTGTTTAAGTTCAATCTTAGGTATAAAAATTCAAATTTTACTTTCAATCCATTTGATTGCAAAACTAAAAACACAGATTTAATTGTAAGTTCAAATTTTTACTATAAAATCATTGATTAAGCTCGTATCAATATTTTCCAATTCGGGCAATTTAGTTTTCTAAAAATGGTGATTCAAATGTTTAACTTTCGATTTTTTCAGTTAACTTCTTGAATTGTCTTGTTCCCTGAGCCATGGAATATAATCAACAAAGTATCTCCACCGTTGCAGTGTTAATCGAAGTCTTTGAAACGCGACCGTAAGTTCAGACTTCAGATCGAACTTACGTTTAAATATTCAAATTTTACTTTCAATCCATTTTATTGCAAAACTAAAAACACAGATTTAATTGTAAGTTCAAACTTTTACTATAAAATCATTAATTAAGCTCGTATCAATATTTTCCAATTTGGGCAATTTAATTGTCTAAAAATATTGATGCAAATGTTTAATTTTCGATTTTTTCTGTTAACTTTCCAAATTATCTTGTTCCCTGAGCCATGGAATATAATCAACAAAAGTATCTCTACCGTTGCAGTATCAATCGAAGTCTTTGAAACGCGACCGTAAGTTCAGACTTCAGATCGAACTTAGGTTTTAATATTCGGGTCTCAGGCCCAAATCTAAAGTGGTTATTTTACTTTCAATCCATTTGATTGCAAAACTACAAATACAGATTTAATTGTAAATTCAAACTTTTACTATAAAATCATTGATTAAAATATAGATAAAAATATTGATGCAAATGTTTAACTTTCGATTTTTTCAGTTAACTTCTCGAATTGTCTTGTTCCCTGAGCCATGGAATATAATCAAAAAAAGTATCTCCACCGTTGCAGTATCAATCGAAGTCTTGATTTACCAGGCTACAACGGCTGTGAGCTCGACACACTTCGATCGTTCGTTCCATCGATCGATCGAACCAACCAACCAACCAACCAACCCTCCCCCTCTCTCACTCTCTGTCGCTGGAGCCTTGGATCTCTCGATCGATTGACTCTTTCGTCACGGTATTCTCGGATTGGCCTGACTGGACAGCATCAACGACGCAGCCTTCCCCTGTAACCCACACAGCGTCTGTTACCATCTTTTTGATCGTGGTTGTGTCGTGCCCTTGCCGATCTCGACGAGCTGTTGCTGCTGCAGGTGAACGTGACGAGCACAGAACATTTCGACGCTCTGCTTTACCAAAATTTATATACATACATACATATATATACATATATATATATATATATATATATATATATACACTATATATACTTATATACTTTATGCTATATATACTTACTATCCTTACTACACTATATATACTTACTGTTCTGCGTGCATATATATATATATATATGCACGCAGAACAGTAAGCAGACAAAGTTTGTAAGAATTTGCCCGTTTCACGAGAGGTCTCCCCCACACAAGCCTTGATGGAATCTCACCAGTCATCGGGACGAATTCCACCGGTTTTCGAGCATTATTGCGCCATGATTAATGGTTTTTTTATACCGAAGCGTTTATATGTCGATCGTCCCACACCGCGTGGCGTGTTCGATATTCTCAATAAAAAAGATCGAAAGAGGGGAATGAAGAGAGAGGGAAAAAAAAAAGAACCCGTAAAAAGAGATATGGGCTTTAATCCGGTGTAATGGAAAGTTGGAAAGGAATGGAGTCTTTCGAGGTGGATGATTGAGAGAATATCGAATATCGGGGAGACCGGAAAAGGAGGATGCCGCATCGATGAACCATAAAACCCCGGATCAATTGAGCCGATGCTTCTTTTGATGCTGTTGTTGTTGTTACTGTTGTTTTATCGTTTATGGGTGATGGTGCTCATTGTTGGTGTAATGAGTTAGATACGGTGTGCTGTGGGAAGGTGATCAATGCTCAGGATAAAGTGTTGCCATGTTTTTTTTTGTTTTTTTTTTGTTAAACATGAGGACCGACCCCCTCCTCCGTAGAAAATAAGCATTCAGTTAGATAGATGGAAAAGTTATCCCCCCACGAAAAAAAATGAGTGCGAAATGTACAAAAAAATATATAGAAAATATAGAAAATATAGAAAATATAGAAAATATAGAAAATATAGAAAATATAGAAAATATAGAAAATTATTGTTGATAGTGTTGTTTTATCGTTTATGGGTGATGGTGCTCATTGTTGGTGCAATTAGTTAGATACGGTGTGCTGTGGGAAGGTGATCAATGCTCAGGATAAAGTGTTGCCATGTTTTTTTTTGTTTTTTTTTTTGTTAAACATGAGGACCAACCCCCTCCTCCGTAGAAAAGAAGCGCTCAGTCAGATAGATGGAAAAGTTTTCCCCAAAAAAAAAAATGAGTGCGAAATGTACAAAAAAATATATAGAAAATTATTGTTGATAGTGTTGTTTTATCGTTTATGGGTGATGGTGCTCATTGTTGGTGTAATGAGTTAGATACGGTGTGCTGTGGGAAGGTGATCAATGCTCAGGATAAAGTGTTGCCATGTTTTTTTTTGTTTTTTTTTTGTTAAACATGAGGACCAACCCCCTCCTCCGTAGAAAAGAAGCGCTCAGTCAGATAGATGGAAAAGTTATCCCCCAAAAAAAAAAAAAATGAGTGCGAAATGTACACGAAAAAATATAGAAAATATAGAAAATATAGAAAATATAGAAAATATAGAAAATATAGAAAATGTAGAAAATATAGAAAATATAGAAAATATAGAAAATATAGAAAATATAGAAAATATAGAAAATATAGAAAATATAGAAAATATAGAAAATATAGAAAATATAGAAAATATAGAAAATAATTGTTTATGCTGTTGTTTTATCGTTTATGGGTGATGGTGCTCATTGTTGGTGCAATTAGTTAGATACGGTGTGCTGTGGGAAGGTGATCACTGCTCAGGATAAAGTGTTACAGTAACACTTGAGTGGCCATATTTTTTTTTTCAACTGGATTAACCCCCCGGTAGAAAAAAAAACATATAGGTAGATCGAAGATATACAGAAAAAAAATACGTACGAATTTAAAAAAAAAAGGATAAAATATAAAAGAAACAAAAAATTATATACATCGAATATATTTTTCGCGCATGTGCCGAATATACGTGATAAATTTACAAGGAAAATATCTACGGTTTTCTATATGTGAAATATATTAAATTATTCCACATTATTTTTTTCCATGAGGGCATTCGTTTGATGTATTGGATAAATTTTTATAAAAAACTTCTATTTCCCTGATATATCTTAGGATATAGGAGAGACACATAGGGGAGAAAAATAGGATAAAGTGTTACAGTAACACTTGAGTGGCCATATTTTTTTTCAACTGGATTAACCCCCCGGCAGAAAAAAAAACATATAGTTAGATCGAAGATATACAGAAAAAAAATACGTACGAAATTAAAAAAAAAAAAAAGGATAAAATATAAAAGAAACAAAAAATTATATACATCGAATATATTTTTCGCGCATGTGCCGAATATACGTGGTAAATTTACAAGGAAAATATCTACGGTTTTCTGTATGTGAAATATATTAAATAATTCCACATTATTTTTTTCCATGAGGGCATTCGTTTGATGTATTGGATAAATTTTTATAAAAAACTTCTATTTCCCTGATATATCTTAGGATATAGGAGAGACACATAGGGGAGAAAAATAGGATAAAGTGTTACAGTAACACTTGAGTGTCCATATTTTTTTTTTCAACTGGATTAACCCCCCGGTAGAAAAAAAAACATATAGGTAGATCGAAGATATACAGAAAAAAAAACGTACGAAATAAAAAAAAAAAAGGATAAAATATAAAAGAAACAAAAAATTATATATATCGAATATATTTTTCGCGCATGTGCCGAATATACGTGATAAATTTACAAGGAAAATATCTACGGTTTTCTGTATGTGAAATATATTAAATAATTCCACATTATTTGTTTCCACGAGGGCATTCGTTTGATGTATTGGATAAATTTTTATAAAAAACTTCTATTTCCCTGATATAGGATATAGGAGAGATCCATAGGGGAGTAAAATAGGATAAAGTGTTACAGTAACACTTGAGTGTCCATATTTTTTTTTTCAACTGGATTAACCCCCCGGTAGAAAAAAAAACATATAGGTAGATCGAAGATATACAGAAAAAAAATACGTACGAAATTAAAAAAAAAAAAAAGGATAAAATATAAAAGAAACAAAAAATTATATACATCGAATATATTTTTCGCGCATGTGCCGAATATACGTGATAAATTTACAAGGAAAATATCTACGATTTTCTGTATGTGAAATATATTAAATAATTCCACATTATTTTTTTCCACGAGGGCATTCGTTTGATGTATTGGATAAATTTTTATAAAAAACGAAAAGTTCTATTTCGGGTTTTGGACTTTCAAATATATTATACATAATACGTATGTTTTTCATGGCGAATGAATCTGATGAATTTTCCTCAATATTCAGAAGGCTTGAGCACAAAATTACGCGACCAAATATTGACGAGAATGTGGTGGGCAAAAAAAAAAAATATATATATTAAAGTGAAGTCATCGACTTGGGATCGTCAAGCTGTAACTTATTATTATTATTTTTTTAAACCATCATATTCTATCACCACAATAAGTTTAAGATCTCCAATCGTGTCGAGAAAACTAAATGTGGTAGATACAGAGGTCAGGGGATGGTGGAGAGGAGGTGGGGTGGGGGGGGGGCGGTGGAGGCGATAAACATCCACCCAACCGAAAGAGTGAGCTGAAAGAAGAAAAGAAGATATATGTATGCCTCGAATCGCGAGGACGAGTAGAAGGCTGGTAGAGAAGAGGAGAAAAAAACGAAGGAAACAAACTCGTTAAAAGCAGTCCCGAAGTCATAAAAATCCGAAGCGCAGGTATATACTAACGATCTACAAGTCCAAGCCGCGAAGTTGATCGTAATCTTGACTTCCATCTCTGTCTCGCGTTCTGCGAGCATCCGCGCAGAGATGAGAGAGCTCTCTCTTCACGGCGGACAAGACACAAGCATGGGCTATCTCGCAGAGACGCCTGCGGTGGGGACACAGTCAGTGTCTGCTTAAATTTTAACTAAATATGAAAAGAAAAAAAAACGTCCCAAAACCCAAAAAAAATGAAGAAATATTTTTTTTTTTGTCTCTGTGAGAAGAAATGACGTTGGGGGGGGGGCAGAGGGATATGGCCACACGACGTAAATTCCCGTTGTTCGGTGGGATCTGCTAAAGACTCGAAAAATATCGCTGGGTCTCACTCTCCGTTTTATGTATGTCGTCCACTGTTTTTTTTTACTTATTTATTTATTTATTTATTTATTTATTTATTTATTTATTTATTTATTTATTTATTTATTTATTTATTTATTTATTTATTTATTTATTTATTTATTTATTTATTTATTTATTTATTTATTTATTTATTTATTTATTTATTTATTTATTTATTTATTTATTTATTTATTTATTTATTTATTTATTTATTTATTTATTTATTTATTTATTTATTTATTTATTTATTTATTTATTTATTTATTTATTTATTTATTTATTTATTTATTTATTTATTTATTTATTTATTTATTTATTCATTAACTTACTTACATGCTTCCTTACTTAATTACCTACTTACTTACCAAAATACTTTACGAACTCGACGCGGCATGATCTGATACAATATCATCAGTACGAAATGGAAATGGAAACCAATATTAGGTCGAAAAAGGAGCTATTTAAGAAAACTGTTCGTAGATAAATTCGAAAATGTTACATTCATCAAATGTTCTATCTGAGCATCACTCAGATAGAACAAAATATTATGACCGATGGTTGTTATTCTTGTTTCGGTAAAGGGTGACAGATTGCGGATTTTTATTGCGGGCCCCCTAACAATGCATCGTGTTGTAACCAAGTAAAGATAACATTACCGATCGGATTGACAAATTATTATTTTTTTTTATTAGTTAATTTTTGTATGCCAAAACGTTGAAATTATGATATTTTTTTTTCGATGAAAATATGGTATTCTGGTGGCTTCTATCAGCAGTAGAAGCTACGAGGGGTCGTGATGAAATTTTGGCAAGAAAAATTACTCGATTTTCTGATTTAAAGGAAAATATGGGCGCCCCGTAGCTCATGAATTACCATTTACTGGAACATAAAAATAAATAAGAGTAAAAAATTTAAATAATATTTGAATTAAAAATGTATTTAATGATATTATTTGAGATGCTTTTTCGTATGAAAATTTTATTTATTTATATTTTTTTCACTCTGTAGCGAGAGAATTGACCAATTGAAAAATGAAGAGGGGAAATGTGTCATGGCGTCTTATTAATGTAGGGACTTAAGGTCTCGATGGTGAGCTACAAATAAGCTCGCTGATCGGTTTCGTAATTCAATAAATGTGGATAATTAGTCGCCGCCTTGGCGTGACTTCGGTTAATATCTTTCGCGAGCAAACCCTTCGTCAATGATATCAAGTAATCGTTTAACGCTCACCAAAATCTAATTTATATTTAATCGCGATCCAATTTTAATAGCCCTCGCGTAATAATTTATTTAAATTTTCATTAGTTAACGATCTTATCGAAATGTCGAGGGGAAAAAAGATGAGACAAATTATATGCAGCACAAGACTGTGGCAGGTAGAACATAAAATATCTCGTAATTATAATGATGATGATAATCGTTATCATCATGTGACAAATTTATCAAGTCTCTCTTGTCCAATTTTTCAAGGTTTCACTTACGAAAACGATCCTTTTTTTTTCGAACATCAACGTAATAAAATAAATCAGTTAAATGTGAAAATTAACTCTATAGAACCAGAGAAAAACTTGAAAAAATAATAATCTCATGATGCCATACCGAAGATTTTTTACTGTGCAATTTTTCGCTATAATATCGAACCTCTAGGACTTCTACCGTTATTAAATACCCGCATGGTCTTTAGTTTAAAAAAAAAAGTCACCGTTATCGAATCACATGTCCGAAAGGTTCAATTTTTCAAATATTTATCATAAATGTTGGCAATACGCCACGGCGTCTATACTGCCAACAAACTTGTTAAGATTGTTCAAAATTCGTTAAAAATATTTGCCGATGTATATAAAAACATTTGAATTTACAATTATAGTAAAGTTATTCTCCAAAACACATAAAAAATAACAAAAGGAATATTTCGTATCTGATGGCGCACTCGTATCCGTTCGCCATATCTTGTCTATACTCATTTGTAGCCATGGCAAGACCCCACATTATCACACATTACGGCACTTATATATACGACCCCGCGTGTAGGGTCGAGAGTACCAAAAACGAAAAGTTTTTTATAAAATAAGTTTTTCATTCGAACCCATTAAATTGTATGATTTCTGGCTTTTTTCCAAATTTAAATCAATATTTTACATCGATTGACTCCACAAATATTGAGGTTATGACATAAAATAAGCAATTAAAAGAACGTTTGAAAACGTTGGCCGGGTGGCGCTACTGTCGCCTATTGCTCCAAGCTCAATTTGGAGCCCATTACGCCTGTTTCCACCAACGTGGATTAAACCTAGGACATTTTTTTTTCAAATTAATTTTAACCTAGCCAGAGTTTAAGTTTTCGATTAACGTCGAAGGATACGGGCGTTAGAGCATCGATAAAACGATCGTACCTCGTCACTCTTAACAACCAATCATAATTTATTGATACAGCGATTGAAATAAATATCGATTTACTTATTTCGTTCTTATAATATTGTCATATCGTTAAGAAGTTTGAAACATCATTCAAACAAAATTAAAACATATGACGATAACAGGGGGTTAAAAAATTGCAAAATAACAATGAACGAGAAAAAGTTCGATTAAACATGATTGTAAATTGATGAAATTTCTTCGGAGCAAAGAGTTATTTAGAGGATTTGTTTGATTTTTTGGCTGCAACGACTGTTGGCGTTGGCGGCTTGGGGTTGACCTGCGTCTTGTGCTTTTTGCTATCGATGTGCTGTGCAAACGAGTTTTCCGAATGAAAGGAACGATTGCACGGGGCGCAGTAATATTGACCTAAAATTGACGGGAACAAGATAAAGTGAAAATTAAATAAATCCATCGGAAATGTTTAATACGAGGTGAAACTCTCGTTCAGCGATTTCCTTCATCCTAAATCTTCGATCCAATTTTTCTGGAAGACGCGTCGAGTTTCAGGAGAACCCAAAGTCTTCACTTGCGAACAAGTAAAAACTGTGTTCGATAAGATTTTGCTTTCTCCCCAAAATTTCGATGCAGCTTCGAAAAAAATGGATGGCAGTTTACATTACCGACTGAGAGAATGTCACCTCGCCTCTGAAATAACAGGCATAACTTACCAGAGGGAGTTCTGTAAATGGAATAGTCTATAGAAGATGGCGCGGGCTGTATCGTACTGTCGTTAACTTCCTCTGTAAAAAAGTCTCATTTATGTAATGAAGATTTATACTAAACGCGAAATAGCTCGAGTATTCTACGTTCCATTAATATTTGATTTTCATGCAATTTATGGACTTTGTATGATTGGCACACCGACCAGCATCAGGATTCGATAGACCGTTCGTCTTCAACATTTTTATGTGTCTCGCGCCACGTTTGTGTGTCTCCAATTGTTCGAGCCGATTTGCTGTAACGCCGCAGAGCTCGCAGCGAAATATTGGACATGACCATGTTGGGGTCTGATAGTTATTGATGGGTGAGACAACTGGTGAGGCGACTGCAGGGATCAACGGGATTTCAGGAATACCGACAGGCGTTACCGGGTCCTCTGGTGAAAATGGCATTCCAATTCCAAAACGACCGGTTGGATCAACAGGCACTTGATTCTGAAGCTGCGACTTTTTCGTCCTTGAACATGATTGTTTAACAAATTAATCAATTTATAGCTTAATATCTTGTTATTGCAAATTTATTGTTTTTTCGAACTTTTACTTTTGTCTGGTGCCGCCCGTCGTTGCTCTGATATGTTTTTTCCCGGCATAGTGCTGACTTGCGTCAATCTGGGAGGTGAACCACGTCTTGCATACCTGAATAATGAGGAAGACATGTGTTGATTCAATTTTTTTTTTAATTTCCCTCATTCACGATATAATAAAAGTTGTACATGGCAGTTGGTCGTTTGATGCGAGCTTTTTGTCAATTAACGAATTGGATACAGAACCGTAATTGGGTGTCAGAAGTGGTAATTGGATACAGCAACTATTTGACTCTTTTGTGTTAAGACGATATGACAATTGCGTGAAGACGCGGAAGTGCGAGAGAGCCATTGACGATTATGCGAAAGACAGACCGAAAATGTCGTCACGTGACATATCTCATCACCTTAAAGCGATGTAACACTGACCAATGATAACAAATTTCCGTCCCTACTTTCTCCGAGACCCTTAATATTTTAGACTAAAGGAAAATCAGTTTTTATGCGTCTGTTAATTTTGCACGAAAACTAATTTTTCTTTTGTCCAAAATATCAACAGCTTCGAAGAAAGTAGGGAAGGCGATTTTTCAACGCGGTTCTATGGCTAATGTTATCGTGACCGGTGTCGCCCTCTGTGAAATTCGTACTTAAAACTTGCCTTCAATTCCCATCTCCATGCAATGGGGATTCCCACGATATACCATCACACAGTGAAATAGTTACACAAAACAAATGAATGTTAGATTTTGAATTCTTTAGAGGCTCCAGATTGCATTTGGATGTAAATAAAAGACAATCGTTTCGAAAAAATTTGGTATAAAGTACTCCTAAAAACAACATACTTCGCAATAAGTGTTCCAATCAGCACTACTCGTCGTGCTCGTAACTTGTCCATCGTCAGGCTTGATTTTCTTAACACTCTGATTGAGAAACATTGATACTTTCTTCTGATGTGGCTTCCCCTCGTAATGCAATTTTGCTTGGAGGGTCGAATTCATCTGGGCATTAAAACAAGCATGAAAAGATAACGCACGATTGCACAGAATTTGTTCGTCGTCATTGTTCCTTACAATTGCATTGCAGAGGTCACAATTGAGTGGTTTCATCAAGGCTGAAAGTTCTCGCTGAGCATTGGCCACCCTCTCTGAATGAAAATCATTTCAAGCATGAAAATCTCGAAGAAATTTCACACAACGAAAATTTCAGTAATACTTTCGATCCCACAGAATGATATTCCCCGATTCGCTTAATATTTTTCCATTTGGAACATTTTACGTTGCAAAATATAGTAAAACGAAGATCCAAAAGTCTGGTGGGTAAAAATGTGAAGCGAGTTTTCGATGTTGGTACCTGCATCTTGCGCTGGATCTATGCACTCGCTCTTGCGTTTCAAAAATTTCCCCTTTGCTTTGGTAGTGAGCAAAGTATTTTGCTGATTAGGATCTATCCACGAAGCATTTTTCTCCATCCAAGATGGATTCTGGGTAAAAACATCCGATGAGTCCGATTCCGCTGGAATCCACCAGGGTTGTTCAACACCAGGAAGCTGCTCCACGGGTGGTTGTGCAAAGTAAGAATTTTGCATAGCATTGGGAAACACCGGTGGTCCTCCGATAGCGAAAGGTCTAGCAACATTTGTATTTAGGGTGTTTGGAACTTTAGCCGGATTCATAGTGACTTCCGTATTTGTGGAGCCACCGGATTCATCCGGCTCAATCTCCTCAAGACTAATCTTTGATTTTACCGATGTATCGAGGGCTGCAGTCTCGATGTGTTTTTCTGGCTTTGCACAAATACTCGTTGCTTTGATTTCTTTGCTGTTCGAGTCCGTTAATGGCGGTGGAGGAGGAGGTGGTGGCAGCAAACACTCGAGACCTTAATTTAGAAAGGAAACGAACGTGGAATATAATCATTGTCAAACTTAGGATAGATGAATGAATTTTGGCCATCTTTGATCCACTTTTGGCCAGTATAATCTGATGGACAAGTCTCTGAGTACAATCGAATTGGTCAATAAACATCAAATGGCTAATTTTGTAATTGTATATAAATTCTATCGATGTATCGACATGAGAAATAGGGAAAACGATTATTGGAAAGAAATATTAAAGAAAATCTTAATAAAACGGATGAGGCGAAGGATTAAAGCAATTGTAAAGCACTTCTTACTATTATGATTAATATCGTATTTTGCGCTACAGTAATTGAGAGACCTACTGGGCACAACATTTGATAACTAATCGTAAGAAGCTAAGCAGCATTTTTACCAAGGTTAATGGAATTACTATCATACTCGTTTATCATAACACGACGAATACAATAAAAATTGAGAACATGTTAATCCGACGATTAGAAATAATAACAAATTTATGCAGTTTGTAGCCAATTTCTTTTGTGCAATCTCGAATAATCGATTATCCAATATGATTCAGTAAAAACAGTTAGATATTCCGATAAACTGATGTCGGACAGTCATTTGTTTGTATCATGCTCACATTCATTTCTTAAAGTTTCCGCCACATTGCAGCGCGGGGGGTTATGGGGGAAATGGTCCAAGTGCTGCTCCTAGTGAGCGTTGACTCAACTAAATCAGTTCGGATAGCACGCAGTAAAAAAGGGCGCTCTACGCATACGCGACTTCACGCGACTCTATATCGTCATAGAATACTCGAACTTACCAGGCACTTCAGGATTTTCAATTATTTTTATTGCATTCGACATCGTATCGTCGACACTATTGCTGTTAAGTATCGAAGAATGAACGCTCTCGTTGATAGACGAAAAAAAGCCCGCGCCTCAGTTATTCAAACAAACGGAATAGCAGCTAAACTTATTACTCAGCCACTGATATCATCCAATATTACGAATAAAACTTGACACTTTTATACCACAACACTTTCGAACCGGTAGAAATAAAGGAAAATATAATTATTCCAGAAAACAACCAAAAGACAAATATAAAACCCAACAAATTAATTGAAAGTACTTTTTTCGGTTATTCCCCGATCGTCCAAATACTTTTGTTTACTAATTTGAAGATTATAAATGATCTCTGTGTGTGTTTAGTCGCGGTCTTATGAAATATCGACTGGAGTAGCAAGATGGCCGCCATAGATTGATTTAGCAAGATACAGCGCGCGCGCACAATATCCGAGAAACGATGGACCAAAACACACGTTTACCTTGCAGAACAGAGACTTTTTCCCACTTTGCCGATTGTTGACCGAACATGTACAAAACGGAGATTGAGACAGAGGGCGCCACAAAGCAGAGTCGAGATTATTCTCGATTCAATTTTTTGATAGAAACATTCCAAGTACTTTCATTGTGAAAGGACTTTGTGTAATTTTCAATTTTTATAAAAATAAAACAAAATTGTGCTCCCTGCACAAATTTGGTTGTGACAGTTATATATGTATAGATTTGAAATTTCATTAGGGATGTGAAATATAATTATATGCGAGTTGACATACAATTTCTCCTTAAATTACATTATTTGAATATTCACATTATGGAGGTTAGCGAGGAGAAATTGATCGAATGTTTGGATGGAAAAATTCGGGATGGAAAAAAACTCGTCGAACGTCTTAGAGTCATTCAGGCCAGTGTCGAGGGTGTTGATAAACTCGCGAGGAAGATCAATCAGGAAATTCGATTTTTGGTTAAGGTGCGCTCGTTGATCGTTAAGTAGATATAATACATCTGCGGTGATTCGATGCATGAAATGACCAATAAAAAAAGCAATTAAAAAAAATCTGGATAATGAACGATGACTGTTGACGACCCCGGATCTTGTTTAAATTAAAATATGTCATGCCAATTTTTATTCCTTACATTTTTCGAGCTTATTTCTTCTGTCATCAGATTTATTAGGCAAAAATTAGCGTGTGGACAACGAGTAAGAGGGTTTTTTTTTTAAGTGTTATTAACTAGAAATGTACCGATACGAAAAAAATTAGTCATTGTTAATGTATAAAAAATCTTTGCTCGGGTTTTTTACAGAAAATAAAAGTATTACTGAAGGAAACTTCAAATATTGTATTTAAATAAAACTTTTACACGGTTTTGAAAATCAAAAAAAATAAACTCTCGTGATACACAAAATTTCAACGTTTGCGCTATTTAGACTGATATTTAAACAAAGCATTAAAAAAAATAAGATAAAAATAACAAGAGTTTGCCAGCTTGAACCTCATCAATTTGGATACTTTGTAATAAAATTCTAATAGTCACCGAGATAATCAAATTTTACGGAAAGCGGCACTCGCGTTCTGCAAACACGCTCGTCGTTTCCGGTTGTGCCTTATGGTGCGGCTTCCTTGAGTTACTTTAAAATAAATATATATTTTGAAATATAATCGAACACGGTAAGAACGCTGGAAACAAATGAAAATCATAGAAATTACCGAGAATCCAACAAAAAAGAATATTATTTTTGTTAGATTTTTAAAATTTAATACCAAATGAAATTTGATTAGTTTAATTTTTATTTTCAAGTATTAAAATCACAATAATGTATTTGTAAAAAAAAAATGTTACTCTTTGCGAGAATAATATTCTATGGCAGAATACTATTTTATAGTAAAATAGAGTATTCTGTGATAAAATACTTTTCTATTCGACATTTTTTTTCCATCGTCGATACTTTTGGACATAAATCGCATGGAAAAACCTATTTAACTATCTTTGCCAGCCATAGAACGTAAAATTGACCGACCACAAAAGATTATATTCTCCATTATACGGTTATTTCACTCGATCCATTAAATTTGATATTAAATGGACTTCAGCCATTTAAAAAAAGTAATTTGAGGGCTATCATTGAAATTCTGTTCTTACAAAGGTACGATCGGCAGGTATCGTGAAGAAGGAATATCTTCAGAGTACAAATTTGATCCATCTAACGGCAATGGTCGAACGTTTGTTTGCCTCAAAAGATCCAATTTGCGTAATGCGACCTTTCAAGGACAAATACAATGACCGTCTTGAAGTTGATATTGTCTGCGAATCTGGTGCATCATGGGTCAAGGTCATAGCTCGAAACGCACGTGCGCTAACGCTCATATCATTGGGAAATGGAGAATATGGTCAAAAATCAGTGCTCGATCAGGCTGAAATGTACAAGAGATGTGCCAGTTTTCATCCTTATCGCTACAAATCACCAAAAATTCTCTTTCATTTTGCATTTGGAGTCGAATCTCAACTGGCCAATCTTCTCGAACGTTCGGGCATTGTGGTCGAGGGAAAAATAGTGGAAAGCGATGAAAACGATAAGGGTATAATTGGTAATTAATGTTTCTTCAAACTCGAAATTTATGCAACTTGAAATTATGCTTTAACTTTTTTTTTCTTCATTGAGATTTTATGAAAAAAACATTAATAAACCGTCATAAATTACTACAACGTTGTTTCTAATAAAATTTCCTTAATTCTGGAGATAGAAGGACTCATGGAAAAGTGTACGAGCGAGGAAACGAATTCGGAATCTGATGAGGATTTTACGGGTGAAATTGCAAAGAGTCCAAGCTCAGAAATCAAAACTTTAAGCTCAAAGGTTGATTCAAAAGACATAAGAATTCTCAATCTGGACGTTTCGACGCTTCTGGCTTATGTGAGCAACATGACGAATGGTCATGCAAATTTTGTCTATCGGGAGCCCTTATTGACGGTACAAGCCGAGTGGGAGAGAAACCGACCAGTTAAGCCATTTCTCGACGAGTTGTTCGAGGGGAAAGATCTCTTGGTGTGCAAAACAGCGTACAAAAATTTTCTAGATATCGTAGATATAATTGGTGGTACTTGCGAGATCACGAGGGCCAAACAACTCGAGGGGAGAATAAAAATTGTCGATGACGCGAAAGAGGGAAGAATAATCGAAAGACTGAGTCTTGGTGGGAAAATAAAAAATCGTTCGCGTTTGGTATTTGCTACGGGAGAAAGTACGAAAAGTATTACTGTCTCGGCCAATGAGGGATTTGTCAGAGCTGCGAGGATGCAGGTGAATTTACACGATGAAAATTCTACAAGAATTCTTTTTTTTCTTGGTTTTAAAGGAGGCATAAAAGAATCTCCTTATTTTTTTTTATTGCTAAATAAATTAAACTCAATTTTTGTCCTTTGTATTTTAGGGAATTGAGTGCACTGTCGTTCTCCACGAGCCAAGATCGTTATCCGAAATGAAGGAAAAACATGCAACGCCATTGGAAACATCTTGACAAAGTGAAAAAAGAGCATCGCAAAGAAACTTCTTTGCATAAGGATAAAAAAAAGATTTTGAGAACTGAGTCACCATTATAAATGGTACATTTATTATGGTCATACCGTTGTTTCCTATTAAAGATTCGTTGATATCATTAATCAAGTTTCCACTTCTTCTATTTAATATATATTAACGATCATTCTACTGAAGTATTATCGATCTGTATCTTCTCATCGTTGCAACTGATTTTAAGTTTTTTCTCAAAATCTGAAAATGAAAAGAACACGAGTCGATTAAGAGTACAAAAGCAGTGGTAAAATGAGTTTTGGGCCTTATATTGTTTTCAAACCATTGATGTAGTTTGTAAAACGTGGATTGAGTTCGCGGGCAAGTTGGATAAATTCGTCCCGTTTAGATTCGTTGGCCAATTCAGCGTGACACTTGGCGCTATTTAATAGTGCCTTTATGTTCGAATTATTGACCTTCAAGGCCCAGTCAAGGTCACGCAGGGCAAATTCGAATAGGCCCAGACGCATGTACGAAAGGGCTCGATTGTTCCACAATACGGAAGAGTCCTTCCGTTGCTCAACAGCTTTGCCATAATAAGTTATGGCTTTTTCATAGTCGCCAAGACCGAAAGCGCCATTTGCAATTCTTTTGTAAGTTTCAGCTCGTTCATTTCGTCTCTTTCGATCTTCTAAACGTTCCCTTGCATCCTTTTCGACACCTTGCATGAATGACTCTGGTAATAATCAGATGGCGTCAATTTTCTGCGCTTTTTTTCATAAACAATTAGCATACATTATTGAAACTAAAACTTTGTTGGGTTTTGCCTGAAATTGGTAATTCTCAAGTAGAGTTCATGAAGAAAAAAAAAACTTGTGAAAAAAATGCCAAATTGAGCTGATTTTTGTTTTGTTATAAATTTCGTGCAGTTGGATTATTTGTGAAATTTAACATTCCGGTTGAATGTAAATATGCATATCAAGTATTTACCCTGAGTCATTTTGTTCGGATCCTGGTCAGCCTGAGTTTCTGGCAACTTGTTAATCACCGTCCGATCACTTTTTATCCTCAATTCGCCTAATTCGCAAATTTCCTGTTTCGAATTCCCCTCCAAAATTCGATCAGCCAAAAACATTCCTCTCTGCTGCTCCGCCGAATCGTTCGAGGCCAATTTATTCACGATTTTTTCTTTTGTTCATGAAAATAGTCATAGCGAAAAAAATGCATAGCTGACTTCAATTGTCTGTCAGTTACATTTGATTTTTGTGTTCTTTGTAATTCTGTTAGTCTCACCAACTTCCGTTACTCGATGCATAAAATTTTGAAACTCTTCCTCCGTCACATTCTTGTCCGGCAATATATTATCAACCATCTTATTTTCTTCTGCTTGACTTATGCAGCTATTCCACGCTTCCGCCTCCATATTTGTAGTATTAAATTGCCAAATATCTTCACGTCTCCTTGTCACAGCCCCAAATTCTTATTTTTCATCCGCTTAGCAGATCAATAAAAATAAGAAGCAATATTCAGTATCCATGGATACGTTATTTCCAGGGAGACTCAATTCTCTCTGCTTATTTTCCGTCGTTTAGCAAATATAATCCTTCATGAATACAAAAGCCTACCAATAGATCAACGCCATGACCCATTTTTCTGTTGAAATAAAAATAAACCTTTCACTCATATTCCGTGGAAAGATTTCGGTTATTTGAGCTCGATTTACAGAAAAAATGTACTCGCAGCCTTTAATGTCACTGCACAAAATAAGAATTCATAGTACGATCCCTTTTGTGGCAGGGAATGAAACAGGCCATTTTGTGCGAGTCACTTCAAATTACTATCAATCTTGTTATCGAATCAGTCGTTGATCTATCGTTGATGATAGAACTATTTGTCTGGTTAATTTCAATAACGAACGAAGCTCTAGGCTGCCAAATAGGCGTATTTTATGGTATCTCGAAGGCCCCCGATCTATAGTAGGGAAGTTTTTTACTGCCGGAGGACAAACAAATCTTCTTAAATTGCTTGTAATGTTTTTAGATGTTTTGAGCGGCACGCGTTCACTACAGGTAGCACTTTCGTGCTGAGAATTGAGGCTTACAATTATTCTCCATGGACGAGGAATTTTCAGCAAACGCGAGTGATAAAATCGCATCGTGTTGAGTCTTCTGGTTTATACACACCTATCGCTACTACTTGTTTAATGATTCAGTGACGTCCCCGACTGCTGAAGGGGCATGACTCGTACCCGACAACTTTTTGGTAAGTTGTCGGTAAGATAACAAAGTTTACAAATAGTAACAAATCTTTCAACTAATATGCAGAATTGGGCATTATTGAATTTCGCTTAATGGTTTGATAAAAATATTACCGATTTAAAAACATCTTTTAATATCGAAGTAATTAGTAAATGGTTGATATTATTCGAATAATTATTGATATAAAAAATGCCCAACTCTGCTAAGATGGTAGGCCGAGAATATTTATCTTTCTTTTAGTTGGAAGCAAATATAAAAGAATTATCTCGCTCTTCACGAGCTATCAAGTGCATTGGATATGAAAATAATGGATATCCAGATAAAGTGTAGAAAAGAAAGATGGGATATAAAAATCCGAAATTGGATGATCGTAGAATACGATAATAAAAATATACTTTGAAACAGTGCAAATCGTTATTTTCATAGAAACTGCAAATGGTATCAAGGAAGTAGAAATGGCTATCTGGTGCTACATCGTGAATGCTAAACGAGAAAAAAAAAATCAATATTTCACAGTTATTTATAAATATTTTATTTATCACAGTGGAAACATTCCATGTATCATTAATTATTCTGTGTGTTTAGTTTACACTGAGCAGCATGTCAACCAGTCTGCAATTATATTTTATAATACAGTTGCAGAAGTTTATCCTCAATTATACCAACATACATTGATAACGAGTCTTATACCTCTCAATTTTCTTATCCAATCAGCTAATTTATCCATTAACTGCTGGAATCTGTTTCATCGAGAGGTTCCATGTCATCTAAATTTTGGAATATATCAATGGCTGAATTACTCATCAATCTTTCATCATCCAATCGTTCTTCCCTTCCTATTGTCGAAGTACTTGACTCACAATCGAACTCAGTATCAATTTCGTCTTTTATATGGACTCCGCAATTAATATAATTATCCAATACAGGTAAATTGCTCGAGGCCTTGGAATTATTGGGCGGTCTGCCAAATGGTGAACGAGACTTTTCCACTGGTATACTCGTCGTTATCTCAATCTCATCCATGAGGCATAATTTTTTGAGTGGCAAACCCTCATTATCCCCGCAAATTTGCGAAAGTACCTTTGTCCAAGTTATTTCCTTTTCAGGGTGAGCTCGTTTCTTCGTACATTTTCCAATTTTTTCAATCACCTCGAGTTTGCTATCGTTCATATCGACATGGCACCCGGATTTTCCAATTTGTTTTTCATGTACAAAACTTTCATTCTTTTTCGATGAGATACTTTGAAATTTAGCATTACTCTCGATTTCATCTCTCAACTCGTTGTTTCGTTTGACAAAGTTCCGAAAACGACTTCTCGTTACTCGGGTCATTGGTCTCAATGTAGTTGAGGCAGGTGTCTCGACTTTCATATTTTTTTTTAGACTCCGCGTTTCGATAATTTTTATTGAATTTTTCGAAGCCATGGAGGTCCCTGGATTCTCGGGTCTCATTTTTTCATTATCCGAGGTCAATATTGTACTTCTAATGTCCTTTAAACCCGAAACCTCAAGTATTTCGCCAATTTTCAATATTCTCCTAACCTTACTTTTCGAAACTTGTATCTCACCGGAGTACATGAAATTTACGACAATCTTGAGATCGTCAGCTTCGATATCGTGTAATATTATCATTGGATGAGGATGATCGTTTATAACGAGCAAGCGACGAAAAAATGAGCTAGCGTTTGCAAGTACCATTTTGTGACATTTTAGGATCGTACCGTTTTTGCATACTAGCGACAGATCTACGAAATATTGTTTCTCGTAACAGATGTCCAAAGAGTTGGTCATTTGGGACGAGAACGAGTCCCATTTTAAACTCAACATTGTTGTTTCTTCTTGCATGTTGAGATTTTCTTCGTATTTTTATCACAATTTTGGGTTATGATTATGGCAATAAATCAACAGGTTAAGCAAGACCCTTGACGACCGTTTGGTTTGTTGATAATCGAAGTTGGCCCAAGTTCGTCAACGAAAACAGTGATGCTCAATCATTGCAAAGTATCATCCAACCCATCATCGCGAAATATATAATTCGTGCAAAAATAAATCTTTCTCTCGAGTCATATTTGGATTGATTGTCAATACTTACCTGAATTTTTCATATCCAAATACAATGCAAATCTTAATTACAAAAATCCTGAATAGTATTCAAGAGAAATATGCTAAAGGTTCTCAACTTGTGACTTCTACGGCAACGTATTATTTTGGTACGCCTAGTCGCCGCCAGGCTGCCAAAAGTGATTCTGCTAGATTCCCAAATGTTCCGAATAAACACGCTCCCAGCGTGATCGTTCCCCCGCGATTTACTTCTCTTGCTCACATTCTTGCTTAGGTGGGTCAACAAAGAGAAAAACTCTCATGTGAAGTCAGCAATTTATCATCAATTGACAGATTTTAATAATTACCAAAATTCTTGACGCCTATTATTTAGCGCTAAAAATTACCAGTAAACAAACTAACCATCCATTCACATCTGAACAGAGGCAACGTGCAAACTCACAAAAAACGGTGCAGTGACAAAAGAACAAAGAAAGGATCAATTTGAATTCAGACGTTGGATTTTAGCAACCATCGGTCATATGGTGGTTAATTAACGGGTCGGTCAGTTGACCAATCAAGCGTCTCATTCATTCGGAGCGTTTGTTTCTGACGATCATCGTATTCCGTTACGATCAAAGATTTTCATTGGCCAAAAGTTTCTCCCCGACCAATGAAAATTCGAGATCTACTCGCACCATGAGTAGGCGACAAGCATGACCATTCTACAATACAACAATGAATCTCAGTGTTCCGCGAGCTTCCATACGTTTCTGACGCGAGAGGGGAGATAAGTAACAAGAGAGTAACGGCAAAGATCGTGTGCTCATAACAGTCACTCGGTGCAAGTAACAGGGTGTGCGCGTGTTTTGTGTGTGAGTGTGTTTGTGTTACAAAGTATCGATAATCGAGAAGTGCCTTAATTTCTTACACGAAAAAATACAAAATTCCTTATCCGACGACTTAGAAAAAAAGTTGTCTAGTTTATTCGCAATCTTTTAAAGACGCTTGTTGTTGGAAAATGGCGGACGAGGGCCACGAGAATGGTACGAGCAATGGTGACGTGCCGGAAATAGAGCTTATAATCAAGGTGAGTTTTCAACCCCCCTCCCTTTCCGACATTGTGGAAAATTGTTGTTTGACCAAAAGTAATTAAAAAGAATGAAGATTTTTTTATATGATTGTACGAAATCCGCCGAGAAGTTTGCTTGACCTGTAAAAAATATCTTTGAAGAGCGACATGGAAATGGGCGTGGAACTCCACAGATCGTCTTATAAGAGCTCAATTTTTTCATAGCTCCCGAAATTTCTCATCACGAATTCACAAAAGTTCACTCAATTCACTGAAATGAGAAAAATTTAATCTTCTCTCTCTCTCTTAATCTCACGATAAAGTAGATTATTGACTTAAGTACAAAAACTTTGATTCTTGCGCTGGAATTATTCCAATCATTCGTAATTGTACAATTTAGACGATTTTTTTTTTTAATACACTTTTTTTCAATCGATATTATTGAGTTTCTACTTGTACTGATCAATATCAGGTGCGATCTTATTTGAACAGACAGTTTGGAAACGAATTTTCGATTTAAAAAAAAAACAATATTCTCTGGATTTCATAATTGAGTGCTGATTTCATATCGTCAATGAAATAAAACGCTGCAATTATTTGGCCAGGGAGTAATGAGCTCGAAATAACAAAAATGGGGGTTAAATGTCTATAGTTTTCTTTTCTTTTTTTTTAGCGTCAGGATTATGTCAGGAGCGTCAGGAGCGCATTATGTTTTTCTTATTTGGAGTTTTATTTCCCAAATTGCGCGAGTGCAATTCTCGTTACGTAATTTTTTATAAATGATTCATATAACAAAGTGAGGCTTTTGTTGAAGCCCGAAGAGAAGTAGAGTCCGATTTCGTGAACCGTGACCAACCACGCATTGAGCGTGAAACTCCGAAAGTTAGAACGTTGGGGCAACCTCCGATATTTCATGCACTATAGGCAACAAACGTAGATAATATATATAGGGATATATATATATATATATATGTATATGTAGAGAGAGAGCTCTTGATCTAGGTCAATTATTGCCATAACGATTGATCTAACGAAATAATAACCTATGCAAAATCCATATGAAAATAGATTATTAATAAATTATAAACAATTAATAATTATTAAATAATTGTTATTATTATTATTAAATACATTTTTGATGAAATCGCTCGTGATTAAATGGCATTGGAATATTTTTTCCTGGTATCGATAAACTGGCCGGTAATTCTTGTTACTATCAAAAACGTTTTTCCTTCAATGCTTGAAACTGTGACGCGCGTGCGAGCGTCGACAATGTTTATTTAGTGACTAATTTCATCGATGATCTACGACCGCAAGCCTCAGGCTGATCTAACGGGTGAACGATACACGGCATATTTATTTTAATAATTCCACGAGCGGTTTTAGCTACGACGTAAATTTTCATATTTGGCGGTGACTAACAGAGACTGTAATATCCAACAACTCTGACTGACCCTCTGACGCTTTTGAGTTTTTTTTTTTTTTTTTACGATTTGTTTCAAGGCCGAATATGCTTTCGTTAATGATCCTCATTTATCTCCGTCTCTGCGACGGACAAAAGGATTTCGACCCTTTTTGAATTGAATCTTTTTTTTTTTTCCTTTCTTAAATGGCTATCGCATTTCACGACGACATTTACCACTTGAATTGCATCTATACGATCACCTGTGTAACCAACCCGAGACGAATGAATGGGAAAAAAAACTCGAGAAAAAATGCCAAAATTGATGAAAAAAAAAAAAAAAAAAAACTTTTTATCTCGATAGAAAAAAATTATCTTCTCGGTAAATTTCAAATTTGAGGGGTTCCATGAGCCATTTTCGAATCATGCAATTTTTATTTTTGCAACATCAATACGCATGGAATCCTAGTGTGTTTTTTTTTTTAACCATTTGCCATATCCTGGCAGTAATGTGATCAAAAATATTTTTCACGAAAAGATTTTCCAGTTAGAAAGCCAAACTAAATTTTGATTGTACACTTTAACTCCCTGTGTAGAAAAGCTAACTCAACGTTAAGTTGCGATCGCGATTGGGGTATTGACCTTTCGCACGGTATTTTTAAAATGGCACCTGAATCATCCAATTCATTCGTAAAATTGACTTTCAAGGCTACCAAAGTATTGGAAGACTTATCACTGGATCCGGGAAGTAAATCTTAGGCCTTCTGATGAAAATGTAATCGAACATATTCGTAGAATTGACTTTCAAGGCTACCAATGTATTGTAAAATTTATTACTGCATCTGGGACGTAGACTGCCGCTTATTAATATTTCAGTACCTTAAGAGGTACATTAAGAGGTAATATTTCAGTACCTATCACCACACGATGCCTGTTCCCAAAGTCAATTTTCCAAACCGTGCCTTCTCCTTGTCAATACAATTTCGATATTATTTCAATCTGGGGGTGTATTGAAATTAATGACCGGCAGCGTTAATACTTAGTCCTTCTGATAAAAATGTAATCATCGAATATATTCGTAGAATTAATTTCCAAGGCTACCAATGTATTGCAAGATTTATCATCTTGCAATATCTTGGGTCTGACAAGTAAATACTTGGCCCTTTTAACAAAAATGCAATCATCGAATATATTCGAATAATTAATTTCCAAGACAACCAATGACTACCAAATAAGATTCATCACTGAATCTGGCAAGTAAACACTTAGCTCTTCTAATAAAAATGTAATCATCGAATATATTCGTAGAATTAATTTTCGAGGCTACGAATGTATTGTAAAATTTATTACTGCATCTGGGACGTAGACTGCCGCTTATTAATATTTCAGTATAGTAATACCTTAAGAGTACGCTATCACCACACGATGCCTGGTCCCAAAGTCAATTTTCCAAACCGTGCCTTCTCCTTGTCAATACAATTTCGATACTATTTCAATCTGGGGGTGTATTGAAATTAATGACCGGTAGCGTTAATACTTAGTCCTTCTGATAAAAATGTAATCATCGAATATATTCGTAGAATTAATTTCCAAGGCTACCAATGTATTGCAAGATTTATCATCTTGGAATATCTGGCAATATCTTGGATCTGGCAAGTAAATACTTGGCCCTTCTAATAAAAATGCAATCATTGAATATATTCGAAGAATTAATTTCCAAGACTGCCAATGTATTATAAGATTTATCACTGGATCTGCCAAGTTAATACTTAGTTCTTCTGATAAAAATGCAATCATCGAATGTATTCGAAGAATTAATTTCCAAGACTGCCAATGTATTATAAGGTTCATCACTGAATCTGGCAAGTAAATACTTGGCCCTTCTAATAAAAATGCAATCATCGAATATATTCGTAGAATTAATTTGCAACACAATACCAATGTATTGTAAGATTCATCACCGAATCTGGCAAGTAAACACTTAGTCCTTCTGATAAAAATTTACACAGTTTGCGATATTTCTTATCAATTATTTTCCTCCTCGATAATTTTATTCGAACATTTGACAATTCCGCAGCTGTTTTTGCGAGCGTGTCCCAAGTCCAAGCGTTGTGAAAAATAAAAAATCGTTCGATCAAACGATTCTTAATTGCTCGTACGATGATAGCAATATTTATATATCATAAATCTATCAGGGTTCGCTTTTAAATTCGTTGTCAACTCTACGTGCTGTTTTAGATATTCTTGAACAAGTTTTACCAATTTTCTTCGCCGATTGTACAAATTCTATCCAATAAAGGAATTTGAAAAAAATAGAGAAAGGCGAATCCATGGGAATTCTCTGTGATTTTCTCGATCGAAGTAATTAAACGGTAAAAGCGGTAAAGCCTATTTCCGGCGATCGAATAAAAAACAGAAAAAAACAATAAGAAAAGAAAAGAAAAACAAGTGGTTTGTCACCTTTCCACGCTCGAGGCTCGTATCATTAGCAGCGAACGCAGTTTGTTTTTGCTTGGAAAGCTTCGAGAGAGGAGCTTGAAGTGACCAAAATAAAAAAAAAGTAAAAGTGGTGAGGCATAAGGTGGATAAAAATACGAGGCCGAGAAGAATTGTAAACAAAAGTGTTATCCAAACTATATATATATATATATATATTCTCCTTTTCTATTGAATGCGAATGGCCGCTTACACGACCAAGACTATTTAATTTGAAATTTGAAAAAAAAACCCTACAAATTTTCATCTAATTTCATCTAAATTATATTCCTTCGACAGTTGATAGTACATACCAATTTCATTTCGATAAACACCGATGTGAGAAGTTTATCATACGATTTTATATTCAAGTCAGCCGATATAATCTATTGTGCCATGTAACTATCGCGTGCGAGGCTCTCGATACGGATGAGATTTGATAATTCTAGCTATCGCGAGTTTGATCGATATAATACGAAATGCCATACAATAGACAAATTTAAAAATCTCAAGAAACGTTGGGAAACAGTTAACAATTATAGTCGTCCTATTTACTTCGTCGTGAACGATGCATTTCTTTCGAGCATTCTGGTGGCAGTTCATACACGGGTACACCTTTAGCGTTATATCCCTCAACCTGCATACGAGTGCAAGGCGATAATTTTTGTCGTACGTTTCATTTTAATTGTAAAATTATTTAAAAAATATTGTTACAAAAGCCAATGTAAGTTTTCAAAAATTTCATTATCACTACTGAATTTGGGACATTCTGCAGTTTATAAAAAAGAATCATAAAAACGTACAATTGGTCAATATAACCCGGAGTTTCGGTGGTTGAAATATTAAAATCCCAAAAAGCCCGTATGTGCAATGAAGAGAGTACGAAATTAGAGTACAAGAGGAAAATTATTATCTCTAATTTTTGCAAAATTATTAACTCTAATTTTTGCAAAATTATTAACTCTAATTTTTGCAAAATTATTAACTCTAATTTTTGCAAAATTATTAACTCTAATTTTTGCAAAATTATTAACTCTAATTTTTGCAAAATTATTAACTCTAATTTTTGCAAAATTATCAACGTCTTATTGAATAATTTTTGCAAAATTATTAACCCTTAAGTGCGACTGCAAAATGCTAGAACGAGGTTCTCTCAGTTACGACAAAACTTTTTTTAATCCCGACAGCCATTTCAAACAGGACCAGATGCTCACGCTTGCCCGCTCACATTTCTTTCAAAATTTCTACTTATTTCATCGTGAACAATCAATTTTTATTTTTCGAGCAATCTAGTGCTAGTTCATACACGAGTATAGCTTCAGCGGTATATTCGTGTGACTGTGCAAAACGTTTAAAAACGAAGGTTCCCTCAGCTACGAGAAAAGTTTTTGTTATCCCGTCAGCGATCGCACAAAACAGGACCAGATGCCCTCGCTTTCGCCCGTTATTCTCGTTCCACTCTCACAGAGTCTTATTTGCAGTCTTATCACAACTTTTTATTTCGTCGCGCTTGACTCGCCTCGTCAGAACTTGCAGAGCCATGGATGGACTGGCCCTGATCTAGCATCAACGGTTCATGATCTCCCGCTGGTTTATAATTGTACATTTCCATGTAAAAAAAATTTATTTAAAAATCTTCCACCACCAGGGGGTCACAAGGCCTTCTCGTTTATTTTTTTCTGAAAGTTCACAGACCCAGAAACCTGATTGACAATGTCCTTGTCTCATTATTTCCGATTCAACTGACCCAATATCGAGTGGTCAGTTGTACAGTAAAAGCAGAAAAAGTTATGGCCCAAAATCTCATGTATATGAATAAATCATTCTCTTTTTATTGAATTTTTCATTTGTTTTATTTTATTTATACTAGCAAACTATTTTAGCTCGTGCGTTTTTAGCATCCCCACATATCATCTGAGGCATGAAGGTTACCATCTTTTTCTTTTTGGGTTCGAGACCCCATTAAGACGAACAATTTTTATAATCGGTAACACGTCAGGTCAATAGGTAAAAGATAGATAATTTGCAGGATCGAAACCAGGACGAAACAAAAAATGACTTCAAATAAATAAATAGAATAGTACTTAAAAAAAACTGAGCGTCCTTATCTCATTATCTCCGGTTCAACTGATCCAATATCGAGTGGTCAGTTGTGCCATAAAAGCAGCAAAAGTATAGCCTACAATTTCATAGATGAATAAGCCATTCTCTTTTTATTCAATTTTTCATTTATTTTATTTTATTTATACCAGCAAACTATTTTAGCTCGTGCGTTTTTAAAACCTCCATATTTCGTCTGAGCCACGAAGATCATTTTGTGTTCAATTTTATAATCGGTAGCGCGTTAGGTCAATAGGTAAAAGATAGATAATTTGCAGGATCGAAATCAGGACGAATCAAAAAATGACTTCAAATAAATAAATAGAATAGTACTTAAAAAAAAACTGAGCGTCCTTATCTCATTATCTCCGGTTCAACTGATCCAATATCGAGTGGTCAGTTGTGCCGTAAAAGCAGCAAAAGTATCGCCTACAATTTCATAGATGAATAAGCCATTCTCTTTTTATTGAATTTTTCATTTATTTTATTTTATTTATACCAGCAAACTGTTTTAGCTCGTGCGTTTTTAGAACCTCCATATTTCGTCTGAGGCACGAAGATCATTTTGTGTTCAATTTTATAATCGGTAGCGCGTTAGATCAATAGGATAGATATAGCTTGCAGGATCGAAACCAGGACGAAGCAAAAAACGGTATTTGAAAGAAATAAATACGGTGGCACCATTTTTTAAAAATAAAAACCTCACATGCCTTGACACTGATCTGCAAGAACAACATAACACAGCTCATAAACAATATTCCGAGGGATAATATATATATTCTAAATACGAACATACATTTGACTCAAATACGTATTTGCTGAATACTAAATATGGACCCAAATTATGGTTAAATTAAACAAATATTTTGTAGTTCTGAAAATATTTAATACTAAGAAGGAATACTTTTTACCAATAAAATAAACTACTTGAAATAAATAGAGTCTTACGTCATACAAGGAAAAAAATGTATTCAATACAAATAGATCCTAGTTCGATCGAATTCGATTCGATCTCTATTCTCTGTGCGTACAAAAGTAGTTAAAAGTTATCAGCATGACATATTTGTGCGATTTTATAAATAAATAAACATAAGTCTACCATATAGTGCGAAAATCGTCTTTAGCCCCAAGCAAAAAAGAAAAAAAAACTCAAGGTTTAAGATTAACTAGGGCCGACAAATGTTTCGAAATATTCTCGTAAAACATAACCTCGTAATCACTCATCTCTGTCGATTCTCACGTTTCTGTAAATTGCAATATGGTTTTCCAGCCCAAGCGCTCATTGTGTCCACGACTGCTTATATGTGCGATCGAATGCGTGATCGCACATATATCGAGTGCAAATATCTCGCGTTGGTTCAGTGAGATCAGAGAGTTGAGAAAATGAAGATTAATCGGTTGGTCTTTGAATTACGCGGGCATTTTCAGGTCGCAAGCAATGAGGTCGAGTTACCTTGCCCTGTGTATAGTCACACGGAGATCGTCGTCACATAACCTCCAAGATTTTTTATATACTGACACAGACCACATTGAGTGTCTCACGATAATTTCTTACCTTGGTGAATAATAATTTCACTTGGTTCCTTTCCACCAAGCGTTTCATCAAAAACAATTTAAAAAAAAGTGACGTCACATTTGCCTCTGGCGATTTTCTTTTCATCGTTTCTCAAGTACTTTCGAGTTCAACGAATAAGTTTCTTACCTCGACTACGTATCGTTAAATTTCTTAACAGTCGCTTCGTGAGTTTCTTTCTCATATTATAAATTTTTATACCGAGCCCTTGAGTGACGAGGATCATTTTAAATAGTCAAGATGAATACTTCAAATTTATATTCAGATTGGATGTATTCAACTTTTACAATGGGCATGAAGAACTCTTCGTACAATTAATTGACGATTATTAGCAAAAATTATTATTATTATGGAATAATTATTCGTGTGGAGTAAGGCTAGGCCATTAACTCGTACAAACGAGCCGATCATGCTGACCAGTTTTGTTCGCCTGTAACGGCGTAGCTCGCTCGCTGGAGTGCCGGAGTGAACCGGGAATTCCGGTACCGGTGACTCATGTGCTCCTCTTGGGTGTACCTTGCTGTCTTGCATTCAGGCTAGTGCCACGGTTCGGCATACTTTTGCTATGTACGTTTTACCGTTATAAAGCAGCATGATCGAGACTGTACGGTGTTCACTCACCAATTTCTTACATTGTCCCTTTTTCACTGGATGAAAATTCCAATATTGTAATCAGGCGGCTTCACACACAGTACTGGATTGACAAAGACCTTTTGTGTTGCAACATTGAGATTTTGGGCCCCAGAATACATTCGACTACATAGTCACTCAATACCGTTTCGTTTCGAGGTAATTCGTCAACTAACGATTACCGATTCATTTATTCGAAAACGGTCACACCTGTCAATTATTTGCATAGGACCTTTCTTGTAGAAAATTTTACATTCTAAAGAAAAGATATCGTGTGAAAATATCGTCGGACAAGCCATTATTGAGTTAAACGGCCACAAACTTTTACTCCTGACAATTATTATTTTTATTTTTCAAACGGGACCAACATTTTTATAACCCTGTCCTTGATATCTGTTTTTCATCCGGATTTTTGCATAGATCCTTTATGCCCATGAAACATTTAAAGACCAATATAATATGGTTATATTTTTAAGACAATTGCGCGCTCGTAGATTTTCTCACAACTTGTGCATATAAATGTTCGTGCTTCGTAAAAAAAAAACGTGTAATTTATTTTCACGATTATTGTTGCAAATTCTCGATTTATATTTGAGCCATGAGGTTCCACGACCTGACACGAATTTGCATGGCTTTCGTAATAGAGAAAGGAGATCGAGGAGAGAGAGAGAGAGAGAGAGAGACATACACACGTGGTCTGACATTTTCATTCGTGATTTACCATCTCCTCGGTGAGCTACCCGGAGCCTGGACTTGAATTTCAGTGACACAAATACCGTATGAGCCATAGTGATTGGACCACTAACGCGCGTTAGTTCTAAACTTTTTTTTTCCATCATTGTCGGATCCTTTTTTTTCTCCACCAGCGTTAGACTTGCATTATCATTGAATTCTTATCATCGGGCATGATTTCCATTTTACTTCTCAATTTTATCGCCAATTAAATCATCCAATAGAATTCCGGAAGTCTCTTGGGTGTAATTTGAATAAAATCGTTAAATACGATCGCATATGACAGCGACGAACGGAGTTTTCGTTCTCAAAAATATTTGCGCCGTCACACGTGCATACGTTATTCTGCATAATATACAGAAAAAAAAACATCGGTGGTTTGAGTCGAAAAAAAGGTTTATATTTAGCTGATACAGCGAGAATGATTAGTGGGGGAAACCATTAATGCTCGTCGTTTCGTCGTTTTCAAGTCTCTTCTTCATTTATACGAAGACGTCGTTGCTCGTGACATTTGAGTATTCGTCTGTACGAGGGAGCCACGATCGAACTGATCTACAGAAATTAAAGTTATGAGGAAGAAAATTTAAATGTACATTCTTAACCCCCCGTCGGCAAGGTGGGTCTTTTAGGACCCACTGCCTTGTATGTTTCAAATGGTCAGTATAATCACCTTGTTGACGGAAGGTTAATATATTTATAATATTACTCTAAATTTGACGGTTACACTGGAACTTTAACGATCTTTGTTAGCATGCCCAAAAATAAATATGCAACTCTGGGCAAAAAAAAAATGAATGTCTTGACCCCGAGGCTTCATCCTAGTTTATTTCATCTGAGAATTGCTCAATCGAGGGTAGCGCGCTCTGTCTTTCACGCACACAGTCAGACTCCGTTCAACGGATTTACTGCCGTTTCATTGTGCAATCCTTGAGCCGTGTATAAAACCAAACGTGGTCATCATTGAAGATCCGTATACGTCATCAACGCGCAGCACTTGTGCGAGGAGAAAAAAGCGAAACACTTGACTCGAGATATGTGTGTTTTTTTTTTTTTTTTTTTTTCGTTTCTTTGCCTCGTTCCCTCGAACTATGCATATCGCATCAGCAATTGGCTCGAGAAAGAAAAAAATAGAGAAGCAAAAAAAAAACAAGCTTGAAAAATGAGCGAGGCAAGGTGCGTCAGAAGGATCGAAGATGTCAGCTATTTTGAGCGCAACTGGCTTAGCCTCGTGTGTTTGCATTGATGGACGAATACTGGAATGTTCCTTTGTCTCCGTAACACGAGCGAAAAAACGTGGGAAAAATAAAATTATCGAGTTTCTGATGAAGCATAAAAGTTTGCCTCGGATCTATCCGGTCTAAATAAGCACTTGCCAAATGGTTTCCTTTATTCTTATATAATTAGGCGAATACACACGATCTAAATTATTAATCGTCTCGGTGAAGCTTTGTTTGTTCTTGGAAACTTTTTTCATCGCCGAGTCCTTCAACATCAATGTTTTCATTCTTTTGGCACAATGAAAATAGAAATAACTACGAGCTGCTTAAAAAGAATATTAATTGTTACAACAATTTAACAGTAGTAAATAATATTGTATGTTTTATCTGATGAAGAAAATTTATTTTCAGGCATCGACAATAGATGGCAGACGGAAGGGTGCTTGTCTCTTTTGTCAAGAGTACTTCATGGACTTGTACTTGCTAGCCGAGCTCAAGACCATATCGCTCAAAGTAACGACGGTCGATATGCAAAAGCCACCGCCAGATTTTCGCACGAATTTTCAGGCTACACCGCCACCAATTTTAATCGACAACGGAGAATCGATTCTTGAGAATGAAAAAATTGAGCGACACATAATGAAGAACATTCCCGGTGGTCACAATCTCTTTGTACAGGACAAAGAAGTTGCGACTCTTGTCGAGAATTTGTTCAGTGTAAGTTCAAAGCATTATAATATATATTGTTATGATTATGTTAAGCGCGAATATTTTTACGGGCGACGTTCACGTGACGAATTTATTGATTGGGGTAAATTTGAAACCATCATGAGGTATTTTATTCATCGACCAAGTTCACAGATGACTACGATTGATGACGAGTTTAGGTTCTTATAAACAGTCTTGTTTAAGACCTTCGAGTGTAAATACGTGCGATGGCAAATAAAACCTTTATAAGATCTTAACCTCGTATAAACTCTTTTGTCGATTACAATAATATATATAGATATTTTTTGTTTTATGCGATTTTTTTTTTTTTTTATTCGTTCTAAAAAAAACAGTATTAAAATAGTATTGTTGAAGTATTAAAAATTGTAGTTTATTGTTCTATCATATTGGACGGATGAAAAATCCATTGGTACTTCGACAATCGACTGCAGGTCTATAGGAGTATTTTAGGGTGTGCAATTTGCGGTCCGTGACTAAAATCTTGGGTTAAAATGTTAATAAGATACTCTATATACAACACCATAAGAACACCATTTGGCTAATGTAAACACTCGACATTTTTAATATGCGTATGCATTTATACTATAACACCTTAAGAACATCATGTAATTAACATGAACACTTGAAATTTTTAATAGGATTATCAAAAAAATGTATGGGTTTTTGCCTCTACTATAAAAACTCTACTATATAATACTATAAAAACACCATATAATTAACATGTACATTCGAAATTTTCCTTGGGTTTTTGCCTCTCTATACAAATAAATATCTGCCACTATTGCAAGTCGGCTAATTTGATTATCTTACGAGGTATAATTCGTAAATTGTAATTTATTCGAATGACCAAATGACCAACCCGAGATTTTAGTGACAACCTGCAAATGGAACACTTAAAAACATACTGTGCAACCGTCATGAATTTTCAAACTATCAATGGAGTTTGCGCCACTTCAATTACAACGGACTTCGTATACTCTGACACTCAATACTCAATCAAAAGTATTTTCATATCATATCGTATTTTTGCATGGTTACATTAGCATTGGCAATTCAATTTTGATTGAGAAATTCTACTAATTCTATCAATCGGGCGTTATTATTGATCTTGCCAATATTGTCATTTGTTTTTTTTTTCCTCAACAGAAATTGAAACTTCTTTTGCTGAACGCAAAGGAAAAGGACAAGGATCCGAAATCTTCGTCGTTAATGGCACATCTGCGTAAGATCGATGAACATCTTGGACGAAAAGGAACGCGTTTTCTCACGGGTGACACGATGTGTTGCTTTGATTGTGAGCTTATGCCGCGTCTTCAACACATCAGGGTCGCGGGCAAATATTTTGCCGACTTTGAAATACCGGAGACCCTCGTTAATCTGTGGCGATATATGCATCATATGTACAGGCTCGATGCTTTCCTCCAAAGTTGCCCTGCTGATCAGGACATTATTAATCATTATAAGCTGCAGCAGGTATGATCTTTCATATTATTCATTTATCAATAACTTTTTTTTTTAATACGACCTCGACAAAACAAAAATGATTTTCGACATTTTTCATACGAGTTTTCTTTAAGAAGAAAAAAATATATGATAAATTAATCCAATCATAAAAATAAGAAAAAAAAAACAAATATTGAATGATGTATTGGAAATATTTTAATATTGAAATTGTCGGTTGGATACGAGTCAGACAAACGCGTTCTCCCGAAATTATACTCGTCGTTAATCCAATTAGAATCGTGCGCAGTAAATAGTCTAATTGGCAGCGATTGCTAACTATCTGTTGTTTAATTAACAATGTCAGGCCCCCGTTAATTACGAAGATCCACATTCGTGCTTCAATAACGTTGTAGGTTTTTCGTGTATTACGATTTCTATTAAATTTCCCGTTGTTTTATTTTCAACTTGTGTACAGAGCATGAAAATGAAGAAACACGAGGAACTGGAGACACCGACTTTTACTACCAGCATCCCGATCGAAGTTAACGACGACTAAGGCTGGGCCTTTTTCGACGCAACGGTCATATGACCTTCGGGATATCGCCATCCTTCCGCCTCCGTATCTCATTTTTAGTGAGAAAATAAACTTGGACGAACTCGTCGACAATCGTAAATAATGAAGATGAGAGAAAAAAAAATGACATCGAAAGAAAATGAAAAAAAAATGCCGACGAATAATATATGTTTGCTATAGACAGTTTTTTTTTTTTGTAATATCGCTAAATTGTATGACGCAAAGAATTTTCTTCTTTGTGCACCAAGAAATATTAGCTTTTTTATCGTGACACGAACACACATATAGATAAACGAACACACATCCGAGTGGTATGCATAAAAAAATATGCAAACATGATTGAGACGAGTTAAAAAAAAAACAAACTACTATGACGCTTTTCAAGAGTGCCCGAGATTGCGAGATTTTATTTTTTCCTCGCATTCTCACTTTATTCTATATTTTCCTCTCTATCGTATTATGCGATATATTTTTTCTTCAAAACTTTATTGTAACAATTGTTTATGTGCATAGCCTTCGGCTCTTTTGGCGCCCGGGGTAAAAAAAAAACAAAAATTACAAAATCGAGTTCATTGGTTCTTCAAGAACCATCTTAATCTCTTGGTCTACGTGCGCCATTTTTACGTAAATCGAAAGACGTGATTTTTTTGTTGTTCTTTGTTGTCTTTTCGACAAAAGACGGAGCTCAATGGGTAAAAAGAATGAAAACTAAAAGGGCTAATTGTGGAAACTGTGAGACGGATGTTGGTCAGTCAGATTCCCATATTTTTGTGCCAAATTCGAAGACTCACATCCGTCTCACCGTCCGACCACATTAAAAAAAAAAAAAAAAAAGAACGAAAAATAAATCTTTTAACCGCGAATAAAGAATTTTGTTTTCCTCGGTGACGAAGCGTATATAAAAAAAAAATGCAAAATACTTATTTAAAGACCTTGCGCAATGAAAAAGAAACGTCCAGCTAACGTTAAATAATTGGAAGAAAATCGATAATGAACTATCGAAAAGTAAAAGAGGGTCCATTGAGTATCGCTATTTCCGTATTATTAAAATATTATTGATTATTGAATTAATTATTATTGTATTGCTATACACTTTGGTTTGTACTCGTGAAAAAAAAAAGAGAAATCAAATATACCAGTGTTTACAGTAAAATGTAATCCCACCATCTTCCTCCCACCAACAATATTTCTTCCCAGTAGTGCAGTAGCAGTTTTTGGCGCAGCCACTTGTGTTTTGTGTAACACACGCGGATGTAAATGCGGAGAAAGCTGGGCACAACTATACTGCATTCGCGGAGAGAACGACCTCATTTTAGAATAAAGCTCAACACTTTGTTATCTCGCATTAAGTCACCAATTACCAAAAGATATATGTTGTTATTGGTGACTCGATACCAAATAACAAATATTTGGTATTTTCGCTTCATTAGTTAAACAAATATTCATTAGTGGAACGAAGTTCGGTACAAAGAACCTTCATGCGAGTATCTGTGAGCGTGTCCAGTGAATAGTTTATTATTATTATTATATGTATGGTGAAGTGAAGAAAATATTAGTGGACACAAAAACAGGGTTTTGGAAAAGGCCGGAGAGGCATAAATGATATCTGCATACTAAATGTTTCCAACGAGAATATGCTTAAACCAGTAGGATAAAAATTATAGACATTCGCAAATTTCAAAACAATGTTTCGAGCTTATAATTTACACCAAATTCCTCCAACGTGATTCGAACTTGGTTTTTAATTTTTTTTTCAATCTAGTTTTGACATAGGGTAACCAGAGTTTAAGCTCACAGATTAACGTCGGAAGAAACGGATGTTAGTAGACACCACAGGGAAGATGGGAGAAATTATTAGAATAATGGAAAGATTAAGTTCTCAGATAAAAATTGATGTTGAGTGAAAATTGCAGAGTCAAAGCAGTTCAAAGAGACGAATCAAAAAATGTACAGAATAATGGAAGAAGAAGTGAACAAATTCTTTTTTGCGCAGAAAGAAAATCTGAAGCTTAGTGTTAGCTTATGCGAACGACCGCTAAAAAATGCAGGAAAAACGAGAAACGATGAGACAATAGAAAATTTACGTTCTCGGATATATAAACTGACATTGAGGGTTGATCAGTCAAAGCTGCTGATTAAAAAGTTTAATGGATACATGAAAGAAAAAAAATGAGCATCTTCACTTCCCATACAATAGAAAGAATCAGGTAGATTCAAATATATATCTTGGAGAATACGCGGTTTAATCCTTAGAGAGTATATATATATATATATAAATCGATCATGATCGCCTTGACGATATACGAAACAGAAATCTGGAATCGAACGAAACTCAAATAGTTCGCAACAATGAGAGAGCAGGTATCTTGCATACTACAATTAGTCAACTGCATATTGTTATGGAAGAAATAAAGGATAAGATAAACATTTGTTCAGGGAAAATTGCAGTAAAATACGAAGACATAATTCGAATAACGATGTGATGCTAAAGATGTCAGAGAGAAAAAAAGAGGAATTTGATATTCATGGAATGGCGGGAAAAGTCAAACTGGGAAGAGACCGGGATGATATGCAGCGGAAGAAATGGAATGGTATAAAAACGAAGGGGGATAACCCAGTAATGCAGGGTAGACAAAGGAATTTAAAAAAAATAAGATCAGATTTATAACTGCATATGGAAGTGGACAAAATGAAACCGGTAAACATTTTCTGGTGTCAATCTCACAGACAATTTAAAAACTCTCAAAGAATGTCAAAAAAAGAAAAATATTAAATGTACGAGAATTTCGAGCGGAGTAGACAGCATGACAGCAAAAAAAAAATGGAAAAAAAAAGAACAACGTAAAAGCATCCGTTAGTTCTGGGTTTAAATATAGCAGACAGCAGCGATTTAAGAAAAGAGAGGTGGTAAAGATTTCCCCTTGCCACATTTGCATCGGATTCGCGTGACAAAGTGCGAGCGATGACGATGTAACGAGTTAAAGAAGGACGGCAAAGTTTTCCATTCATAAATAGGAGTCTCGCATCGTAATAGGCGGCGCAGCCATCTTGACTGTGCGTGAGTCAAAACAAAAACTTTTATTTTCACCATAAAATGAATTATTTTGATCAATGAAAAAAAAGAGCAGGTTAGAAATAATTCATAGAAAATTGATTATCATGATCATTTTTTTTTTAAAGATCCATTTGATCATGATGATAAACAAACGAATGTTTGAATTGTGAGTTGATCAATATGGCGATAGCCGAGCTTGAAACTCAGTGCACAGCTGATCGGTGGTCCCCGACGGACGGTAGCTGCGTTCCTCGTCGTTTTGGATAATCCTCCACGACGAAGGAAAGACGCGTCCGTGCTTTTCAGACAGAACAAAAAAATATATATATATAGCATTAAAAAAAAAAGCATTCGTTCCAAAAGTTTTATGAGATTTGTGATATAACAAAACTCAATTTTGTTTTCATTCGGTACTGGAGCCTTTATACGGCTTAAAACAAAGAACTGTTTTGCGGCTTCTCGGAGCAGACAATTGGACGAAAAAACAAAAAATGAAATTATCGATAGCGAATGACGAAGTGTTGATTCAAAAAAAAGTGTTCGAGTGCAATTAAAATTTTCAATAATTCGTATTTTTCAATTTTATTCCTTGAAATTATATATCTTTGGGCCTATTTATTGTCTATTTTCCTTTGGACGTGTTTCGATGGTTGCCGTCCGGTAAGTTTTTTTTTTTAACATCGCGGTAGGTTTTTTGGTCACGGGAAACTGCTAAATAAACGTAATTTCGAAAAAAAAAAAAAAAAAAAAATGACCAAATAATGTCGTTACTTTGGGGATTGTCCTGAATTACTACGGTTGGAACTCGATCAAAGAGCCCTCCGAAAATGCCTTACCTATTCACTGACTTATCCACCTCTAGCGGCCATAAGTGTATACGTGAGAAACGAAAATACACCTGGCAAGAGCGCGTCAACGGGGCTAGGGAGGCGAGGGATGCGAAAGGAATGCGAAATGAAGACTGTGTAGTCTTTTCATGGAATGCGTTTTCCACTTGTGCGGTGCCGATAGTTGGCAAATTAGCAGTTGGGGAAAAGGATAAAAATTTTCTTGGTCTTACCGGTATTTTGATAAAGCTACGATGCGTTTTTATTCATGCACATCGACAAATTTGAGGTTATAAGCATAATTCGATTTAGTTATTTGAAATAATAAAAGTTTGACGTAAATGGATATACGAATTAAATTATATGAACAACGTCATCGTTCAGAATGTGATCCAAACTGGATGAAATTTTTTTTGTGTACGTTGTAATTTAAGAATTAATAATAGTACGGTGAGGAAATTTTTGAGTGAGCTACTTTATCAACAGAGGAAGAAGTTTATAATTGATAATCGGGCTTTTATAGATGGAGTGAAAGAAAAAAGTTGGGGTTTCGAGCTTTTCATCAATAATGCGTAAACTTAGATGAGACATGAGGAAAATTTTAAATATCTACGTACTTTTTCGACATGACGACTTTAATTTTTATTATTAAAAAGTAATAAGCGAATATTCAATTGAGTAATTTGGGTATGCGAATGCGTTTTGATTGATATGTCAGTGTGATTTATTACTACGAACTTATGAGAGCAGAGATATTAATGAAAGGCGTTCTAACCTTAAATGAAACATTAACATAAAATATTCCAATATAGAAAAATTGAAAACAAAATACAAAAATAATATCTTATTCAGAAATAATTGTATCGATTTAGTCATTTTTCCACTTCAGCCTACTCATAGATCTTATAGTAGAATTTTGTCCCAGGAATTTGGATTTCATGAACAGAATGGAAAATGCTTGGTATAAATTGGACGCGTTTAATGAAAATTGCTGGAGTGATTAGGAAGATGATAAGAACATCATTTTGGTAATACCTAAAAAATCACCTTTCGAAATATTTTCGAAAAAAGCTTGTTTCTTATTCTTCAATGGAACTATTTATACTCTTCTGAAATGTCTCCAATATATGACATTTTTACGAACCCATAAGGGTAACCTTTACATTCCTGACCAAAAGTTTCATTTGGTCAGAATTGAAGTACTTCGTGGTAAAATGAAAGTCTGAAAAAGGTAACAGAAGATATTAAAAATATTCATTTTGAATAATGTACTAAACAGTTATTAATAAATCGGCAAAAAAAAAAATCTCCAAATTTGCTTGAAATTATTTTTTTTACTTATAAAATGAAAGTTTACTTAATTTTAAAATAATTGTTTTTGAGAATTTTGAAAGACTGAATTTATGAAACTACATAAATGTAATAGGGTATAGAAATATATCCGAATCCAATCCCTCAATACTTCAATTTTCAAAATTAATACAAAATTGTCAAAAAAATTCAAATGCATTCAGAAAAATTAGGGTAACCGTAAATCCCTGAAAAGCCTACATTAGGATAATACATTTCGTAAGTAAAAAAATATTACTTTGCAGAAAATTTTTGCTGAACAATTTTTTCTTTACACCGATTTATTAATCAATTTTTGGTATTATTATTATTATTTGAAATTAATGTTTTTAGTATCGTCAATATGGTAAATTCTTTTCAGATTTTTACCACAATCAAAGTTGTCACCCTGAAGAAGCAGACGATCGAAAAACGTTTCGTGAACAATCTTACATTTACAAACACCATAACCTAAAATCGATAAAGTATTGTTGTCGGTTTATACGTTTTCTGATTGGCTGCTGCACAAAACTGAAGGTGTATAGGGTGAGTGCACCAGTAAATGAACAAACCCCAGTGAATGAACACCCGTGTTTGAATCACTATATACAGATATACTTCGCGTGAAATGTTTATTCAGTGGGGTCTGACGACTCGTGCACTCACCCTGTTGTGAATAACTTCAGTTTCAATCTTGATGTACGAAGTTTGACAGATCGTGAAATAAGCTTTAGCGCGCGAGGCGTGCTCATAACCTATATTTTTTTTTAAGTACATGATATTAGACGCTTCCATAAAATATCCGAGACAATGTATTGTCAATTGTGAAAAGTGTGAATTAAAAAAAAAAAAAAGATCCAAACTGGATGATTTTTTTTTGTACGTTGTAATTTAAGAATTAATAATAGTACGGTGAGGAAATTTTTGAGTGAGCTACTTTATCAACAGAGGAAGAAGTTTATAATTGATAATCGGGCTTTTATAGATGGAGTGAAAGAAAAAAGTTGGGATTTCGAGCTTTTTATCAATAATGCGTAAACTTAGATGAGACATGGAGAAAAATTTAAACATCTACGTACTATTTCGATATGTGGACTTTAATTTTTATTATTAAAAAGTAATAAGCGAATGTTCAATTGAGTAATTTGGATATGCGAATGCGTTTTGTTCCATAAAATATCCGAGACAATGTATTGTCAATTGTGAAAAGTGTGAATTAAAAAAAAATAAGTCGTTTCCGTTAATTTTTTCACAAACAGTGCTGGCGATAAAGAGATTTCGAAACAAATACGCGGGGTCTTAAATCATAAATATTCTTTATACATATATATATATATATATATAATGATGTCTTACTGTTGATCATAAATAGAACCTAATGCGTCAATTTTCTCTGTACCCGACAATTGCTCTCCGCAAACGCAAGATGGCGCTGCGAGTGTAATGTAGCATGTAATGACGCATGAATGACAAATGTATCTGGGATTTCATTATAACTCGAGAGCTGTCGAATTTGGGACTTGTCCAATATTTACTAACAGCTGTGACTATGCGTAAAATGACGAACAGTCATATAATGCAAAAGCTCTCAACGCGACATAACTAAAAAATAAGTGCATAAATTTGTGACTTATCGCACATTTGTACATACCACATTGGACTCTATAAATTACGAATCAAGGCGGAACGATGATTTCGGAACATCTGGCATAAGTGGCACGATCAAAGGCGAAAAATTACTGGCAAAAGTTCTCGCCGAGTCTTGAAATCGCTATACGCGTCCAGTCTAGAGAGAATTGGCGTTGTTGATTATAAATAAGTACGGCCACCACCGTTACAAATCGGTTTAGTCGTTTCGGGTCTCTTTTTCACCAGGCTCACTGACGAAATTTGTTGCATTTATAAATTTAAATAGAAATTTTGGCGGTTGAGCAGCAAAGTATTCGGGTATTCTATAACAGTGTTGGTGAAAAAAAAAAAGAAAAAAACGAAAATGAAAATGTATATAAGAATGCTCATCTGCCGAGAGAAACGAGAGAACAAAATCAGGACGTTCAAAATCATAAGCAGGTGTAAACATAGACACTTATTTAAGCGTGTATCTGTATATCTCTCTGGGAAACCAATAAGATGAAAAAGCAACTTCCCTCGAGTCTCCGGCTCTCGTATTAATGCAGCATCAGTGGCACTCTAGCAAAAGTAATATGGCTATTCGCCAAATGCCGCGATTCCACAGTGTGCACAAGTTTGCAACTATGCATCTCTTTGCCACAGGGTCTCTATGTGTGTCCCCGATGAGAAGCCCGTCTCTATAGACATCGTCGAATGGAGACTTTTCGTAAAATATTTCGCGGTTAAGCCAGAGTAGGTCGGCAAAAACGCGATATATTAATAATATAATGGCCATCGTGTGACAATAATGACGATGTAACATCACAAAGATAATATGCGATTTGATAAAATGATCGCATAACACTATCAATAGACTATAATGTTTTACTGACCACCTGTTGAGACTCGAAACGTATGTCCCAATGCTTTGCATCTTTTATTGCGTTCTCCACTAGACAACAAATTATTAGAGGACACTGCCGAGCTTTGGCACTAAATTGTATGCGGCATTAAATGGAAACATTTTAATTACTCTCTCCAAGTCCTCAAGATCTGGAATTCTTTTTGAAATTCGTGATTTCAACTATTAGATTCACATTCTTATAAGACTTTCCCGTGAAAATATTCATTGAAACGTTGAAAATTAGCATTTTTGAGAATTGTGAAGGATTCACATCGACTCCGGAGTTTGATTGGCTTATTTTCTTTGGACTTTCGAGAATTAAAAATGAGAAGACCAACTGTCATGACTGATTGACATCTCTACTGTAATAGTGACGGAATATCTTGGCTTCTTATTCACGAAAAATTAGCACAGCAGGATGTTTCATAAAATGGCTGACTGGCTAAGAACTTATAAAATGGCTGATAGTGCACCATGGGAACATGTATGATAACGACTCCCTGTAGACGCTCACAAACACAGCCAATAAGCACAAAGAAGGAACGTACTGCAAATATGGTGATCGTCCAATAGAACGAGGGTTCTTCGTTTTGTTGGAGTAGAAACGAAAGACAAAAGCGTTTGAAATGTCGTAGGCGCAAAACGGCCACTCAACTCTCTCAACTACAACTAGTGTGGTATTCCTACGTCCGGCACGTGGCACAGGTGGCAAATGAATATCCCGATTCTCCTTGCCAACACTAACACGTACAAAAGAAAACCCGCTGACTTCTGACTCTCATGTAATATAAGTATTCGAATTGAGGCAGTCAGTTGTTCGGGAGCCATCGGACACCTGGTAGTTCGACACAAATTATCGACATGGTTTCTTTTCTGCTCATTGCAACTTCTCTTTTGCGCTGTACTTAAGAAATAAGCGATATTGACTCCGTTAAATTAAATAATATCATTCGCATTTATAGCTCGTCTCCCGTTATCGAATTAATGGATAAGATAATTTAAGTAATACTCCATTTTGAATTGAATATCACTACGTGTTATTTGCATACGCTTGGGTCAAATCGCACCGTCATTAGCATATATCATCTACACTCGATTCGTATTTTTGTAACGCGTGTTGAATCGGTCTTATGGTTCTTTAGTTCCACCTCTCATATAACGCATTAGACAATCACTGCAGCCTCCATTTTGTTTTGCTCTAGTATGCTATTATACCGCTACGTATAATACTATTCAAATTCTTCGCTTTATTCGTTAATTTTCCAATAATATTGGGAAAGGAACTCAAATTAACACGGTCGGCGCGTTGGCACCATATGCGCAGGCGCACAAGATCGCGCTTGCGCATACGGAGCAATTGAAAAGTACATGCTCGTAGATGTTGGTATAATCCAATCTGCGCCAGTCGTAAAGAACGAAATATTTGGTGCAAACGAACCCTACTGGTCGTAACTAATTCGTCAACACATGAATTCCTTTCCCAATTATCTTTTTTCTTGATGACATGCGATGATATTTATAGCGGCAGGTTTAGTTGTGTTCGTTCGGTGGTGATTTAAATAGGGTTAGGTGTAAATTTGACTTGATCTAAAAATCAAATTTTACGGGGCCAATGATAGAAAGAAATTAACACAGAGCACATGAAGCGAAATATATTTGAGTAACAAAAACACTTTCCACCTGGCAAAAACGTAGGTAGCGGCTCTGCCAGGAGGATGGGGGCCCACGATGGGGGAGTGCTACTGCTCTAACATCACGATCATGCAGCTGTTCCACGAGCTGAAGCAACAATTTCCTGCGCTTCCCGACCACGTCGTTTCTCAGTGCATTGCCCAGGTACACTGCGTGGTGCCTAATATGTATTTACGTTTGCTGCCTGACCACCACCGAATAACCTGCGACTAAACTCTTGCCACCTTTCCTTTTCTTTATTTCATCATTTTTTTTCACTCACTGGGAAAACAAACGCCTTTGTAACTTATTTCAATAATCGTCTTAAACCTTCCGAAATTGAAGAAAAACATAGCGATACTTCATTATCTCATATTGCAGTAAGCTAATGATAATAAAATAAGTGCATGCGGCTGATGTTGCGTTCTTTTACTACCGGACGTTCTTACCTTTAATTCCAAGCGTTCCATTGCTCGTTTGCGTGAACCCCTAAAATTATCAATTCCGCAAAACTGTTCCAGTCCAATGGCTCGTATTCAAAGGCACTAGTTGGTATTTTCCTTTATCAAGTACCATTTGGACCAAAGTAATGTATCAAAATTTACATTAAATGTCCGCATCTGCTTTAGAATTGAGGATCCATTTGATAACGGAAGGAAACCTCCAAGTGTTTCGTGTTACTTAAGTCACTTGCAACTTTGGTGCAATCCTGTAAATTTTGCAATGAACACGGGCCATTGGGAATTGGGAGGCTGGTTAAAAATCCTATAAATTGCCAATAGAGATAGATGATTTGTTTAAATCTCAATGAAAGCAATATCAAGATCTCGGTTGCGCAAATATTGCGCGTCCCCTGTCCCAATCTATGTTGCAGAACAGTCACGACAAGGAGACATGTGCACGAAGTTTACGTGCGACCCAGGAGTCTCGTCCTACACCCGGTGCGTTTCCTCCTCGGGCCCCAGGTCAGATAGACCAAAGCCCACAGGACACCAAAGGCCAAACACTTTCCGAGCAACAGCGTCGTGGCATGATAAATTATCATCGCGCCAAAAGTTTGAACGGCGTCAACGTGACGAATGCAAAAAATTCAAACGGTCATCATACTCACGTCAGAGCACACAGACCAGTATCGCTGGACATTGGACGATCTTTCGGACCACGTCAATGTTCCCGATCGCCCAACGGTCGGGCAATACTTTCATTCAATTGCAACGAAAATTCCGAAGCTCTGAGCCCCACACCATCGTCCGCACCACCCGCCTTTTATCCCACAAGGGGCTTCTTCGAAGACCTTGTGAGTTCAAGCATCGTGAATTCAAATCCCAATGTTGAAGGTACCACTGCGAATACAATCCCAACGACGAATTTCAATAATATTCCCAATTCACCGATTGTTCCTGAGAACAAATCACGTAATCGTGGAAATCAACCGACCAGTGCCGGATTTGAGCTCAACGTTAATGTTGCTTGCAGTCCGGCTGGTAATCGCGGTAAGTTTAAGATCCAATTTATAGCGTATCCTAAATCCAAGCTGTTCTCCAGAGTGAAAAAATGCCCCAATGGCTTTAATCTTGGGTCTGATCTCATTGACTTATCCAATTTGGAGTCAGTTTTATGGATGATTTAACCGATCAAAATGCGCACATATTTACTTTTTTTCCGGTGATGGTAAATCATCCAGACTTTCGAATAGTGCCGACAATCGGCACTGCAAAACGAAGTGACTTGGTGGTCGAGCCACGGGGACATTACCTCGAGCCCAGGCTGTCTCAAACTGGCAAGCCGTCCAGTTTACTCAACCATCAACAACATCTGCAGTCACCAGATCAGACGAGAAGTTACACATCCGTGAGCCTGACACTGAGGCCACCGGCGTCCGAGCCTCAAGCACCAATCGACATAAGCTCCCAAGGCTCGAGCCTGACGTATTCAACGTCATCCTTGGATCCTCGAGGCTTTCAGAGCCGTTTGCAGATAAGCATCGGACAGGGAAGCGTTGGAAGTGTCGCGTCAGCTAGAATACGACCTCCGATGGGCCTCCCGAGACCCAACACCCTCATCCCGCACCATCAGGCTAGTCAACAGAGGCCTCCAGGTTGGAATAATATAAAATGACCTTCACTCGAGTTACTCCACATTGATTCAGTTAGGGATCGTACAACCCAACTGAACGTACAAGTTATCATCCAGGACAAGGCTTGATTATTCGGTCCTGCATCCAAAATTTCAGGCCCATCCGTAGACAACCTCTCACTACATTTCATCCTGACCTCCTGATCCTTGAAACTCGATAGAAACATTTTTCGACTTGTCCACACGAATCTTCAAGCCTAGTCTAACTTGGCTTCGATGTTCTCGCAGTGCAATTGATCTGGTTGTAAATTTTTTTGCCTCATCTTCCATGATGTTTCAGGCCTACCCGCTGGTCCCCCAAGCCAATTGCCCAGACCTACGACAACGATGAGTGCCCCAACGACTCCTTCAACACCGAAAATCGGCCTCGTACAACCAATGAGCTTACCAACAACCCCTTCGACAATCTCATCGCCTCCTGCCAGTTCCCCAACGACAGATCAGAACCAGATAAACTTGGATCTCAATCGCTTGCCTATCAATCAAGGTGAGACAAATATGGAATTAGCCATTACATACAAATGACTCAAAGCATCATGATTAAAATGTGAACCAAGAAAGTTATTGTAACTAGAAAGAGATCGAGAGGTCCAACCACTTACATAACATTAAACAAAAAACACAAAAGGTCCAAAAGGTACAAAAGGTCACATTGAAATGGAAAGTGATTAGGACGTAGAGATTATTGATAAAAAACTATAAAGATGCGTTCAAGAATGATGTGAGGGAAACGTAGAGTAAGAGGGAATTAAGGGAATACTCAGATACACATGATCTTCGAATATTTGACGATTTTCCATTGATAAACTTTGCCTCGAATCAACATATTTTACATTCGGGTTAGAAAGAGAACATTAACTTACTTCATGTAGTATTATTTTTCGGAAAGCGTGAAGTACACACTATTGTAGACGAGGGTTTTGGTGCAAATACGCCCACGTTATTATCGTAATCGCTCGAGGAACGATATTTACGCATTCCCGGCCCACGCTCACGTTCTATACATAGAACTCGGGGGGGAATAAGCGGCACAATGAGCATATACGTGGGCTTTTGCTGTAATGACATTTTAACCACCTGATAGGATCACAAAACCAGAAGCATTAATGTCGATAAAATGCATCTTTTCACGGCCAGCTTGAAATAATAGTTCATCGCTTCATTCACATATCTCCAATGATATTTATATCGATGTTTTATGCTTGAATTTCGGCAATGATAGATCGTCATTTATAATCGATAATATAAATTTTATTCACTAAAATTGAGAAAATTCGTTCGATGGACGATTTCAATAGTCTTGTTATTTATTTTATAGTGGCAGAGCATCAAACGTATCTGGTCGCTGAACAACTGATGAGGAAGGAGAGACTGGCAAAAGAACTGAGAGCAGAGATGGGAAGACTCGAGGCAATGAAGCGAGAATTGCAGTCCCTCATGAAACCGTTGGATTCCAGCGTATCTCCCGAAGTATTCACAAAATTCAAAAATAAATACATAATTTTTTTATTACGTTGGCCAAAAAGTCATTGCGTTTCTTTTGTCTAAATGAAAGGCAAATTTAACAATTATTAACGAAATCGTGCACTTTCTTTTTCTAAAACAAGCTTAAGCTGTCAGCTGTCAAATTATATAATGAATTTGCAGTTTGAAATAAAGTTATATTTTAAAACATGTATGTCCATCTATTGGAAAAAAACGCAATGACTTTTTGGCCAATCTAATATTTTCATTGTACGCTGTCCTCTCCACCTTTTACATTTCCCATTTTGCGCATCGATCACATGTAATTACTTGTAACCCTAGATTTTGGCAATTAATCTTTTCCTTGCGTTATTCGTGTCAATGCGTTATGATATTTCTAACACAAACCCTTTCGCTTTTTGCTTCGCCAATTCTATTTATGAAGAATTTCGTGTATCTAGCCCTATGGTATACTTAAAATCCTTGCCCTCAGCACTGAATACTTGCAAATAAAATGACTTTTGATGAAAACAAGTGGCTAAAAATATTATCCGCATCCCAACCTATTACTTCATATCTAGAAAAGATTTCGTCTATCTGCACAGCAGCGCTATTTATGTATGTATATTTAAAATTCTTGCCTTCACTACTGAATACTTGGAAATAAAAAAACCTTTGAAGAAAACAAGTGGCTAAAAATAACCTCCAAATAGCAATGCATGATTTTCAGACGTACGAAGATATATCAAATTAAACAAAATGGAACAATAACACGAGAAATGTAAGAATGGGCTGATATAACAGAAAACATTTTTCGGCATTTTTTGCAGGAAGTCAAGAGAAAGCTGATAAGCGAAATTTATCAACTACAGTTAGAATGTGACAGACTCGCCGACGAAGTGGACAAGAGGTCTGATCCAAGAGGTTCGTGTATTTCTTTTAGATGTAATTTTACGATTTTTTTTTGCTGTTCTTTTCCTATTGTTGCTTTTATCGATACAGTTAATTAATGAAGTTTAGGGGAGATATGAAGTGACAATTGAAAAGCAGACAAGATTAAATGATTAGGAAAAATTGACAAAGACAATTAATTCGAAAAATTGAAATTTGTCTGGCACAGTTCCTCTGGGCGAAACGAACGAAGAATTTTATCAGGGCATTTACACGGGTCAACCGTTCGCATACAATGGGAATTATATTGGTGGTGTTACGGAAAGAAGATTAACGGAACCACCACCTTTGCCAAACAGGCCACCGGCTTGGCAAATTCCCTCAACGATGACGAATCATCAAGAAAATAATACGGTAAATCGTCAGGATGATCGTAACAATGACGATTGGGACGAACGCGATGGTCCATCCTGGGTATGTCGAATGTGCACTTTCGACAATCATCCGTTGATGGACAAGTGCGAGCAGTGCGATATGCCAAGATTGCTCGTACGTGACGCAGGTATGGGCACCGGTCATCGTAAATCGAACGATTACGATCGATTCGCGTTACCCTCGACGTCCGATACTAACAACGCATCGAAGCCATCGTAATTCTGTTTGGTTGACAATTTGTATAATAATAATGCAATAACAACCTAACAAATTACACAAAAAAAAGGGGCAAGATAATCAAAGCTCTGGGAAATTGTTTCCAGAGATCGAGTGTACCATCGATAATTTTAACAGCACGCTTTGACAGTTATTCGTGTTACTCGTGTTTTGTACATATTACGAATTGAGTGATTTTTTTAAGTTTTTTTTTTTTTTTTATCGACTGACAAACTGTGTGATGCGTACGATAATGCTTGAACGATTAACAGGAATGTACTTTTGTTGAAATAATTTTACAAACCTCTGTGATCCAAATGCGTCGTCTATAAACTAGTACTTTTGTTTTGTTTTTATCATTGCGTTTACCTTAAATTGTTTGCATAATAATAAACGATAATGCGACTAACGATTGTGAGAGATTTTTTGTTTTTGCGACATTTCGATTTATTTTGTGCGCTGCTAATGTGCGATATTGAAATAAATTACAAACTGATAGAATATTTTCACGATTCCGATTTTCCGGTGGCAAATTTGTGTTTCCTATGTTGAAAAAATAAATTAGTCCCTTCTTCGATTATCCGACAGGTGAGACGCAGGATATTCACATACGCGTAACGCATCATCACAATTTCACATCACCGAGGAGTGAGTACAAATATGCTTGTACGATGAAGATTTTCTTTCTCACGATGAAATTGCGCCTAGAAAAAAAAAATCTCATTTCTGTTCACAGGAACGGTGCACAGTTGGGTTGTATGACGCGAGAGAGGCGTTAAACTTTGGTAAATAATTCAAATGAAATAAAAAAAGAAAGTGTAAATACGTTATAGTCGAATGGAACGACGACGAAAACGACAGAGGCCAACACGAAGATACGAAAAATATTAAAGGCCGTTGGGAAGTGGATTGGTTTTTTGTTTTTTTTTTTTTTTTTTAGATCGACGAGATTCCGTACGAAAAAGAAAAAATATGTATATTGTAATTAAATTTTTTTTATTTGACATTTAAATCGCCTCAATTAAAAGTCGAAGCATCATCGATCGTTTTATTCTATAATACATATTTATTAAATTTATAAAGTTACAATGGGTTAGCGTTAAATCATTAAAATTGCGGTGAAAGTTAAATATCTTAAATGGCCGTTCCACGTTCCAGATTCAGCTTCGTTTCTCGTGTGTATTCGCCATAGAAACGCTCGAGTTTGGAATTGAATTTTGCATTTCTCTCGTTTATGTAATCGATATCGGCGTCGTCGTTGTGAGTTCTTCTTCTGCTGTATTTTTCACGTTTGGCGATTCTAAAGTAGAAATTTATTACAATTATTTGAAAAGAACGCAAGAAAAAAGAAATGATGTGGAGAATTTGTTTTTTTTTTTCTTACTGTTTCTCAAGATCATCGACCATACGATCGATCGAATCTTTTTTGTCCTCGTGCAATCCCTGCAAAATTGTATTCCTGTCACCATAAAATGCGGGACCGAGTTTTTCACGAGCCTCCTCATATTTTTCCATATCCGGCTTGATTCCCTTGACCAAACGATTGTACTGTCTTGTCGTAGCTTGTTCAAAATCCGCAAAACCGGTGTCGGGATTCTTTTTCTTTTTTTTACGATTCAAGCGCTCAGCCTCGATAGCGTCGATGTGCAAAAGCTTTTCCCGATCGTAATTGAGACCCTGAGAACGAAGGAAAACCCGCATAGATAAGTTTTAATGGCAATGAGGAAGAAAAAACAAGCCTTGGCATTTTTTTCTGACGGCTGTGTAATAGAACGGAGTATAAAAAAGAAAATCCTGCGACGAGCTCCGATGAAATATTCTGGTAAAAAAATAAAACTCTTGTGATAAAATTAACCCCCCCACCAGAAAAAAACCATTTATTTCCGATATCTGGAGAATCAGAAATTATGGGTCACAATGCACATCCACATTAAATATTCTCAAATTACCTTGCCCTGATATCGGTTCTAATATTTCACAGCATAAGGAAAATGAATTTTTCGCGTTCAATCAAAAAATTTGTGCATTTCTATTTTTCTGATCACAGTTAATATGATGTGCAATACCGACGGAGAGCTGCTATGAGCACGAGAAGCGATAACTGCGTTTTCCTGTCCCATTTTTGTTCCCAAACGGTTGACTTTGGCTAAAAGAAGAGAACAGTGAATTGGGGGGAAGACGTTAAACCCATTTCATCGTCCTTTTCTTTTATTGGATAGAATAGAATTAATTAAATAGTTAAAATTACTTTTTCTTCTGCGGTTTTTCGAGCAGCCTCATCTGACATGAGCCATTCAGCCTGACGTTTTCTCGCTTCCCAATTTGTTGGCAATTTCTTCCTCTTGTCCTCTTCAATGACTTCTTTGTGATTTTGTTGTCTCGCTTCATTCTAAACGCCAGAAAATAAAAAAAAACAAGCAAATAAGATCGGTAATAAGAAAAGATTACAATGAAGAAAAATGTTTTGTATTTTCTCAAACTGTCTGGTTTTTACTCACTCTCTTTGTGTGCAAATCACGAAGACGTTTCATTCGGTCTGCTTGCTTCTCGGCAAACGTTTTCGAGCTCGATGAATCCGCTTCAGACATTTCGAAAGAAAAATATGCTCAAAACAATTGCTCACGTCGTAAGTTCTGAACTTTTAACACGATGTGAGGTTAGAAAGTCAGTAAACTGAACAGAACAACATCCGAGCCCGTTCTCATCACGAGTGGCGCAGGAAGTGCGATTGGTCGATTTAGCCACAGCGCGAGGGGAAGGTGAAAATTTCGAGAATGCGATGAATATATCAGTGATGAGACGAGAAGTAGTCGCGGATCGCGAATGCGCACAAAAGGAATCGTGACGAGTGCGAGAGAGGGGGAAGGGAAGTGAGAGAAGCGAGCAGTATATTGAAGTGGGCAGTAGGCAGTAGGCAGGGACGCGTGCGCTAGATGGGGGCAACAGGCGTCTGAGTAGGGCCGTAGGGCGCCGCGCTCTCTTTCTCTCTATGCTATTGAGTATATATATATATACGAGAGTGAAATAAAAGCTGTACTATATATTGTGGGACGTGGGACGCACATTCTCTCTGAGGAAGAACACGTATATAACCAAAAGTATACAGAAGCAGAAATAGGGAAGTTATACGCAAACGTCAAGCGGTGTAATATAGAGTTCGTGTATATTCTTCAAGCTAACAATAAACACAACAATTTAGTTTGAAGAAAAAAACAATTGTGAAATCTACGATATTGTCAGATTGTGTTATGGAGACTCTGGAGCGTAGTCGTGTGTGCCGTTTATGTGGAAAAAATGCTGCAATTACCATTGATTTATTTGCCAAGCGTGATAATTACGTGAAGAAGATAAACTTGATACTGCCGATATTGGTAGGTCGAAAAAAAAAAATGGAAAAATCCCGTTAGGGTATGCAAATTCCGTCAGTCGACGAATATACGTATGAGAATATGAGATTATCATACAGTTATAGAGCGCTCGCGCCCTCTGCATGCATCCCCCTCAACTGAACGATCCGAAATATGATCCGAGATCCGATCCGGGGACAATATTTTTAACTCCATTCTCGTTGCTATGTATCTGTAAAGTGGACGTGAAAAATTTTCAATGACGTCATCATGGAGACTAGAGATACACTTCTGTCTCTAGCACGGTCTCTAGTCTCCATGGACGCCATTCTCCTCTATGCCCTCTGCCAGAGGCAGTCTGGGTAGTTTGAGCTTTCGCTGATGATATGGCAGTTGCGATACAGGGAGATGCGCGTTCCCGCCAAAAAAGGTCTCACGTTACTCCGCAGTATGCCGCCCGTAATTTTCATAAAGACTAACGGTCGAGAAGAGATTTAATTTTTTATTAGCATTGAAATTTTAATTGTAAGCTTGAGTAGTAAACTAATAAGCTTTAATAGAAAATTATTACAGTTATAATTGTGAATTATTTTAATTGAAAGGAAGATATGGATTGTAGATCGGGCACCTGACACCCTCGTATTTCTGCTATATGAACAATAATTCAAAATATACCGTTATATTAACAATGTAATTCGTATTCGACCATTATTTTTCATTTGAATAGGATTGCAGGATAAACTTTTTTTTTAAGTCTCATTTTCGTCTCAAAAACCACATAATTAATTATTTTCATTGCAATATTTCTTCGTTATTATTTCAGGTACACGAGATGGATCTTCTGCCAAAGCAGATGTGCCATCCATGCAGCTACAAGCTTCAAGAATTTTACAAATTCTACGAGGGCTGTTTGAAAACTGACGGTAATTTGAAAGGTCAGTTATCATGGATGCAAGGATCAGATGCCCGTGAAAAAATAATTACACCCATGGTGCAGATAAATAATGTTAAGATAAAGACAGAACCGCTCGAATACGATGAACGAGAGACGGCAAAAGTTATCACGAGCAATGAAAACTTGACAAATTTTGGGCAAAATAATTACGAAAATTATCCGAAAAAAATCGTCAAGTGTACAGGAAATAAATGTTCCCGATGTGGTTGTTTCTGTGGTAATAGAAATTGGGCCAATGACGAGACAGCGAAAAGTTCCTCAAAGTCAAAATCGAAGAGACACCAGAGCGTTAAAAATAATGAAATCGATTATAAGTCCAGAGATCAGATAAGACGAAATTTATTCGCTACGGAAATTTTTGGTGATAAGAATCCTCGTATACAAACGGAAATTCCCATTTGCAATGTTTCGAGACGATTTTTGAACGATGAAACAACGAATCAAGTCAATTCGACAACAGAGTTGAGAAGGTTAAGTTGTCGACAAAATGAAGTTCGTGTAACACCAAAACTCGAAATGGTGGACACTACGACGGAAATCGCACCTCGCACATTGAGACCTCGAAAAAAAAAAAGCGATTTCGTGATAAGTGGGGCATTCTCATCGCCGACCATTTCGACAAAAAGGAACAACGCGACGAAGAGTAATAAAATTGTTCGGGTCAGTAAGGCTGACGCTGATGGTTCCGCGATGATTAACATTAAGATTGAAAATGCGGAAAACCCCGAGAGAAATTTGAGGCCTCGTGTCGAGTCCATCAATTATTCGGAATCGAAACGAAAAAATGTTTCATCACGAGTGAACAAGCGAACGGGACGAGTGAATAAAATAAAAATATCATTTCACGATCGTATTAAGGATGAAAAAGTACAGAGGACAAGCGACAAGAGCTCATCAGTGCCATCTGTAAATATGATGAATTTCGAGGGTGGTGTCTGTTCGTCGAACCTTGTCGTTAAACTTGAACATGAAGATTTTGAGCTTCGCACGAATGGTGTGCATACGGAATTTCACAAAAGCAAGAAAAATGCGAAAATGACCAAGCACAAAATACTCGACGCATCGGAAGGAAAAAAATGGCAAAAAAAGCTTTTCAGCACTTCCCATCTATTGAGATCCCAGTTCAGCGGCTATCTGAGAAATGGCAAGTTGAAGAAATTAATTTCATTCGCGAGAGAATCAGAAACAATGGAGGCTAAAAATTTATCGAGACACGTTTCTTCTGATTCGAAGAGACAAAAATTATCGAGGAACGAGGATAAATCTTTGTCGATGAATTTCAAGTATCAGGATTGCGACGCGTGTAGAGAACGATTTGCGAGTCAAGAACTCTACAGACTTCACGGCTGTTATGCCAACAAGCGCCACTGATACGTTATTGTTTTTGTTATAACAATTAATCACGAAGAATAATCGATTGATGCAAATATGTTGTAGAGCAAGCGACAAGTACGACGATGAACATAATATTATCTAGGGATTTAACACGTTAAGTGTGGAGCCGTTTTTGCCGTGCTTTCCGTTTAGACGCACTGTTGGTCCCCAGGGATCAACACAGTGCTTAACCCATTCGAGACCGATTGCACACCGTGTGTGCAATTGATTTCCGAGGCTATAAGACGGGTTGCACCCCGTGTGTGCAATAATTAAATATGAACACTACAAAGAAAAAAAAATTTCGCTCCTGGGGACCGTGTTCGAAAAAAATCCCTGTGTCTCGAATGGGTTAACGTGTTAAAAAAACCCTATACGAGAAATGTTTCCTATAGCAGATACATGAACAAGTACCAATTATGAATTATTTATACAAGAAAAATTGTTATTACTTCTAAACTCATGCGTTACCCACGTAAATATTATAATACATCGAGGTGGTTATTAATGATAAAAAATATTGGATGTATGCAATTACTTTGAATTTCCAACATATCGTTGAATTTATTCTATCAATGTTCACGAGACGCCTTAAAACTAAATGTACAATTTATTAAGAAAATATTTATTCACAGAGGCTATATTATATATGAATATTAATGTTGAGTGTATATAAGAATTTTATTCAAACATATGTTCATCATGTAGAATTTGCGAGTGGAAATTACTGTGATATACATTAGTCAAAAATTGATACAGTGTGCTGCTATCAAATGATTAATTACTTTGATATTTATAATTGATCAAAGTAGATGCTTCTTTCTTTTACATGTACCGAAAAAAGTTGAAAAAAAAAAGAATTATATTGAAGAGATTCGAATATTTTTCGTATTTTCAATAATTTATGATTGTCCGCTCGAAGTCAAGTAAATGATCAGTAAATCTCGCATCTGTTTTTCAACATGATTGAAAATTAATGTTTAAAAAACTATCTATATTCTTTATTGCGAAATACTCATCAAATTATTGTACCGAAATTTTTTAAATTAGTGTACCGAAAAAAGTTGAAAAAAAAAAGAATTATATTGAAGAGATTTGAATATTTTTCGTATTTTCAATAATTTATGATTGTCCGCTCAAAGTCAAGTAAATGATCAGTAAATCTCGCATCTGTATTTCAACATAATTGAAAGTGAATGTTTAAAAAACTATCTATATTCTTTATTGCGAAATACTCATCAAATTATTTTGATGTGTATATAAAACTTCACATTGAAATGATTTGTACGTCATGTTATCGATTGCATCAACAATAAATTCATGAATAAAAAATTTGTTGAAGTTTCCTAAAAAGTATTTATTCTGTGTTGTACAAGACTCATGGCCGGTTTCTTCAGCCCTGGATAAAATTTATTTGCCGGATATCCTATCACAAAAGTATTGGTTATCCGACGGATAACTGTATCCGCCAGATAAACCCGGGTGAAGAAATTGGGCACAAGCCGTGAAAAATCAACTAATCAAATTGCTTATAACAGATTGAACTCATGTTACAATTGGTGGAATTTTCAAACTAACAAAACAATGCACGGCATAAGAATTGAATGAGAGACTACTAAACAACCAAATTGCAAGTCTTTAGAAGCAATTTCATTGGTTGAATTCTTATGCAATGCATTGTGTCATGAGCTTAAAGGGCGTCCTCACAATGAATGCAATACGTGCAGCGTCTCAGTCGCGGCGAATGAGAAAGCAGCGCCAACGGCAATTTCTAAAAAAGGACGTTTCCGATTGGCTGCTCCGTTTAATGCACCATTCGTTATATTCAGTGTGAAAAATCCATAACGATCGAGCGTCTCGGTAAACTATTCTTCAGCAAACAAACAAATAAACGAATGGATGTCAGATGAGGACGCCGAAACGATGATAATTCGTTATACGTTTCGTTATTGCGAGAGTCAATTCGGATAAGATTGAAAATAAATATGTCCGAGGAAGCAAAGGAATCGGCGGCTCCCGACGAAGTGAGTTAACACACAATTGTTTTTTCTTTCTTATTCACCCATAACCTCAAATTCAACAGAACGGAGATACTTAAAAGTTGGAACCTTGATTTCAATGATACAATATTGATTGTCATGAAATCGTAAACACTTGTTTCGCTTTGTAATAAAAATTCATATTTTGTTGAAATTTTGAACGAATAATTGATCATTTGTTCTTGAACTGAAATTTTCTAGATCTGATAAAAAAGATTTTCGTGTCAATGATAAACATTTTTTTTGTAGATTTCACATAAAAATTACACATAATATTGTGCACGAAAAAGCCGAGTAACGATTACAAATTTATTACCAAAAAGTTGAGGTAACTTTGAAATTTTTAACTCATTTTTCATCAAAACAACTGAATGGAATTCAATAAAAAAAAAAAAATACTTTTAGTGCAAAGAATCAACATATATTTTTTGTCCAGATCTCTGTACTCTAAGCTGATTGGGAGAAAAAATAATAACTCTGTAATGTAAAAAATTAATTGTCACTTGTGTTTTGAAATTTCGAGAAAAAAAAAATATTAGCCTTAGAAAAATCCTCGAAAATCTTACATCCAAAATAAAAAAGTGGAAATGTTTCTACAATTTGTAACATTTTTGCCTCATACTTTCCTTACACTTTTGTTATATCATGTTTAAGAAAATCGTTGATCCCTTAATTTGTCAAAAAATTGAAATTTATGTATCTTTTGATTTAGAATGAAAGAAAAAGTATTGTCCTTCAATGGTGCGTTTTGAGCTGCTAAATATTGTACGAAAAAGACATTTGTCAACTTTGCAGCATGAATATATCACATGGCTTAGTAGTAAGATAGGCCTCCTCCCCTTAAGGTGATGTGAAACCCGCACAAGTGCGAGAGAGATAAAATAGCTGCAAGCTTCGAAACAATGCCCATTCTGACCCAGTTAGGATTCCAAGGACAAGAAAAGTTACAACTGAGTATGTTTCACATAATCTTAAGGATGAGCCCTTATAGTAACATTCAAATGTTTTATTTGCAAGAAAATAAATGAGAGAATGCTGCGAGTTTTGAATGAGTTGACCAGTTTCATACAAAACCCCCTCAGAAAACTTGGAAAATCATTTCCTTCAAATAGTTTATAAACAATCCGTTTTTTTAATTCTTAACAAATTCTTGGAGACAGAAAAATTCTATCAAGAGGTGAATAAAATTTAAGTCCTCCAATTTTTCAAGAAAAATATTTAACTTTTCAATGATTAAAGTTTGAAGGGATGAATACAAATTTGTAGGATTTCAAATTGTTCAACGATTAGATGGCACATCGAATTAAAAAAAAAAAATTACATGTTATGTGAAACAAATTTTTTCAACTAGTTTATTAATATATTTTCGATATCTACTAACATGTGAGATTTTACTGAATTGATCAAAAAACTATTTTTACAAATTATAATTACAAAATAGTACGAAATAAAGAAGGATTTAGTCAATTCTGCTAAATTAACTCGCTAAACTTTACGACCAATAAGTAAAACACAGAATTTGGCGTCCAAAAAAAATGCAACGCAACCCCACCAAAATGTTTCATAGCATATTTCATTGCAAAACATGTATTGGTCACCTTCCAAGTGCTCAGTCTGGGTCAAATTTTAACCTAATACATCTTGAATTATCGATTTAGCTTGATTTTAATGTAAATTAAAAGAATTCATGATTGATAATAGAAAACAAATGCCATTGATTGTTCCAATTTGATCGTAGAAGACAAATTTTCGACTGAAACATCTGAAATTGTACGAAATTATACGTTTAATTAAAGTTGAAAAGATAATTGTTTTTCAACTTGAAAAAAAACTCAAGTAGAAATGATTTTTGATGAATATCCACCGTACTTATCTTCAGTCAATTTCCGATGGTGAGGATACTCTCGGTTCATCGATAAGTCTGAGCCTTGGCGAGAGTTCCGTGCGTTTCCGAGAAAAGTCCAAGTGCATGGACGAAGAGACGGAATCATCGGTTCGTAATAATAACAAGATCGACGAGAAGAAATGGTGGCTAAAACGGCCCGAGACACGTTTGGGAATTTCAATGACGACGAAAAATTCTGCACTTGCAAACATGCCAAAGGCCACTCCAACGCCCGATGTCAGTTCCTCGATGAAAGAATTTCTTGAGAAAGAAGAATTTTGCAAAGTGAATAACATGCTCGATGTGAAAGTTATTGCACTGTTTTTTTTCTTCCACTTTTCGCTTGTTTTTTTCTTCCTCTCATTCCACGTTCCATCGACATACTCGCGAAAAATCACCCAGCACAAAAAGATTGCACCATAGTTTTTTTTTAGCCTCATTGACAAACGAATTAAAAATGCATTGAAATAAATACTTGTTTTCTTTTTCGATCTCTGAGCATGACCGCTTTAATTATTAATTTATTATTTAGTCGTAACAATTTTCTCAGAGTCAAGTGGGAAGTGTGAGAAACTGGCAGTATTTCTTTCGGCTTTTATCCAAAGCTAATAAATAAATAAGAGACTTTGAGCTTTCGAATTACGAATTACGAACTTGAGAGTTGAGAGCTTGAAAAAGATCGTTTACAAATCTATCCGCGGGAAAAACTGATCGGGCGAGCTGAAAATCTCGTATCAAATATTATCCATTTTAATTTATATTTACTATTACTAAATTATCTCGAAAATCAAACATTCAAGCACCCAACAAAAATCAATTGCGTATTCATTACTGCGAAGTGGTGTAGCCAAATACTGTGAAACTTACTTTTACAATTCAATTTATAAAATATTTAGTCTTCCGATAAGTGATCTTAATCAAATTAATGAAACTTTATCAAGTTTAATTAGGAAATAATACGATTGAATGTGCTTGTATTTTGTCACATTGAGAAAGAAAGCCAGCAAAGTTTGTTTTACAATTCTCACTCACTTTTACAATTTAATTTATAAATATTGAGTCTTCTGCTAAGTAATCTAAATTATCACCAAATTAACGAAACTTTATCAAGTTTAATTAGGAAATAATACGATGCAATGTGCTTGTATTTTGTCACATCGAGAAAGAAAGCGAGCAGAGCTTGTTTTAACTGAGTATCCTCGGTGCCAGTTGATGTCAAACAGCAGAAAATCGCGACGTCACTTGTGCCATGTGGAATTAGAGTATAGTCATTTTGTCGTCTTCCTTCCGTGCAATAATTATTTGCTTAATTATGTAAATGAATAATTATTATTTGTAGGTCATGAAAATGAAATTTTTACTACACGACTCACTTTTGGAAGATTACATTAGTTAATTAATTATAGTGTGTTTTGTCTTATGACGTGAACAATTTTATCAATAATCATATTAATGTATAAATAAAATAATACGTTTTTGAGATAAACAAAAATCTTAACTATTTGAGATTCGCTCAAGTATGAATAATTCACTCAGGCGCAGCACAAAAATGAGGGAGAAACGAACAGGGACAAGGACGATACTTTTTGCGATCTCGCATCTGCAGCCTTTGACAAATATCCATCAGATTTTGAGAGTATGTTTTTTTATTCGAAATATTTATCGACAATAATGTTCTCTTTCTTATCGATGAAAGAAAAAACTAATGTTGTAATATTATCCAGACGCGACGGACGAAGATATCGGAAGTTTTTTGGAAGAAATGAGCAAAATTGCGGGAGCTCTGAGTCCAAGCTCAGCTCCAGAGCGTACAAAATCTGGCGACGATTTGAGCAAAAATCCAACCGAGGAAGAAAAATCTGTTGAAGAATTGTTGGAAGAGGCTGAGAGGCTCGTACGCGAGAATGTCGGTCTCTCAAAAAGTGCGTCACGATCAGAAGCTTTGATGATCGATGATCCAGATAATCCGGGTACGAATAATTCTGGTATTGGAAGACTTGAGAAAGACATTTTTCAACTGATCGAGCAAGAAGTTCATAAAGAGTCGGAAAAAAATCGTAAAAGCCCGAAGAATGAGAATAAACGCAGGGAAATCAGTCCGGGTTACGAGATTCTTTATGAAAATGTAAACAGCCTCAAACCACCAACATTAAAGACGCTGGAGTCACAGAAAAAACACTTTGACGACAACAAAGTTGAGATCTCGTCGAGCTCGGATCTTGACGATCCGATCGATCGTCACTCAAAATCCGAGGATCAGCTTAATTCGGAAAAAGTGGCAAACGATAAGGTCAATCTTCAGAAAGAAATCACCGACGTTGACAAAGATTTTTTCGATGATTTGCTCAAACGCTCGAGGGAAAAGATCGAGGGTGGTATGTCGGGAAGTTCGAGCTTTGGACAGGAAGATTTTTCACACTTTCTTCGTATATTGCAAGGTCAAGATCGTCGAGAGCAAGAAACAAAGGATCAAAGAATTGGCAGTAAAGGCGGATCGCCAAAACTGTCTAGAGCCGAAAGTCACAAACTGACTAATGACGAAATTGTCGTTTATCCAGAGAGAGAAATAACGGAAATTTTGGAAAAAGAATTGCCAGGGCAAACGAGAGAAAAGCGAACCAGAGATAAAAATATCAATGCAGATGTTCACGAATTTGCTGAATCAGATTCAAGCGCAGCAAGCATCGAGCTTACCTCGAGAAATCGTAAAAAATCAAATTTGTCCAGAAATTCGAGCTGTGATCGTTCTCAAAATTATCAAAAAGTTCCGTCCGTCAATAATAAACTCGAGGAAGTCTCGAAACGCCAAAATATCTCACATTCCTCGCGAAATTCATGCGAGGAAGATTCGAAAAAAATCGAACGTGATGAGAATTTTGAGATATCAAAAAATGAAGAAGCTAAAAAGGTCGTAAACTCAAAGAGTGAATTGTACACGGTTGGTTTGACACCGAGACTTGAGTTATTCGCCGATGCAATACCAAAACTCATTGCTGAGAGATCGAATGAAAATGTTCGAAAGGAAGAATCTGAGGTGAAAATTGATGAAAGCAGCACGGAGAGAAAAGGGAATAAGAGTGAAATTTTGAACGAAGGAAGAAATGAAAAAGCAGTTCACGATTCCAGCGATAAAGAGACGAGAATTATAGTTGATAAGAATAAAGCTGAGGGAGTAATTTTTGACAATCAAAATGGCAAAATTCTCGCGAAATCAAGTCCTGATCGATTGAAAAATTATCCGGAAGTAAAGAGCGAAAATCGTCGACTCGGGGCATCGAAAAGTTACGATCAACTCTCAAAGCCCGGATTAAATTTGAGAACTTCCTTGGACGATGTGAGAAGCACAAAATCGAGCGAATCTTCAAGGCGCAGCTCGCAGCAGCAAGCAAAAGCATCCTCACCTGTTTCAAAATACACGAAACAGCCGACAAAGCAAATTTCATCCTCCAAGCAAGTGCCCAAAATGAAATTATCACTGAAGCCTTCCACAATGAGATTCAATCCTTTGCCAAAATCCAAAATTGCCCCAAAGCCAGAAAATTCTGGCAAATATTCCATGGCTGGAGGTGATTCACGCAAAAATTTCACCAAAGACGATTTCGAGTCTCTGTGTCGTGAGGAAAAGCACAAAAATGCTTTGCTCAAGGAGCAAATTGAATCTGAGGCCAAAATGTACAAGCAACAGATGCAAAACATGAGAATATCGTTCGAGGAAGAGTTATTTGCACTGAAGAAACAAAATATCATACTAAAAGCAAAAATTGACGAGCTCTCATTGAATGAAAAACGTAATGATTTTTCATCAAAAATAATAGGCAAAAACGATACGAGAGTTTCACTCTTGGAGAAAGAATTGGAAAAGCAGGAAGTTATCATAAACGCATACGAGACGGAAAACAAGAAACTCGTTATGGAGATGGATCGAATTCAAGATGAAATGAAAAATTTTAAAATCAAGCAAAAAAGTAAATTTGAGACAAATGAGACGCAAATATTGAACGACGCAATCAAGGATCTTCGTGAAGATGGATTAAAATTAAATCTGGAAATAACAGATTTACGACAGAAAAATGTCGATGCTGTATTAAAAATTGACGATTTGACGCAACAGAATAGTTTGCTGAAGGAAGAATTGGAAATGTTCAAGGAACAATTGAGAACGAAGAATAATTTTATAAATGCTCGTTTGCAAACGATGACCGCGGCTGAGCTTGAGAGTCGTAAGAAAACCGATGATCTGAGAATTGATCTTAGTCGAAAGACCGAAGAGCTGAGAAACATCGAGATTGATTATGAAAAATTGCAACAAGCAATTTTACCATTGGAAAAGGAATTGCTCGAGTTGCGTATGTTGGAGGGTAGTTTGACGGAAAAATTGCAAATTTCCAAAAGTCACGTTGAACGAGAAAAGCAATTGACGATAAAATTGAAGGATCAAGTTATACTGGACAACAAAAAAATACTCGATCTTAATCGTCAAGTGCGTGAAATGGAACGAATTTTAAAGCGTAAAAATCCTGATTCTGTCTCTGCTCTGATACTGACTGCAAAATCTGATCACGAGAGGATAAATTTAGAAAAAGTAAAATTGCTCGAGGATCGCGTAGCTTCGTTGGAGGGTGAGATCAGGGCAAAGGAAGAAATAGGCCATGAAAAATTGACCGAGTTGCAAAAGAAATTTGCCGAAATGAAGGAAAAATATGTTGCGCAAGTTATGGAATTGGAGGAAAAATTGTTCGAATCAACGACGAGAGACAGAAAAATTTATAACGACATGTTTACACAAACGATTGGAAAGAACGTTGAGAATAAAGCCGTTGAGGCGGTAAGCATGAAACGTGACGACAGAGAACGTTCATCCTCGATACAAATGGAGAGGGACGATAAGAGAGAGACGAGACTGATCAAGGCTGGTCCAAAATCACAAAATCCAAAAGAGGATAGTCATCTTATCGCGACAATAAGAGGACTCAAGATGGAAATTGCAAACAGGGACAAAAATTTTGCCAAAATGAGCAAAGAATTTCAAGAGTTGCAAAAAACAAATAGAAAACTACAGAAAGAGCGCGAGAGATTGTTGAACGATCGGAGAAATTTTCGGATCGTCGGTGATATCGAGAAAAATGGACGTTCCACGTCAGTGTGCTCGGATGCAAAAAATTCAGGTGGCAAAAGTACAGAAATTAACGACGTCAACTCGAATCATTGTCAGAATGGACATTTGACAAATGGCAATAGTCAGAGACTTTCAGGATCGGCCCCTCGACTCTATGATCCACTTCAGTATTCCGAGAATGATGAGAGAACAAATGTGAAAAAGCTTACGGATGAGAATGTTATATTAAAGGAAGAATTGACCAAGATAAATAAGGATTTCATGACACTGAAAAACAAACGCTTGCACGATCTTAATTTATTGCAAGAAGAGCACGAGAGAGAAATGGCCACATTGGTGAAGGAATACAGCGTTAAATTTGGAGATTCTAAAGTGGTAAAGTTGCAGGTTTGTTTTATATTTGCTACTTTTTTTTTTCAAATACCTACTTGAAATCAGTATCTATGACCAATAAATAAACATTATAAAATCCCCCCTCCCCTCCTTAAAAAAAAAAACAAATACGACAAAATCATAGAAAAAAAATACATAATATTGAGATAATAAAAATTTGCATTAATTACTTTTAGGGCCAAATAAATACTCAGGTTGCCATAATAACGCATTTGAAGCAGCAGATTGAAAAACTGCGGGATTACAAGGAGCAAGTTCTTGTATTGAAGGTTGAGCGTGAACATCTCGAGAACAAAGTGAAGATACTGAACGAAAAAGTGAAATATCTATCGACCCCGGTATGCGAACGACTTCGTTAATTGGAGACTGCCGAGTGGTTGATGAAGAAAAAAAAGAAAAAAAAAACAACCACTGGCAAAAATGTTTTTTTTTTTGTGAAAAAGAAAGAAAAAAAAGTAGTTCTGCGAACCGAATGATTTCCTCTGTTATTGCAGGGTACCGAGCAGCTTCAGTTACTTCAGGACAAGATCACGATACTGCAGCAGCGTCACGAATCCCGAGAGATGACACTGCAGAGTCTCGTGCGCGATCTCATGAGGAACAAGACACAGTGCAGAGACTGCAAGGGCGAAAAGGTTAAAAGCAACAAGCAGCTTTGTTACTTTCGTCAGGAACTCGATCATATCCTTGGAATGCTGCAGGAAATTTCGACCGTCCAGTAAAAAAAAAAAAACAAAAAAACGTCGCAGTCGAAACAACGGAAAACAATGTGGGGCTAGAGGAGGAAGCGGAAGAAATGAAGAAATCTCGTGAGGTTTGCAAAGAATCGTTATTGAGCAAAAGAAAAAATAATAATAATAATCGTACACGAACGATGTCTAATCGATCCCTTCCAAATGAGGATCACGGAATGTTTCCGGTTCCTTGCACAAACAAAAGACATGAAAAAAATAGAAGAAAAAAAAAAGAAGATATCGATTGGTATCACTGCCAAAGAAGATATTAAATTTTATTTTACTATAAATCACTAAAGCTGTATCTTGCCAGTGCGCGTGCGCGCTTAGAAAAACAAAGAAAAAAAGAAACTGAGATGTCTAAGAGGCGTGGGAATTTGTGATTCCCGAGTGATGAACTTCCAAATGAAATATTCTTCACCTAGCATAACTTTTTTTATAGAACTTTTTCCTCGAAACTTAGCTGTAAATAAATGTACGCGTACAATTTTATGGTAATATTAATTAATAATCGATAATTATGGATTAATAACTGCTGTGTTAGGTAAAATCAGACTTTTTTTTTAATCCCAGCACATTTGCAAAACAACGAATCTCGATGTAGACACTTAAATTTTTGTGATTATTATTACCATGATGGTATTATTGTTTCGATTCTTTCTTTGAATATGTCTCAAGCACGAAGAGATTAAAGAAAAGAAGAAAAAAAAAACGTTGCCATTTTTGCCGATTGATAGAGGCATCCTATTTATTAAACTATTTATCGAACAAACATCGCATTGTTATATCTTTGCGCAATAATTCGTTATGTATCGCTGAATTCTTCTTTCATACATGATTTTTTTTTTAATACACAAAATGACGAATGAACGTTTATAAAGCTAATTAAAATGATAATTCTTCAATAAACAGAGTAAATTTTTTCTTCGATCTAACGCTTTTAGTCAGTTAATTGCGAGGTGTAAATTTAAATTTGCATCATCGGAGATTTTGACAATGCTTGGTGTATTGCCAACCCAACCCAATTCAATCTATATATTTTTCCACAAGAAGAATATCTGATATCCAGACGATCGATTTGATTTTTAGAAACGAAAACGTTACTGTCGAGTGAGTACGCAAAGTGGTACAAAGATGAACAAAATTAAATCATGAATTTGGGTATAAAATTTACAATTTTGCTATATTCGTACACATGGCGATAAAAAAATAATCTTTACGTTAAAATTTTATGGATCGTAAATCGAAATTAACAATGTAAACATTTTGTGAATGCACGGACTTAAGGCTGAAATTTGAAAACCAATTAACCCAAATCCCCTTTGGAATTTATTTTCCTGCGAAGTGAGGTGTGATACCGCAATCGGTAACAAAAATGGTAAACAATGCCATTCAGAGATGGTTGAGACGTCGAGAAAAAGAACAGTTGCAATCACTCCATCTATCAATTCAGCAGTCATTAACATTCTTATCTTTCGAAGATTTCTACCCACCAAGGATAAAAATTGAAAAAACGATTTGCTCCACTCTCGGATCATTTCAATAATTCTTTTTCTCGAAATCAGAACCATTGCATTGTTTCGAAAGTTCCAGCTCTCTCTATTGCACTAAAATGGGGTTCCTCATTGTGCTACTACTCAGCCGGTAGAACAGTTCCTGGGTAAAATATTATAATTGTGAGAAAAAGCTGCATTGACTTCCGTTCCAAAATTCTCGTAAACGGTTGATCCTTCGGAGAAAAGTGGATCACAGTTTTTGTTATCCACCGAACAGTACCCCACCCAAAACTGTCGAACTTTTGTCTCAAATCCACTACAATATTAATCATTATCCACCACTTCCGCTTCCAAACGAAACTTTTTGTTTTAAATTAGGGTCACAAATCAACTCTTCAATCAGCAAAATAGAAAGGGTCAAGCAATAACAGTAAAACGTGGGTGGATACCGGGATTAAAGGTAAGTAAACTTTTTTGCTTCACTACATTATATTTTATTGAACAAAAAAATATAATTTTTCCACATATATATATATATATAGTATATAGTATTAGCATGAAAACGTATCGCTCTGCGTGCGCTATATAGTTATAACATTTGTAATATAATACTTTATTTGCAACGCTGCTATTGTACATGAATATGCACCATATAGAGGAAAAAATATATATTTTCAAAATATGTCCAACGAACGACTGGTTATTATAATTTTTTATCACCGTATTGGATAATTCATAATAAGAGACGTAGCGAGCACGTAAAACATCGCCGATCAAAGAGTAGAATTACGTTCGGATATCCAAGATGAATGCGGTAGATCAAGTACTTTTTTTTAAATCTACCACTCTGCGAAACGAGTTGTCTGGGTGAGGATGTCCCTGAAACTGAAATTAACTCTGTTATTATGCTGTTTAGAATTATCTTTCTGAATTAGCTTTCGATCAATATAATTTACCTGTAAAAACCTCCCTTTCTTTTCAACAATGAAGCTCCGTAGGCTGCACAAAGTATAAGGACAAGTGCCTGACGTAGATACTCCATGTTCTCATTGTTCGACGTCTTCCGGATATCCGTGAAATCTGGGATGTTCATAAAGCTCACTCGGGAACGTTCGTTAGCAATATCTCGATTGTTTTCCCCACGAGAAGTGCGTATTTCACGAGCCACCATTTTCCGTTCGCGGCGAGAGTCGACTCGATCATTTGCACGGGACGTACGACGTTCCTGCGAGGACGTTTGAAGTTCGTGTACAATTCTGCGTTCGCCCAAACGTCCACGACGTTCCTGAGAAATATCACGGTTCAGGAGACGTTCATGGTGTTTGGAAATTGTCGTTCTCGATCCTATAGAGGTCCGCATGTTTTTCCGTGAAGAATCTACTCTGGATGTTTGCCAGAGCTCCCTCGTTCGTGATGTCGTACGACTCTCGTTGGACGCTCGAAGTTTCCTCACTGTAGCGCGTTCAGGCAGGCGTTCACGATGTTGCTGGATAATATCATGTACTGCGAGACGTTCACGACGCTCCTGAGAAACATCACGTGCTACGCGATCCTCTCGGCGGTGGGAAACATCACGTGCTGCTAGACGCTCGCGGCGCTCCTGGGAAACATCACGTACTGCGAGACGCTCGCGGCGAGCCTGAGAAACGCCACGTACTGCAAGACGTTCACGACGCTCCTGGGAAACATCACGTACTGCGAGACGCTCGCGGCGTGCCTGAGAAACGTCACGTACTGCAAGACGTTCACGACGCTCCTGGAAAACATCACGTCCTGCGATACGCTCGCGGCGTGCCTGAGAAACGTCACGTACTGCAAGACGTTCACGACGCTCCTGAGAAACATCACGTGCTGCTAGACGCTCGCGGCGCTCCTGGGAAACATCACGTACTGCGAGACGCTCGCGGCGTGCCTGAGAAACGTCACGTACTGCAAGACGTTCACGACGCTCCTGGGAAACATCACGTCCTGCGATACGCTCGCGGCGTGTCTGGGAAACATCGCGTACTGCAAGACGTTCACGACGCTCCTGGGAAACATCACGTGCTGCGAGACGTTCACGACGTTCCTGGGAAACATTTCGTATTGCGATACGTTCACGGCGCGTCTGGGAGACATCACGGACCATGCGATGTACACCACGTTCCTGGGAAATGTCCCGTACCGCGCGACGTTCCTGGATAGCATCACGTACTACGAGACGTTCACGAGGTTGCTGGAAAACATCGCGGACACCTCGACGTTCCTGGGAAGCATCGCGTACGGATGCACGACGTTCATGACGTTCGACATCTGTATTTCTCGATGTTCTCGAGTTTCGGACGTTGCGTCGTAGGGAATCCGCCCATGATCTTTGACGAACATCCATTCTGGGCCTTCGAAGTTCCTCAGATCGTGCTCTTTGTGATAGCTCTAATGGCATTTGCCTACGTTCCAGTTCACGTTGTTCACTCGATCGACGTATCTGTGAACGTCCTGAAAGTTCAGTAATCCTTTCCTGACGTTCCTGATGTCGTGCCAAGCGACTAGTTCTTCTTTCCGTACGTTCAAGGTGACCCAATTCGCGCCGCGCCGTGAATCTTCGCTCCTGCGATCGTACCTCTTGCCTTCGAAGATTCAGGTGAGTAACATCCGGAGACCTGGAAATTTGAACATCACGGGATCTTTTGTCAATACGTGTCTCTTGATGTTGCAGTGAATTGATTTCTCTTCTTTCAGTTGATTTCGATTCTCCCGATGGCACTCTCACTCTCGAAAGATCGACTAGATCGGTGTTACGTCTTGAGGCCTGTCGTCTAACATCCGATCTTACCAAATGATTAACGCGTTTCTCTCGACGTTCAGCGATGTTCACCACTCTATTGTCGGAGGTTCTTCGTTCATCTGGTCGCAATCTTGTCACAAGTTCCACACGTCTCTCCCGATGTTCCATCGAGTTTTTCTCTTGTTGTTTAACGAATCTGCGCTCCTGCGATCTTATTCCCATTCTTCTAGCATCCGCACGATCGACATCTTCTGATCTTGTTCGTCGAACATCCAACCTCGATTGTACTGAACGACGGATGAGTCCCTCACGATGCTCGTGTCGTTCGATTTCCCGACGTTCGGTGCGTTCTTGTGAACGAACCCTAACATCCATCCGATTGACATCCGCCGATCGTTCGGTCAATCGCTCGATACGTCTCTGCTGACCTTCCACAAGTTTCCTAGCAAATCTTTCATCAGATCTTGGACCATTTGTCCTCCTTTCTGCCTGATTTTCGCGCAATCGTGATATCCGGACAACCCGATCTTCACGAACATCTCGTGCATTTATCGATCGGATGTTGCGTCTCCGTTCCGAATTGTCCATGCGTCGATCGATGTTTCTTTCCTTATTCAAATAAATCCTCGTAGCATGATCAGCGCGTCTGTCACTGGATTGACGATCGTACGATCGTGACATCAGTCTTTGTCTCCGAGAACGTTCATCCTCGGACATCTCCCGAGTCTTTCGATCGGTACTGCTTGAATGCTGATTCTGGACGTTCATCCTACTTTCTCGAAGTGGCGAACTTTCGCGAAGTTCGAGGCTTCTTGAGCTGGATGAACGATCATTGAATTGTCGCACGCCTTTGTTTGACTCGCGAGTATGACGATCGTTGACAGTTCGGTAATCACGGATGTTACCGCGATTTTCTCGCGACATCCAACTTGATTTTGAACCAACATCAAGGGAACGTGAAGCAGGTGAAGTTTGCCTACTCGAACGAACATCTTGAATACGAGACATCTCAACTGCTCGAATCTTGCGATCGTTAATCATCGATCGACGAGTTTGACTGTCAATATTTCTTTCGCGCGACATCCGACTCGCAGCTTCGAGACGTCTGTCCGATCGAGATGTACGATCGTTGCTACGTTTCTGTATTGATCTCGAGTCTCTGGTGGTTCGGGCGCGAACTAAAGCACGAACTTTCGGGTCTGAATCATCGATTGTAACTTGTTCGAGTGCCGATTCGTCATAGGGGGGCAGCCGGCCGAATGGATGAGAATTTGGGCAAGCATCCACTCTAAAAATTATAAATTTTTTCAATTTAACATTAAATAATTTAGAATTTGCTTTCAAATTGCTTTCAAACAGTCGGCCGAATGGATGAGAATTTGGGCAAGCATCCACTCTAAAAATTATAAATTTTTTGTCTTTAACATTAAATAATTTAGAATTTGCTTTCAAATTGCTTTCAAACAGTCGGCCGAATGGATGAGAATTTGGGCAAGCATCCACTCTAAAAATTATAAATTTTTTCAATTTAACATTAAATAATTTGGAATTCGTTTTCAAATTTTGGTCATTATTGTTAACGATCAAACTTACTCGTGAGGTGCCGTATGCATGAGTTCTGGTCCAGCGAGGCTTCCAGATCTTCCTCCCCGATCTCTCGATACCAGACCAAGGGTCAGGCATGCGAGCGATACTACCATCAGACCCATGTACTGCCATGATTTCACTGGCAGTACGACGTGTCTCGTACGTCTCATCTTCGCCAAATTTTTCAAAAATTCTTATCAAAGTTTTTTTAAATCCGAAAAATTGATAAATATTCTGCACTCACAATTGAGTGATAATGTGAAAATATGCGACCTCTGAGATTATAATTTTGAAACAAAAATCAATTTTTTTTTCGCAAAGACTTTTTTTTTAATTTTACTGGAGCTCGGGAGCTGTTCACTCGTCGGTAGACCGTGGACCGTTTGATGCCAGAAACCTCGAGGGAAGCCCATTTTATACCCGCCGCTCGAGAGAGGACAAACTGAATCCTTGTGGTAATTCGATAAAAGTGCAATCTGTTGTTATCAGCGACTGCCACATGGGACAAAACTCGTTTCTATCGATCATTCTTTCTTGTTGTTCGTTGGTGCGTGAAAATTCATACGGGGGCGTGTAACGTACTTATGGAAAAGGGTGTTGATGGGTTGAAATATAGTAAGGAATTGCCCTGTTCGAATGTCGTCATCGTCAAATCTATACATATATCTTTTATATACACGCTCGTTCGACCGGAAAATTGCTCTCGAGGAGTTCTACTGTGAATCTCGATAAAGGGATATGTATTTTATATATTTTTCACCCCCATCAAAGTGCACCAAAAAAATTAATTCGAATCAATTTATCGCAAAAATTGTCTGTTGATATAAAAAAAGTTATTGTTTTCGACACATTTATTCCCTCTTACGATATTTGCGGAAATATGGATTTTTCAACGATGATAATATCTTGAAGGGTATATTTGAAAAAAAAATCATTCATCTTTCTCGTAACTCGATTTTAATTAAATTTTACAGATTCGATACAGGAGTCTTTCTCGTTCAGCTCGATTCTTGAATAATAATAATAATAATATTAACTTATGAATATATTTACAACCGTATTAGTAATATTAAAATCGTATCGTATAACGACAAAATTTTTCAAAAATTTTGCTTCGCGCCTCCTACTGGCTTCAGTTTTTTTTGTGTCCACCTTTTGATATTTGGAAAAAGGTACAACAAACACGACGTATAAAAAATATATTCAAGGATTTTCGTTGATTCACGGACGAGTTTCAAACCGTCGGGATCTGATAAGAGAACGAGGAATAAACAAATACAAACGAGGGTGGTAAAAAAAAAACAAAAAAAAAAATGAGTCGAAAGTAAAAGGTTAGAAGACAAAAAGGAGGAATTAAAAAGTTATTCCACGTTCTCATTGAGTATGAAAAAATAAATAAATCGGGGACGAATTTACAATTATTTCGAGAAATATACACGGGGCGAGGTGGGAGGGGCGCTTTGCGCAAAGTTCAATCATTTGGTGCTTCTTACACGTTTCAAAGCAACAAAAAGGTGATTGTGAAAATGAAAAAATTCATGAATGAATGAATTGCCAAGATTGACAGAGAACCGGAAGTCAGCCTGAAACTGCTGCAATTCGTCTTTTCTTCTTCCGGCAAGGCCGTAAAGTTTGGAAATATCTGAACATCGGCAGGCTGAAAAGAAAAAATATTAAATTTGTGTTAAAAAAAAAATTTGGTAAGAAGGAAAAATAAAAAATAATAATCGAGTAAAGTAATGTTGAAAGAGAAAAAAAAAATTGTTAATTTTATCATTATACTGACCAGTGCTAATTTGTCGTCCCTCTTTCGGCAGAAAGTCATGTGTCTTCCATGATACAAGCTGCTCTCGATAGAACGTGCCAAGAGCTCTTCGGACCATGGCAGAGCGAGCATGTGCTCGGCGAGTGTCCGACCCCTGAATTCTTCAGGATCCTCGATAACGAGCCTAGCGAAAACATTGTCGCTGTCACGATCTTCGGAATAATCTCTCATCGCTCTCAGTGCAGTCTCTGCCTCTTTGATTATTTCTTCATCGAGCTCGTCGCTTTTTCCAACTTCCGGATAAGACGGAAGTTGTTGCTGCAGACTTGTCGGTAGTCCAGTGGTTTCCGTTCTTCAGTTAAAAAAAAAACAATAAAAAAATTGCCATGAGATGAGACGAGATAATAAGATAAAAGATAAGATTAAATTTTCAACTCAACCATCAGTACGAAAATAAAATTATTTGTAATAAATAATTGGAATTTTTTTTTTTTTAATTATGTTTAATATCATTCATACCCAGTAGTGAGAAATAATTTTTCCAAATGATCCATCGTAACTCCTTTGAAACTGTGCACCCCAAGTGTCCTGAATAAATCTTTCGCCGGTGTTATGCTGTAGCATCCAGCGAGCTCAGTTCTCGGATAATAAACGATAAATGCAAGGCACATTTCTTGAGTTGCTGCATAACCGCCCAGAGTCGGTTTGGTACGATCCTGAGTACCGTAAACGCATTCGGTAACGAGCTCATCACCGGGCATTATTTTGACCTCGTTGTCCAGACTGTGCGATTGTTGATAATCAAAATCGAAATGATTTTCACGAACTATATGGGGCAATTCTTTGCCTTTGCGAATGTGTTTTAAACTCATTCGACGTCCTGCCAGATGAGAATGCAAAACTACAGAAACCGCGTTAACACCGTCTTCCGGGAAGAGCTGAAAAAATAAATTCAACGTGGATCAGGATAAAAAAATTTACGAAATGAAAGTATGAAAATTCTCAGAGTCCTTGGAATTTTTCTTCTTTTGACTAAGTAGAATAAAAAATCATGGGATATTATTTAGATGTTATTTTTTTTTTTTTTATATAAAAGATTATTTTTTAATTTTGTCCATCTTATTTTTGTGGTTCATGATTTTTTTTTTTTTTTTTTTTTTCAATTAATTCTTACAATATTTGTGCAGGAGGGTGTACAGTATCCAGCTGTCGCGTATTCCTTTTGTAGTGGTGGTACCATATGGAGAGGATTGACAGCGACACCAGTGACGAGAATTCCAGCCTCGTTGGGTCTCAGATTTGGGGTCAAGTGAAGCCGAACGCCGCTACTGTCGATCGCATTTTTTAGTCCAGGATTGTTGTAATGAACCTCGAGCATGTAGTAAGAACCCTCGATGTGTTCGGCTATTGGGATACCCACGTCCTCGGAGAACCATTCGCCTGGTAAAAAATAAAATTGTAGTGTGAAAAAAAAAATAGTCGTTTAAAAAGTTCGTTTTTAATAGAAATTTTTAAAATTTCAAGATGTCTGGCCAATTCGTAAAGGGAGGGAAAATATTTATCGAGATAGAAAGAAATTTATAAAAAATATCCTTTTTTTTTGTCCATTTTAACAAAAAATGGTAATCAAATTCATTGGTTGGTTCATTGAAAAAATTTAACGTAATGGACAATTTTCTTTTCATTCGATTTTAGAGATTTTTTAAACTGTCATGGACATAAAAATAAAATTATCGAGATGAACCAAGAACCATCATTCAATTTTAACCGGGAAGTTTTTGAAAAATTACAATTTTACTCGAATCCTTTGAAATTTGTACTTTATCAGATTTCCAAAAAAATGGGAGACAAAAAGAATGGTAAATTTTGCTTTGCTTTGTTCAGAATATTTTAATACACTATAAAATTGGACACTCTACACCGATTACGAATCACTCGGAGTTTTCGTGAAGATTTGAAAGAAAATTCATGTGAAATGAGAGAAGAGAGAATAATGTAGAATTTTTACTTTTTCGAATTTCATTGGGCCTGTCAGTATATATGTAAATATATATATATATATTACCTTTACTTCCACGGGCCCAAGCGACAACAGGCTGAATGCAAGAGTCCCATTCCCTGGGCATTGTTGCACCGTAACAAGGTGCTCCGGCAATTCGAGCGTGCTGGCCCAAAATCGGTAGGGTCGAGGCACACTCGTAGAGTATCATATGATGTACCAAACCACGATTTGACTTTTCCACCAGAGGTTCATACTGTTAAAACAAAGTATCGTATTTTCAAATAGATCATTTATTTTTTGAGTATCGACGATGTTGTGATTAATTTGAAATTTCCTGAAGTCGATAAATTTCATTACGCGATTTAGCGACGATTTTTTACCGATACGTTAGTCTAAATTAATTGTAAATTCTAATTAATTTTCGTATAAAAAAGGGGACGAGGAGAAGGAGAAAAGGATGAGGTTTGATGGTCCCAAGATCTAATCCTTGATGAAACTTGTACATTTTTAAATAACTCAACGAATATCAATATACCGATATGTTGTTTGAAAGTTCGAATAGTTTCCAGACACTTTATCCGGATCAATTTTATCCTGGGCAAAAATATCCCGAATAAAAAATATCCTCGTACAAAACATCCGTGCAATATTGTGAATTTGAGAATTAGGCGTTTGTCTGGTAATGGGTATACATATTCACTTTTCTTTTTTTTTTTTGGGAAACTTTTAGTACGTGAGTGTAGCGTTGAAAAAGGTATTAATTTTTGTATCCGAAATGGAATTATAGACATCAATGAGAGGGCGGTATAGCGTAATGACAAGGTGCCTAGCACCTAGCCTAGCATGCGTCGGGCCTCGGATTCGAGCCCAACTTAGGTCGTTAAAATTATAATTCACAGAAATGCGCAATAATGTTAATAATATAAGATTATAATATAATTTATAATATAATAGAAGTAATCAGATAGAGTTCGATCTAACATTTATGTCATTCAAAATCTTGTATATATTATTGACGTAACTTATTATTTTGTTCATTGAAATACACTTTTGTTTATTCTTCAATTCAATGACGTATTTCCAAAAAATCTGTCTCAGTTGTTTGACTAAACAATTTCAGCGAATTAAATATTTCAAATATTTTCTGTACTTCGAAGAGACAACCAGATGTTTCACCAAATGAACACTCTCTTGGCAGCCCGTGACTAGTCCGGATAACTGATATATTTTTTTTTTTTGATTCAATAAACTTTTTTTCTAATTATAGTGAGTGTACCAGTACATGGACAGACCCCAGTGAATAAACGATTCACGAGAAGTATTTCTGTATATAGTGATTTTAACAAGGGTGTTCATTCACTGGGGTCCGTCCATTTACTGGTGCACTCACCCTATACTCACTTCAGGAGCTTTAAACCTCCAAAGAAAAGATGGAAAGCGAAGGCTTTGAAAATTGTGTACGAGTATTCTTATTGGTCATTTGAGAAGTATAAATAATTTTGAGCAGTGATTGGTTTATTCCATTAAAGAGTTGACACCTCACATAAGTAATGGCGAGACTCCAATGATGCTCTGAGCTCCCTTATTATCGTGTAAAAAAATCTAACGGTCACCTATAATAAAATATGGGTCGCGAAAGATTGACCACTGATCTGCCTAGCAATGAAACATCTGCTCGCCAAAAATTGACGAGAATATTTGAAATAACGTGTGCGTTCTAGAAAATTCTAGAGAGGTTCATTGAGAATGTGGGATTGCTTACGTGTACAATTACTGTTTTATATGGTTTGAATATACTTTGAAATAATTAATTTGAATATATTTGTGTTTCGTGTATTTACGCATCGTATTCTCTCCGCATAATTTAAAATTATTTTTTTATACTTCGTTATGTGAGTTTCATCACATGAATGTTAAAAACTTTGTTTTTAACATTCCATATAACTTTATGAATAATCGGGGCCTTAAAGAAAGATGAAGAATGGATATCGTTTGGATGACGAAGTGATCGAGGGCGATAATGAAGAAATAAACACGGTAAAGTGATAAATAATTTTTTTTGGGACTCACGTACCCCAATCATGTGATGCTTCTTGCTGAGTGGTGGGGCCTTGAATATTTTGCACCAGTAGACAGTGTCCTGACTCTCAGTAACGGCGAACTGATTGAGTTTGACGTCCCAATGACGCACGTCCGGGCTGATTGGTGGGGATCGCTTTGGGCCCGATGCACGTAGTCTCAAGGCCCTTCCGCCTCGTCTCTCGCCGTGCCAAACTGCGGTATTAAGCTCGGGATCGGCTTCGTGCAAGGCCCAGAGTACACGAACATTGTCAGCCTGCACGAAAGAACCATTTTTTTAAAATCCGATCCATTTTTTAATTCGTTCAATGAATAGCAATGAAATAGGGAATTGAGGAGCGGAAAAAGTTTATTCATATTTGGCGAACATAATAATTATTTTCTTATTTAAATGGGCCTTACACCAGATGGAAAAATATGGGGGAATATGATGATGTAGACTCGTCATTAAATGTTTTTAATGCGAGAGTAATTTGATTTTTTACGAATTATGTTTGAAATTGTTTTCGTTTTTGTTATTGGGCCTTACGATGATTAATTCTCGGTGAGGCAGAGAATGATTTATTTTGTGGAGGATGAACGGATAAAAAATAGGAAAAGTACGGAGGAGTTGACGAACTCGAATTTTCGATTAAAAAAAATATTTTTATGGCTCAGTGCGGTCTGGTCAAGTTTGGTTGGCTATCGTATAGGGTTCATAATGGAGGCAGGGAAATAAGGGCAGGATACCGAATACCTGAAATTTCCGAGAGCGAATCCAGATGGGAGCTTTTGCATAAGTAGAAACGAAGCGAGGAACTTGTTAATTAGAAACGCGACTAAAATGAGAGTGGAAACAAAATCTGGGCACAGGCTGAGAATTGTTTAGAAGATGCAACGAATTTTGAGGCCTACCGTTGGACCCAAAATTGGGGGAATTGTTGGAATAACAGTAATTAATTGTCGTCGAAAAATTCTCCGGAAAACTCATGGCTCGATAAATATATAAAACAATCCATTATTTTTTCAAAATATTAGGGCTTTAATGCTGAAAATAATGTTTATTATTGGGACTCATTTTAACTCATGGGTCATATTTGGGGTTATGTACTTGAGCTTTTGAACTCTTTTACGGTTAAATATTTTGATACTTAATGAGTAATTAAGATCTTGTGAAGGAGAATATCTTAGCTAACGTATATAGAATTGTGCAATGATAAAAAGCAAATCAGTTTCATTATACATTTGTATTTTTAATTTAATCAGAAAAGCTTAAATTTTCGTAATACAATAAAAGGATTAATATTCTTTGAATAATCTGCTTTATGATTTTTATCAAACTTTTCATGATGCTTTTAGGATGAAAGATGAGTTTGTTCTCATAATGTTTGTATGAAATAGACGATCTGAATCGATTCCTGAATTAAAATTTCTGGCAAGAATTCAAAGATGCTTCCTGAAAATTTTTCAAAGACTTCTCTTAAGGCCCAAAAATACTGATTTTTTTTTTGTTCGGTACTTTTTTCATTCATTATATTTACCGATAAGTGACGATCTTCCGGATCACAAGTTTGCCAGCTTCTGGAGAAGGTTAACGATGTGTGAGTATCATTTTGATAACCCTCCAGAATCTTGACGTCCTGGGAGAGATCGGTGACCGGCGAAGCATTGGCCTCTTGAATGCCATGAGAATCCTGCAAAAAACAAAGAAAAAAAAATTCATAATGGTGGTGGCTGAATAAAGTATGAAGGAAAATCGGTTGCAGCATTAAGAAAAATTGCCACAATGCATATTCGCATGATTATTTTCAAGGCTTGATGAGTACTGATCGTTCCTTGAGATTGCCATGGCCAATCCCACGCATCGGGTAATGCACGGTTCCGGCTAGATGAGTTTTACGTTCGTAAGGGCATTTTCTCACATGTTACCATGAAAGGGCCATTAACCCTGTTAAAACACACATGTAGGATTCCCCTACATCAGGTGGTTAAGAATTGAAAATATATCTTTTTTAAAATTGTATTTTTCCTTTTAAAACGCTCACGCTCTTCACATCGTGTATCATTTTCGATAATGTTCAAAAAATCGAATCATTATCGAAATAATGTTCAAAAAATGACTCGGTGAATTTTTAAGGAGAATGAAAAATTAAAGGTTGATATATCAAAATTATAATTTAATAATAATTATTGAATAACAACCACGTCAATAATGACTGATTATTTGAAAAACAAAAATGTGTACTGAATTTTTTTTCTCACAAATCGTTAATAATCGTTCGTAAAATATTTTTTAACGTTTTTGCAATTTAAATGCTTTCAATACAAAGTGTCCGAACAGTTTACATACAGTATGTTTTTTTTTCTTTTTATAAAGTATGAAGTACGATATAGTGAACTGCCTGTGGGATTCACATGAATTGTTCGCAGGAAACGAGGAGGTACCGATCCATGACGTCACATCCGTCGAGAATTAATTGTTGGATATCCTCCCTCCTCTTGGTGCTCTCAGTGAGGAAGAAGACGAAAGTGAATGAAAAGGGAGAAAAGAAGGCTCACTGACCCTCAAGAATAATTGACGTGGCACATTTTCGTTTCAAGAATAGTTACTGAGTCTAAATCGATAACTCTTTATACTGTGCATAGGGGATTTTAAGTCAAATCGGCCGGTTTCCACTCACCTCATCATGTATTATTTATTTTCTTTCGTTTAATATATATTTCAGGACAAACACTATTTTTGATTTTTAGATTTAAAAAAAACTGCGATAAGAGCTGTCAGGGAATTTTTGAATGAGCAATTTAAACTGATAAATAATCATTCTGTTAGGATATCATTTTGAATGGTTTTTTGATCGAGCAGTGCCCATTATTCCGATCCTAGTGTTCTTCTTTTGTAATTAAAATTAATCTGATATAAAATATGAAAAAAAATCTTTTTATCATTAGCACTTGAACTGTGATTCATACGAAAAAAATGTTCATCAATAGAGCCATTAACGCCTCTCAGCCTGTATAGTTAACATTTTTTAGTATTCTTTATTATTTTTTAAATTCTTTATCTTTTTTTCTTTTATTATTATTATCATTATTATTATTATTATGCTACGATTTATCGGCCTTCCTTAAATTCTATTGTACCATACAATTTTTATTTTTCGATTCAATATTTTGTAGTCAGGAATATTTTTTATCGCGCTTGTCTTCCATATGATTATTCCGTATAAAATTCTAATTTATAACTAAGAAAAGTTCGAAAATCGTCCTCGTTATTGGTATCTCATTCGTGCCGGTTACGAGAAGATGCCCTCTTTTTTTTTTTCATTCTACCGCAACCTTCTATCCTCGGTTCTTTCTCATCACCTGGCGAGAATTGAGCAGCTGCGTGGGGATACCCAACCCTAAAGTTGGCCGCAGGATTCTACGAGTCCTTGGAAAAATAGGATAAAGGAAACTCTCTCTCACTCTCTCTTTTCCGTCGATTCTTTCTGGTCTTTAAGACCCAAAAGTGAGACAGATCGACGAGAGTGTCTCGCTGGCTCTTCCAAAACAACGATGAGGTCGTAGAGCCTAAACTCTCCGAATACTGGGAGTTTTGGGTTTGGTAAAAATTCTCATGTTTGGGAAAATTTCGAATGTATGTGTCATGTCAAATTTTTCGCTTACATTATAAATGAATTTCAACATGGTAAAGCAAAAGCTTCAATTTTTTTTTCAAAATTCATTTTAATTCATTTTTTACATGTCAAATTTGTTATGATTTTTTTTTGTTTTTAATAAGACTTTATTTTTCATTTAAGCCTTCCAACAATCAGACCAAAAATTCCATTCATACGAAAAAGTCGACCAACAATTATAATCGCGTTTTAGAGTCATTATTTATGTAGAAATTAACCAAAATCGAGAGGATAAGAGTTAGGACGTTGATCGAGTTAGTAGTGAATACTGAATAATTATCAAATTACTAATGATTAGGTGAAACAAAATAATTTTGTTGTTTTGGTAACATCTTGTCTGGGAAGAAAAAGAAGGGTCGCTTTAGGCGAGAAAAAGTTGTAGGAAGAAGATTCGTCAAAACACACAAACATGATCATCCTCTCGAAATGCTGCGAAAGAAATCAGATTGTTCAGATGTAAGCTCGAAAAAAGTTGCAAAGAGGCATTCGAAGATTTAAAAAAAATATGCGATGATGAGAGTGGATAGGAAATATCTAGTTTGATCTACACGAAAAATTCATTTGACGAAAAGTCGTGTTCCTTTGATCCTTTTGTCCTTTTTCTCGGTTTTCTGTTGCTTCCGAACTTTTATTTGTCTCATACCAGAGCTATTTCATATCGAAAGTTTCCGTAGTTAATTTATTATATTTGATTTAAAATAAGTTACAAAATATACGAGGGGAATTCGAATAAAATAAATTGGCAATTCAGGATGGACTCTCTTTTTGGTGGCTGAAAACGTCGAAAGTTTCGTAAAATTCAAAATTACATTAAATATAAATCGTAAAAATAGTTTAAAAAATAGGGAATTTCGTAAAATTCAAAATTTTATAATATCTAAATTCCTCGATCGGTTTTTGTAAAATTTTATGCCAAATATCCATCTCCCATTGCTAATGTATGCAGCAAGTTTCGGTTCGATTGGTGAAAATTTACAAAAGTTACGATCAGATCAGAAATAGATTTTATTCGAAACGGTTCAAAAATGCCATAATTTTTCGAGCAATTGTTCAACAAGGGTCTAATATTATGGTTCATAAATATGGCTCATGAAGTACCAACGGTCCAGAATTCAGTGCAAATATATATGCTGCAAATTAAAAAATGCAATTACGAAGATCCTCCGTTGGGAGGGGAACCACCACATGAAAGTCGAGGCTGCGTGTATATGAGATGAAGCTGAGACTTGTGTGCAAAATGTTAGCAAATCCAAAAGGGGGGCCCTACCCGTATGGAGAAGCCAATTTGATGGGAGGTAGAGGTCGTTGGTAAGCGTTGGCAGTGGACCAGACAGCCGGCCAACAAGATGAACGGCGAGCGGACAGTGGAAAGAGCAGACCAGTCCGCATAACAGAAGAGTAAAAAGGGACTGATGCGGGCCCCGTGGGCTCTCGCTGCTGTTGCACATTTTCCTTCGACTATATGCAGATATATATATGAGTCTTCGATATTTATAATACATCTGATTACTCGCGGTAGGCAGCTCGGAAAGATTGGGCCATAAGGCCCATATCCTTCTTTTGTCATCGTCCTAAAAGAACTGCAGTGGTACAATATTTACTTCTAATTGGCACACGGAGACTACGAACTTTGGAAAATATATAATATATATATATAGCCGTTAAAATAGTGGGTCCCAAGAAGTAAAGTGGCCCTGAATGGGCCCACGAACAAGAAATGAAAAAAAAAATGATGAAATACGGACGTTAAAGAGCTCGAAGTGTGCCAAACTTGTTTCTTCGAGTGCACTATTGCAATATATGTCGTGACGACCGTTGTAACGTCAATGCCAATTACTGTATTGGGCATAGTCAGATCCAAATTGTTATTGTTTTTTTTTTTTATAAATAATTCATAATTTTTTCCATCAGCTTTGTCCATTGCAGAATCGTAAATCATCCGCTTGGATTTTATGTCAAGAGAGGATGCGTCGTGGTCATGCTAATGAGGGAGAACCCCTTTATGTTTTTACTCTTCTAGTTATTATTTGCTTTTATCTTTTGTTGTTTCGAGTTATTTTCTTTGCACAGCAGGGCCGCCTTTACAGTGACGAAGCACGCGAGCATTTGCTGAGAGACAACTCCAGGTCCTTGGTAAATGCTCTCATTCCGTCAGGCTCCACCAGAATTCTGAGATAATTGTTTTACCATTTTTATATCCTTGGGCTCGCGGTGTATTTCGTAATGGACGAAGAATTTATCGAAACTTCTATGAGAACTGGAGGAGTGAACTTATTGCTATGGATTGAAAAAAATTATCATCATTCACTTCTAATCTACCATAACTTTGTTTAATTTTAAACGATTTTAATCAATAATAAATGGTTCAAGTACAAGAAAAATATGCGTTCAACGTGAATTCAGTCAGAAGCAAAAGTATTTGGCTCGAGAGACTATGAATAAGGGAGCCTTGTGAGAGGAGTAGAATCTAAGATGAAAAAAAAAAAAAATGAAGTTAAATAGGCGATATAGGGCCCAAAAAACGGTGGCCTGAGAAGAGCCGTGAATAAAGCTGCGTGAAGAAAGGAAAAATAAGGAAGCCGTTCGTCGTCTTTCTTCTCGTGCGTGAGCTGTTCCAATCTGCCTGTTCGTTTGAGTCGGTTTTTGCGTTCTTTCTAAGTGTAAGTCCCAGAAACGAGGGCAGGGGGGACTCAACGGCGCAGAGATCATCACCGCGCGAGGCAGCAATACCAGTCGAGCCAGCATCAACGGCCTGACTAACCGGTGTATATTCGCATTGAGCTTCCTCGACGGGGGGCCTTACCCTGCATGTCTGGAGGCCTTGGAATGGGCCTCACGGACCTCTCCAGGTTCTACGACTCTTTGCTCATCGGGATCGTAGAAACGGGCATTGAGTGTACGAACCATTGCTCGTTTGCAATTTGGCGGTGCTTATTATTCATTCGGTAGTGTACAAGGTCCCAAAATAGGGCCCAAATAATGAAAAATCAATTTTGTGTGGGCGAAAGAACTTTGTTTTGGCAACAATGTTAAAGAGCACAAATAGACGGATGGTGGAGTTTAACAGTCTGAACTAATTGACAACGACAAAACGAACCCCGGAAGGAAACTTCATAATATCAATCACTTCCTTACTCAACTGAAATACAATTTGGTGCTGCTTGTTATTCGTCCAGCGATGGACAAGGTCACAAAATAAGGCCCAAAAAATCGTGAAAATGCATTTTCCGCGCGAGACAGAACTTTGATCCTAAAACCGTTATTTGGCAACGTTGATAAAAATTACAACTCGACAGAGAGTGTGAAGTTTGATAACCTGAACTGGTTAGAGATGACAAATGGGACCCAGAGAGAAACTCAATGATACCAATCAATTCCTTACTCAACTGAAACTGAGAGACAGCCGAATATTATATTTCAGAGGCTGAAACGCGCCTTAAAGGTGCCCATAATTAAATGTCGAATGAGCCTTACAACGGGCCCAAATTGCAAATAATCGCCTAAGCTAGATTTAGTTAGTACCAACACTATTATATTATGGTGGTTTGAGGAACGATCTAGACTCAAAGAGTTATAGTTACTCGATCGTTGCATAGTTATTGAAATCTTTTTTTCATCAAATTGGGACTGAGGCCCATCGGGCAAATTGGCTTATCTATGACGAATAAAGATCAGAGATATAACGCTCTCTCGACAATACGGAGGTAAGATAATAAAAATACTAAGGGATTTTTTGTGGCTGAGTTGGACGGAACACGACGAGTCTCTGGATCTTTGGTGAGATCTATCGTCTCGAAGAAAGGATCGGCGTGGTGTGAGATGCTCTTGGCGACCACAGGGCCTTAAACGTGAATTTATCACGACATTATCTCTATCAATTGCCAACAACGTTCCATAGGACAATGCGAGACGTTCGTTAACTTTTATTCCCTCTTCAATTCTGCCTTCCTTCTGCTTTGTGGTCGGGGCCATCCCCTCGGGAGTTTCTTTACCCTTTAAAATGTCAACGGACCCAACTTTTCTTCTTTATTTCTCTCCCGTTGTCCCAGTCTCTCAGTCAAAGCGCAACGATTCTCGGCTACTCGTCCAGCATTCAATGGACATAAATTGACCACGAGAATTTATCATTCATCTGTCCACAATGGAGTTAAAAAATATGAAAAAATAAACAGTGAGTATCTTCGAAAAATGCAAAAACAACACTTTTCCCGCATGACAAATCTATAATAAGTTATTTAATTTTATAATCTATGAATTATAAATTGCTTTGATCTTTTAATTCTTGTGTACTCCTCAACTGATTTATCTTTCCTGATCTCTTTATGTCTCTTCCTTTTTCTTTCGGTCCTTATCTCCTATTTTTTGTTGTCGTTTATTCTTCTCTCGAAAATCTTTACTAGCCATTTCTTCGTGTGAGAAAAGATTCTTCGGGCAAAGTATCCCGATACTCGCGGGAGTCCAGTCGAATGGAAATAAATTTAATGAAGATTAGGGATTCTGAGAACCAGGAGTGGCGAGAGAGGGAGAGAGAGAGAGAGAGAGACCTTCGGATTCAAACGACCGAAGCAGGTTTTTCTCCTTTTTGGGCCCGCTGATCCTGGGCCTTTTGCTTCGCCTCTCTGTTGCTCTCTCCTCGCACGATGCTGGTGTGTCCTGACCTTCCACCCGTTCCTTCTTCATCGTTCCATACTTTTGCTGTTGCATATTCTTTGTTTCGTTTTTGTCTTCTTCTGCATCTTCGCCTCAACTCTGCTCGTTTATTCTTCTTTTGAAAGAATTCCAATTAAACTTTGGCCAGCTAAAATATTCCAAGAGTCTCAAACTGGCAATAAACATGCTTTGTCTTTTACTGGTACGAATGAATGAAGTTGAGAAATGAAGCTGTAAATGGTGTCTGCTGACAAATTCTCCCAATATAAGATTATGGATATTTGAATCATAAAATTATATTTGCCCAAATGATGAACTATTAATTAATTCAATTTTCTTTTTATAACGTAGGGAAGTTCATTTTATCTTTGTCGCAATGATTAAGGACTTTTCTGGCCATTTTCGTGTGTAATAAAATTTTAACAAGCTCTGAACGCGATTTCATGATTGATGGTATCAGTGGTCCCATTTAACGGGGACCTCGTTAATATAATCGATCCAGTGTGGATTTTGTGGATCGACCGTACACGAGCAAGTGCATTCGAATTGGCCCTGGGACTTGAGAATTTCGAGTTGGACGGAATACGAGAAAAACATTATGAGAAACGAATCAAGTTCTGAAATTTTCACTCTCATTTTACGACCTCACTTGCCAACTCTCAATTCGACCCAATTTAATTTCTTCGTCCTCCTTTTTTTTTTTTATTACTCCGTTCATTTTCTCAGCTTTAACTTGCTTAAGTTGTCTCATTTCTTTTGTGTTTTTCTGGATTAAGTCTGTCCGCGTGAGTTTGAGTAAGCTGGTACCTTTGAATTTGTCGAGTGCTTTATACTAGCATGTGTGAGTTCCTGTTAGTGTCAGTAAGTGTCAGCGAGTGTCAGTGAGTGTCAGCGAGTGTCAGTGAGTGTCAGTGAGTGTCAGTGAGTGTCAGTGAGTGTCAGTGAGTGTCAGTGAGTGTCAGTGAGTGTCAGTGAGTGTCAGTGAGTGTCAGTGAGTGTCAGTGAGTGTCAGTGAGTGCCAGTGAATGTCAGTGAGTGTCAGTGAGTGTCAGTGAATGAATATCAGTGTACGCCAGTACCTGTGCACCTGTCAAAATTTTTACGACAGTTTATCACACGGTCCTGCATCTTAATGTCATGTAAACACAAAATTTACTCAGTTATTGATTGAATTATAATAAATTATTGATGAACTAGGTCTCCCTCGGTCACGGTATATCAAGAGCGTCTCCATAATACCACAATTTCGATATTTTTATATTCATCCAAATGAGTAAGTAAATATAAGAGAATTTATATACTTACCAAAAGATTAACTGCCCCCGTATGATCATCCACCCATCCTATAAGAATATCAGCACCCATCATGTGGCTCTTATCATTGAATCCTATACCGACATAACCGAGTGTCTTCGCGATTACTTTAAACGTCACTGTTTCATCGTCCGTTGGATCCCACTCAAGTACAACATCGCCATCATCATCGAGAACCTCGTACCTCGTAAAATTCGGCTGTTTCACACTTCGCTTCGATCTCATCTCCGACTCTAAATTCAAATTCTCCTCTTGTTTCTCCGACCCAAAGGACTTTTTCGAGTTGATCCACTCGTCAGCCTGTGGTAAATATTTTTTCGGTGGTCTGTCCCATGTGCTGGGCTTTTTCTTTATGACTGGATCGTCGAATGGTTTACGCCCGGTACTTTTGCCCTCAAAATTCTCATCAAGAATCTCTACTTCGGGATTTTCCGTTATTTCCAAACGTTCACGATATTCCTCGAAATGTGAACTCAGATTTAATTTTTTCGACACATCGCGAAAAATTCCCGATGAACTTTTCAAATATTCCCCGATCAATTCGTGCTCATCAGGATTCTGATGTTGTTCTCCCTCATTAGGAAAGTCTAGACCGTCAGCTTTAACAATCGGACGTCTTTTTTTATTCTTATTCGTTCTCTTGATCTTCGTCTTACTCCAGTAATCATCATCGACTTCCAATCGTTGTTTCTTCAAAATACCAATTTTAAAGTAATCCATTACGGGGCTTCTCTTTGTTCTTAATCTGTGACTGGGATCATGTGGATTATGACTCTTTTTGTAGGCTAATGTTCTCATTGTCTCGTCCATGTGCTGAACATAAAGATCCAAAAGATCGCAATGGATCAGAGTGAAGGTACAAAAATTCACCAGTAATTTTGTAAACAACATTTTTCATCGATGATTATTGAGCCAAATTATTTAGTAAAATTATTCAAATGGACCACTACTGATCAACACATTAATTTTTTTTTTCAAAACTCTTCCTCACTCCCGGCGAATATATTTTTTAAAAACACCATCAAGCTAAACACGAAACACAAATTGCGTCAATAATCACTGTTCAGTGTTTCGAATCACTTATTTTTTCGTAATCCACATTGAAATTCACAAACTTCGATGTTAAATTAATTTTTGTTTACGTCATTAAAAGTTTATTCTTCTGAAGATTTATATTCGTTGTAAGTAGTTACATCGCGCTCGTGGTAGCGTGGCATGTTGCTCACACGACAGTTGTGCCGGGACTAATTTAAACACGCCGGGGACCGTTCTCGACTACCCGGGGCTCCCGATCAGCAGAAACAGCAGCTGCTTACCTGGGGCACGCCGTCCGGCTTTTTTACATGTATATATATATATATATATATATATTTGTCTGTGGCTGTGTGTGATGGTGACGCGATCACGGAGCTCCCGAGTGCCTACGGTTCGGCGCACACCCGAGGGGCCCGCGTCGGGCCCCATATGCCCACGGTTCCCGGTAGGAGGAGCTTCCTCGCTAACTGAACCAAACTCACAGCCGAACGAGACTCGCTCTCGCAATTCAAACGGATTCGAATACGCTTTCGAAGTTCTCGATTAATTTCCGAAAAATATTTCGATGCACGATCAGGCCCTTGAATATTATCGATGTTTTGGGCTCGATGTGAATTTTAAAATCAGCCTTTCTAATAGAGGTCAGCAGACCCTCTTTTACAAAAAAAAAAATTAATGGACCAATAGTAATGATAAGCTCTATTAATATATGAGGAACGATTCATTTGTTGTTTATTTATTCTGGCCGTCATTGCGCTTTCCACAAGATAGAAATGGATCAGATATTCGGTTTATTTTGTTCTTTTGAATAAATTAACGTTTCATGAACAAAATTAATTTTTTTCCACACACATCGTTTCAAGGAAAAGCCAAATCTTATCAACTAATGATATTCCTCTCATCTTTTTTTCATTAAAAAATACATAATTCATCAGAAAGAATTGGATATATTTTGAATCGTCTTTCAAGCAGGCAATTTTTTGTCATTTTCTTATGAACGAGTATTTAGGTTTTTCATGGATAAACGTAAAGTTTTCTGCCTGTGAAAATGTGCACTCATAGTCTTTACGTGTAGACGAGCCATAAAAAAATATACAAAAAATATGGAAAAAAAAAAAAAAATGGTTGCAAGATCTGGGGCTGGTACTTCCTGCGGAAGTGTTTTGTAACTGGAGACAAGAATGGTTGCTGAGCTCACGGGGTTCTCGTTCATTTGAGAAACGAGCATGGTGGAGGGTATACATGCACCCTATGTATGATCGTGCTCCCTCTCCAGCAGTAGTGGCGATGTCGTTCTGGAAAGAAAACGAAACGCGGGGCTGCAAAACCAGCAAATACAGCAGATGTTAGATCCTTGGCACGCGCCCTTCTTTTTAGCCCAGTGGTGCTCAAATTTCGAAATAAGAAGAACCATTTTTTTTAACTATAGGAGATATCATGAAATTTCCATCATTCGACAAAACATGGAAATGCATCAGTTTTAGAATAAAAATAATTGAGATTTATTTAAAAATAGCAAAATGTAATAATTTTTATTCTCTCCCCAATAATTATCCACAATTGTTCAACATCAACATGATTCCAAATGTTTCTTTTTCTTCTAATAATGCTCCTTGACATAAAATATACTACAGAGTAGATTATATCGAATTCATTTAGTGACAATGATTTACATAATGATCCACTAAAAATTACTATATTCCCGAAAGTATTTTTTTTAACCCAAAGTATTTTTTTTTCTTATCATTAATTTAACACATTTGTTTGAATTCTAAAATATAAATTTCAGATTTCAAACAAATGTGTTAAATTAATGAAAAGAAAAAAAAATACTTTGCAGGCTCTCATTTTGATATTGCCAGAACATTCAGTGATCGTCAATGACGGTTAGCGACAGCTGCGAGGGATCCCGCCAAAACGACAAAGAAAAAACGGCGTACAAAAATATATATATATATATATAAGATTCAGTGAGGTGAAAAAAGAAAAATATACGTCCGGTGAATTTGAGCACGCGCTCTATCCCTCGGTCGTTGGAAAGCTGTATCGCGTTACGGGGCTACGGATCTCTCATCTGTAATACTATACACCGCAGCGAAAGGGTTTATCGATCTTCCTTGCCCATCGTTAATTCCATCATCGAATATTTATCATCCCCCCCTCCAGACGGACATCGCTAAGACCAAAAGTGGATTTAAATAAATTTAACGCACTCATACTTTATTGAAATAAAAAAACAGGAAGGTAAAAATCCCGAGTCTTTCCTCAATTCCTCAAATTTTAATTTCCTCTACTTCCCTTGACTGATATTTCCCATGTGTGTCGTCAAGATCCAAATTGATAATTTATAGAAAATGCTCAAACTCTAAATTAAAAATGAAAAGGTAGCATCGGGATAACCAGTCTTTTGTTAGTAGGATTTTTATTATTGCTCATCAATGGAAGTGATGACTCAACAGAAATAAGTTTTGGTCTCATGATGCCTGGAAGCCGTGAAGCTGCTGGGCCTTACCAACATCGTAGATACACACAAATGTACTCGCTTCAATCTTCTTTTTCTCCAATTCTTTCGTCTGATCTTCCCCTGTCACATAGCGAATTTTTCTCCAATTCTTTCGTCTGATCTTCCCCTGTCACATAGCGAATTTTTATAAAATTTCCCAATTGGAATTTGAAAAAAATAAAATAAATAAATACGTTTGGCTGTCATGATGCCCGGAGGCCGTGAACCAGCAGCTGCTGGATCCCAACGAAATCGAACATACACATAACATTCAATTTTCATCATCATAATTCATATTCAATCATAATTGTATCCATTTTCTTTGACTGCTTTACCCCCCTCCACGTTGCTAAGGCCCAAAGTACGATTTTACATGATATTTAGAAACAGAAAATGTAAGATTCATTAATATCCTTTTTATTATGCGTTATCAAAGAATGCTCAATACAAATACGAATGAGGGGCCCCATAATATCAGAAGACCGTGGACCTATTAGGGCCTCCATTTTTTTTTTTTAATTATTGTACACCATTTCAAGTTTTTACGACTCTTAATCTCTTTTTCCTCTATAACTTTCCTACAGTTAACTGTGTTCATTTCCTGTAAATCCCCCGGGATTGCGTTCGCAGGCGTCTTGGGCCCCACTATTGTATCTTATTGACACGAGGGAAATAAGAAAACCTGTGCCAATAGAGTTGGCTTTTTCGAGATAGAGTGTGGTATTCCTACCGGCAATCTCGAGACTCTACAAAGATGACTTCTGCGCAGTGATTTGATGCGCCAGACAACGCACAGCTGAGCGGTCACCGATCCAAGTAGCGACCGCGCCTTATACCGCTTAACTTCGCCAGAGCCGCGCGCCATCCGCGTACCTATCGTTGTCATTTTTCGTCTACATTCCTTTTCATTCCTCTCCTTTGCAGCTCCATTTCCATGTTACTGAGACCCGGAGTGTAAATGTAACAAAAATGTCCAAACTCGAAATTTGAAAGAAAAAAATAACGATAAGCATTCCTTAATACCCTGTTTATTGTGCCCCATCAATAAAATAGGATCCTCGGGATGAATACGAATGAGTTTTAGGCGTTACGATAGCCGAAGGCTGCAAGAAGCTGCTGGGTCCTACGCCCCTCATGCCCACACTCGCAATCTTCTATTTCCCCTTCTTTGGGCAGAGGATGACTTCTGCGCAGTGATTTGATGCGCCAGACAACGCACAGCTGAGCGGTCACCGATCCAAGTAGCGACCGCGCCTTATATCGCTTAACTTCACCAGAGCCGCGCGCCATCCGCGTACCTATCGTTGTCATTTTTCGTCTACATTCCTTTCCATTCCTCTCCTTTGCAGCTCCATTTCCATGTTACTGAGACCCGGAGTGTAAATGTAACAAAAATGTCCAAACTCGAAATTTGAAAGAAAAAAATAACGATAAGCATTCCTTAATACCCTGTTTATTGTGCCTTATCAATAAAATTGGATCCTCGGGATGAATACGAATGAGTTTTGGGCGTTACGATAGCCGAAGGCTGCAAGAAGCTGCTGGGTCCTACGACCCTCATGCCCACACTCGCAATCTTCTATTTCCCCTTCTTTGGGCAGAGGATGACTTCTGCGCAGTGATTTGATGCGCCAGACAACGCACAGCTGAGCGGTCACCGATCCAAGTAGCGACCGCGCCTTATACCGCTTAACTTCGCCAGAGGCGCGCGCCAGCCGCGTACCTATCGTTGTCATTTTTCGTCTACATTCCTTTCCATTCCTCTCCTTTGCAGCTCCATTTCCATGTTACTGAGACCCGGAGTGTAAATGTAACAAAAATGTCCAAACTCGAAATTTGAAAGAAAAAAATAACGATAAGCATTCCTTAATACCCTGTTTATTGTGCCTTATCAATAAAATTGGATCCTCGGGATGAATACGAATGAGTTTTGGGCGTTACGATAGCCGAAGGCTGCAAGAAGCTGCTAGGTCCTACGACCCTCATGCTCACACTCGCAATCTTTTATTTCCCCTTCTTTCTCCCGATCGAATTAATTGGCGGTGCGAAACCAGTTTGGCTGGGACGCATCAAGAGGTCCTGCGATACACCTTGGCTACAGGAAACTCTGCCGAGAATTTTAGCCGCGGGGCCTCTCTGCCCTCTGGCTCGGAGCTTCACAGCTCTCTTATTTGGGTTCTAAGGCCCACTTGTGTGCAGAGCGGACATTATTGGTTATCATTGGGACAAGAGAAAAACGTGGATGATGCGAATGAATTAGTTGAGGGCAAAAATGATAGAGGTTGCTTTCATTGATGGGCCTGATGCAAACTCTTCGAGAGTCTTAGGTCTCAAAATTTAGTTCAATGATTATTCTGTCCAGTACCGAATAATATTTCACACAAAAATGAAATCTTATGGAGATATATCTTCGCCCTGGGATTAATTGCCCTTGATAGAGGGGCCCACAAGGCCCAAGAATTAACTCACTCTTTATTAACGTGAAAAATAGCCCCAAACAGGACGGACTTTCTGAAGCTCTATCGAGACAAATGGAAGAGAGGGAACACGAAAAATCTAGCTGTGACAAAGAAATAAAAGATGGACGAAGTTTTAGGAATTTGAGAAAAAATCGGCGACAAAGAGGGTCTCCACGGGAAATTGAAAACAGCCGATTTTCATGGAATTTCGATTTCTTTTCATACCTCGTGTTCAACGGGATCCCTCGACGAATCCCCCCCCCCCCCCCCCAACCCTGCAGACCGACCACTCTCGATGCTTGAGATCGAGCCCACGAGAATAAGGCCCAAAAACGCAACGACAATATGGCGGTGGAAACGCGAACAATTTGCTGGCTCTTTTGGCGGCATAGTGACGCGCATACATACACAAAGCAAAGCGCCAGTGATCCTTTTATTGCGACGCAAGGACACGTCGGCGGTCTGTCACTCTCGTAACTCGACCATCTGCGTTCTCTCTTCGAGAAAACGACATCCGCGGCTTTGTCCAATCGACGCGACATTCCAACACCGAAACCCAACGAGGACCCAAAAATTCCGAGGCTTTTGATTCATTCCCGTAAAAGTGGACTCGTGAACAATCAAGAGACGCAACATTCCACCCTCTCATGATGTAAATAAAATTAAACATTAACAGTGTTTTAAAAAACTTTTGTTTTGGATTGGAGTTTGCAGGCTTGCAGAGGATCCTGGGACCATTTTCCAATTTTTATAAGTATATAAAGAAAATACGTGATTTCTCCGGCCCCTTTAATCGATTTTTTTCAGTCCCAAATCAAAAACTTGGTGCGTTTGATGATCGATAGAAAATGAACAGAGATTTTAGCATAATATCGAAATTTTAACTAAAATGAGACAGTCTCACTTTATAATTCAGTAAAATAATGCTCAACAGTCGCTATCGAATTAACTAATTCATAGCTTCAACGATTATTTTTATTACTAAAACGCAAAAGCGAATCTCATTAATTTTAATTTACGTAATTACAAAATTAATTTATAATTATTTTTGATTAAAAATATTATTAAAAAATAATCCATTTTTCGCATATATATACACGAGGACGTTTTAGCATCTCCGTTCTAAAATGTACCGAAAATCACGTACGTTCTGGACGAGCGCTAGCAAAAGTCTCTTTCAGGGATCAACGTCCAGATGTAGTGGTCAGTCTTACCCATCGGTTACATCCACTGCATGAAAAGCATTCGGCTTTTACTTCTCTCTTTTTTTTTTTTTTATTGTTCCTCGACATTCTTTTTTTCTCATGGGCAGAGAATCGAGCATTTCTTGGGCCCTCTTGGTATTCACTGGATGAAATTATTTCTCGGCAATGTCACGCGCTCTATACGCCATAACCCACTCTCTCCCTTACTTCGTCCTTTTGAATGGCGACAACGATGACGACGAAAATGATATCGGACAAAGTTTTATTCATTTTGTCAATTGATGTCTCGTATGCTTTGGCTTCTTTTTTTTTCTTCCATCAATTCCTCATGCATATATGAATTATTGAGAAAGATTTTGGAAAAAGTCCCGATGAGCGGTAATATATGACAAACAGCTTTTAGGCATCGCGTTTGCCAGTTTCAAGAGGAACGTTCATAAATAATAGTCGTTTTTTTTTACTTATACTCTTTGTTCTGATTCAAATGGGCACTTGAAAAAGGTCTCTCCGATCCTCTTACAGGTTTTATGTTCGTTAAATTTTTAATCATTTTTGAAATTATCCAAATTATGAAGAATTTGCATTTTCATTGCATCCATTCGTTCAGAAGATTTTATTACACATTGATTTTAGTTCTGCGTTTTTTTATTTGTCGATTTTTGGTGGAGAATTTTTTCCAACGGTTCGTTTTCCATCTGCCCATTGTTCATTCGCTCGAAACTTTCTTACCTCTCTACCAGCAACCCAGGAGCAAAGTTCCAGAGCATTGGAGGAATTAAAATTACGTGAATTCACCTGCCAAGAAGCGGGTACGAGTTTCTGCGTTCTACACCTGCTATACACGCGAGGAAACGAACGAGAACGATTGGAAGGTTGTCGTGGCCGGTCTGCCTTGGGACATCTGCCATGTTTCATATTCACTTAAAAAAAAAAAACAAAAAAAAATGGTTAAATGAACGAAACGGACATTTATCGATGCCAAGATAAATCTTTAATTAGCCTAATAAAATATTTGTTTTTGTGTACCAAAGTATATGTCACTGAATCGATTAACTGTTTAATGGACTAAACATTTTTTTACACTAGCTAAACATTCCGTTGATTCAACCAATTTTTTTATTCAGTGGTCAACTCGAACGTTGAATATATTACAATTTCGAAAGCAAAAGCATGCTAAAATTCAAACGGATAAGAGAGCTGAAGAAGGAAAGCCCCTTTTTTAAATGGGAAATTATATTTGTAGGCTTCAAAAGATGAGCCTTTTATTGACACTATGTTCTACCGCCAGTACCGCAAGCACTTTTGAATTCATTGTCACGATTTCAGGTCTAGTAATAATTAATGTCGATTTTTGGTGTATTTTTGAAACTATTTATTTGAGAGATGAATAAAACTTAATCTATAATACAATTACCATTATTTTCGACTACTTCTGTTCAACGTTTTGGTAGGTATTGACAGTAAGTTCTACCGCCAGTACCGCAAGCACTTTTGAATTCATTGTCACGATTTCAGGTCTAGTAATAATTAATGTCGATTTTTGGTGTATTTTTGTAACTATTTATTTGAGAGATGAAAAAAACTTAATCTATAATACAATTACTATTATTTTCGACTATTTCTGTCCAATATTTTGGTAGCTTTCTAATTCCTTTGTTTGAATTATCACGCGGACCAACTTCACAAACGCATATGATATAAAAACGACATTAATTATTACTATACCTGATATTATTATTGCGTCTCGAATCGTGGACTGAAGATATAATATTCTTCAGTCAACGCTCGAATGAAGCAAATATTTTTTTTTCAAAATTCCCGCCTTTTCTCAGTTACTGTAAAAAGGTCTCATTAGTTAATTTGACTAGACTATAAAAAAAAAATAGTAACATATTTAACCCTAGACCTCATGAGTTATTTTTTGACGATCTAACAAATGGTTGGGGTGAATATTTACCCCACGCTTTCTTCATTCGTAAAATCGTTCTTACACAGAGATAAAGGAGTTTAATTAATCATTTTTTTTTTTTGTTTTAAGCGAGATAATGGTATGCGAGAAATTTAATTACATTGAAGCTATAGTTGATGAAAAGTCCATGTGAAGATTGACAAATCAATAGTTATCTAAAGTAATAGTCTGAAGTAAGTAGTAGTCTAATAGTTATCTAGTAAAGTGATGAATAAAACTCAACAATTTAAACTGTAATGTCTCTGTAAACTATACTATAAAATATAATGTCTCTGCAAGGGTTGCGATTGGTCAAAATAACTCCACTAGACAGATCCTAAATTAATTGTAGCCCATGCATTGAAAAAAAAAGTAATAGAGTTAAAATGATAATAGAGTCATAGAAAAAATGCCTATGACTCTACTAGTTGAAATTTCATCACTAATTTTCTTCGGATGGATTATGACTAATACCACCCGAATTGCAACTCTTCCACTTAACCCCTTCGAGATGGCGTTTTTTTTCGAACACGGTCCCCAGGAGCGATTTTTTTTTTCTTTATAGTGTTGATATTTAATTATTGCACACACGGGGTGCAATCGGTCTCGAATGGGTTAAGGGCTACCTGTTCACAGTGTATTTCTCTCGCTCCTCTATAACCGTCGATCGCGCTATATTTCTCGCACCTGCGCAAACTCGAGCCTGTAGCACATCACGTTTGAATTAGCCAATAAAATGGCGGTCATAAAGCTAAAGTGTTCGTACGATAATTTTATGACTGGGAAAAAATAAATCGTAAATTCTTCGTCATATTTCTCTACAGTGAGATCTCATCGGTGCGATTATACGCACATGATCTCTTTCAAGAAACTTTTAATCAACGTACGCTGGCAAAAATTATGAAAATGTTTTGAAAATATACGACGCGAGAGATTGATTTGAAAATATAAAATGAAGGAACAAAGAGCATTGTAGAGCGAGAAAGCTAACTTAAATTTACCAAAGCCTTTTATTCCAGTCTTGTACGCAACTGTGCGAGAATACACGAGACGCCTTTGCGTCCAACGTCCAGCCCGTGAAATACGCGACTTCCACATAGTTCGTTATTTCGTTGGAATACAAAGTGGCGCGCCCACCTCAGTAATATTCAAGATATATATATATATATATATATATATATATATGTATGTGTATATATATATATACATATGTGTGTGTATATATATATATATATATATATATATATATATATGTATATATATATATATGTGCGCGTAATGTCCACTGTAGACGGTTCTATGTACAATGTACTGTATAATTCCGAGGGGAATCGTTCTTTCACGAGCTAAGCTTGTTTCTGCGAACTATTTGCCATGTATATACTTATATATATATATGTATGTAATAATGATATATATATACTAACTCAACAGGTTCTTTGCACTTGGCCACGTGAGTTGCCTACTAAAATAGTACTTGCATGCTTTTTTTTATTGTCTCCTGTCATCAAAAAAGGGCCTTTAGACTCCAGAATTTCTTTCCTCATTAGATAATTAATATTCATGGTAATGGATTGAAAGCCTAAAATTTAAGGGGCATTATACAAGCTCTGTCGGTAAAAAAATCGCGTCTGTATTTTCATCTAAAATGCTATAATAATTTGTCAAGCCAACTTGCAACGTTATTCTCCAGCTGTGCTAATTATCTGAAAGATGACTCTTCTTTTGCTCAAATGTTGATTTTTCGAGAGAATTTGGAACGTTATTCTCTAACTGTGCTAATTATCTGACAGACGACACTCTTTTTCCTCAATGTATTGATCGTTACGAGAAAACAGTTTTTCAGCTATCTCTCTTCATTTTGGACACAAGCAAATTCGATTCTCATGCGTTCTGGATGAAAACCGGTTGCACTGTTCGTCATATCAAAATTGTCTTGCATGAGAAAGATGAAAGGCGATTTGTTACCATCAGTCGGTATGTTCTAGCCTAAATACCAATTTCTCCCCCCTCAGTCTAAATAAAAAGCTTCCGAGAAAGATTGCGTTGACCGCTAAACTACCGAATGAAGAAGAATCGGAACATATCAATGAATCGTAGCGATCGACAGTGAATAAACTTGGGGTAAGTTGAGGATAACATTTTCTGGCTTGCAGTAGCAACGAAGATTGAGGTCTACAATCTTCGTTGGTAGGAGTAAGTCATACGATAATGTACTCTTTTAGATCGGTGAAAGGACATGATTTTTTCTTCAAGCGTAGCGTAATGTTCGCAGTTGGTACAAGAGAGAAAAAAGGTTTCTGTATTAATTCGAGTAAGTTCTTTCTTACCAACTGAAGATAAGTGGGAGATAGTTCCGAAATGAGTTTAAGCTTTTTGCTATGAGTGGCGGCACTTTACAGAGATACAAAAATGGCAAGTAAGACCCCTACGTTACTAAGGTCAAGACACGCTATTATATATACATTGTAAATATATATATATTATATTTTTCCCTTTAAATACGAGCCTCATCCCCTTGATCCATTTTACTCCCACCGCGCAATAAGGACAATAATGCAATTGCAATTACAATTCACCATTATGAAATCTACGGTGGGCTGCTCAGTTGATTAGGATATTTTGATAGAATTAAATAAAAAAGCTATTAAAAATTAATTGAAGATTCCTATTAAAAATTAATTAAACTGAAATCCTTTGAAATTAATTTCTATAATTTACATTATTTCAATATTATTTGGCTGCAATTGACCTCCCAGAATGCATCGAGGGATTGTTCACGTAGTATAGGGAGTGCTCCCTCCACACCCCCGACTGCCTGCAGGCAACAAATTCCTCAATTTTTACGATATTTTTACGATATTTGGATGTCAAAGTACTTAAAATTTTCAAAAAAGTGGCAAGATCGTGTTTAGAAAAAAATGTCCATATGTGTGTGTGTATGCGTGTAATGAGTTTTGCAAAATTGAAATCGCTACATCTCGAGACAGGCTTCACCAATCTTGTTGAAACTTTGGACATAAGTTAGGCCACAAATCACTTTGGTTTGCTGCAATTTTCGCTCAGATCGCTACTCGGTGTCTCGTTCTACGGTAGTTTGAATTTTTCGAAAAATCGTGCGTTCGCACTAATTTTCGTAAATTTGTATCTATCAAAATAAAACTTGATAAAAAAATTGGCTAAAAGGGACAAGGATATTCAATATGGAGTTTGACACGAATCAATCGCGGGGTTGCCAAGAATCGATCGGATGGATTATATGAAAATTTGAATTTTCAAATTGTGATAAATTGGAATCGATTTTTTTCACCGCATCATTTTCGATTCGAAAGAATACTAAAAGTTGAGAAAAGAAAAAAATAATAATTTGGAAGAGCTGGAATTTATATATTTTTTTCTAATTCATTTAGAAAAAAATCCCAACGACCGAAAGGACGACGGGAACTTCAAGAACAAGAAGGAATAACCTATTGTTTTTCGAATGTTTTAACTCACAGAACTCAATAAAATGTACCCATTTAATTTTTTTAACAAAGAAATGATAAGTTATGAATAAAAAATATATTCCAAATGTTTTCTTTTTTAATTTCGATTTTTTAAAATGAACTATATGAGGATGGATGATCTGGTCCCGTTGTAGCTTCAGGATTACCATACAAACATGATATGTTGCCATATTTCGAGATAAGCGTAACAGGTCTTTTTTTTTAGAGGGAAATGTTTCCTAAAGCGAGATCAACCGCCTGTTAATCAATCAAGAATTCAAGAGTACCCGCGCAGGAGGTAATAAATCGTTGCATTGATACTACTTCTGACAATATTTATGGACGCGGAGCTGTGTAATCCGATCAGTCCTCGCAAACAGAAGCTTAACGAAATCCCGTTAGGGGTCACAGCCAGTCGTTGGATCTTCTTGTTCTTGTTTCTAGCATCTTCCCCTTTTCATTGGCCATCGTTGTACATCTTTTGAATATGATTGGATGGAAATTAACAATGAACGAAAAAACGAGAAATTAGAAAAAAATATTAGATCGAAATGGTCTTTTGGGCAATTCCGAGTACACTTTATAGTTTGATGTCTTTTTGGTTAATATCAACCATCATCCATACATCCCAGAGTTATTGAAATAATCGGCATTGAAAAAGCAAGAAATCTTTAAGATCCTCATGATATTTTTAAAAAATAATTCCATTCGTGCTCCATAAGTTATAAAAATGCACTAAAATTCGTGAAAGAAACTTTGAGTTTACAATTTTTGAGTCTCCTTTGAGAAGTTTGACATCGATGAATTAAACAAATACGGACAATAAAGATAAATGAATGAAGAATTGGTGAAGGATTGTCGACAAGCGATATTTTTTTCGGTGTTATAAATGGGAAAATATAAGTTTTGAAAATTTTTACACTGGAAAAATTGACAATGAACGAAAAAACGAGAAATTTGAAAAAAATATTAGATCGAAATGGTCTTTTGGGCAATTCCGAGTACACTTTATAGTTTGATGTCTTTTTGGTTAATGTCAACCATCATCCATACATCACAGAGTTATTGAAATAATCGGCATTGAAAAAGCAAGAAATCTTTAAGATCCTCATGATATTTTTAAAAAATAATTCCATTCGTGCTCCATAAGTTATAAAAATGCACTAAAATTCGTGAAAGAAACTTTGAGTTTACAATTTTTGAGTCTCCTTTGAGAAGTTTGCCATCGATGAATTAAACAAATACGGACAATAAAGATAAATGAATGAAGAATTGGTGAAGGATTGTCGACAAGCGATATTTTTTTCGGTGTTATAAATGGGAAAATATAAGTTTTGAAAATTTTTACACTGGAAAAATTGACAATGAACGAAAAAACGAGAAATTTGAAAAAAATATTAGATCGAAATGGTCTTTTGGGCAATTCCGAGTAAACTTTATAGTTTGATGTCTTTTTGGTTAATATCAACCATCATCCATACATCACAGAGTTATTGAAATAATCGGCATTGAAAAAGCAAGAAATCTTTAAGATCCTCATGATATTTTTAAAAAATAATTCCATTCGTGCTCCATAAGTTATAAAAATGCACTAAAATTCGTGAAAGAAACTTTGAGTTTACAATTTTTGAGTCTCCTTTGAGAAGTTTGACATCGATGAATTAAACAAATACGGACAATAAAGATAAATGAATGAAGAATTGGTGAAGGATTGTCGACAAGCGATATTTTTTTCGGTGTTATAAATGGGAAAATATAAGTATTGAAAATTTTTACATTGGAAAAATTAGTTAAGTAAGACGATACGATGATGTAGAATAACGAGAAATCTGGGTACGTCAGTGTAATATATGTATGTATGAAGTAGGAGAAAAGGTGGAAGGTAGAAATCTCGAGGTGGGGGTGTAACATCGGTGGGCACACACAGTACACATGCAACCCCTGTCCCCGGGGGTGTTAAATAATTCACCACAGCTGGGACCTGTCGAGTGGGCTGTTGGTGGGTGGCCGAGGGGTGGAGAGTGGGTAGTTTTTGGGTGTGCAGAGCGACTCAGTGTAGAAGGCGACGTCCGAAGGTGGGGTGACGTGAAGGACCGATCAAATATTCATATGCGCCTGTTCAGGCGCATATGAATCGCGCCAACAGCAACGAAGCCGACAAACGAACTCTCTTGATTTTTTTATTCTTCGCAGTCGAAGTTTTTGACAAGTCGCATTTTTTGCCGTGAAGAATACCAAGTATTTTTCGAATAAAGACAGATCAGAGACACGAAAGAAATGATTCAAATTAAAACCGAAAAAAAAGATAATAAAGCGATGATAACTTTTGTCTGCCTTTTATCGAAATTAAACTCAACGAATTTCATTTCTAATTTGGGCTGCAATATTTTTTGCTCACTGCTTACTTGTCATCCAAGCAGCATTCCACATAGACCAAAATTCATATTTTCTAATCGAACTTGAAAAAAGATATTGTAAGATTTATATATTTTTTGAACAATATCCACAGATTTCCAAACTCGAAACAATTTCGAGGCACGATCCGAAAACTTTTTATGACAGCTTGAAAATTAAAAAAATTGCATATAGCGTCATTATTATTTTAGCTCATTCACAAATCTTTTCTATGTATGGGGAAGTCATAAAAAATATTTAAAAAAAAATCCTTACTGAGGATCTTTGTGAACGAGGGATTTTTGTGAAATTCATTTCATTGATATGCCAATTTTTTATCAGTTCGATAGTCACGTATATATGGTTATATATAAACGGTCATACTGAGAAATATAGTTGGTCGATAAGTTTGAACGAGGTAGCAAGAATGGTATTATTGGATCCCCGCGGGTGGAATAGCTTTATGTCCTAAGATTCTCGATTGGACTGCGGATCGTGAAGCGGTCCCATCTTCATCCCGGGACGAGAGAGAGAGCTCCCTGCGGGGACACTTGACCGGAAACACTTCAAAGAGGTCATAAAAGTGACTTATGTATACCATCGGTGGGGATTATTCAGCTAGTTTCTCGCTGGACGAGATATAGCCAGAGATGGATTTTCATCTTTACGATCTTACCACCCTAATAACACGTCGAGTTACATGATGTCTTCTTGGGCTTTTTTCGTTGTTCCATAATTTTACCTATTTTTTGCCATCGTTATATTTCATATTTATCGTACGTTTGGGCGACGCGAAAAAATTCATTTCGTTTTATTTGGGAAAATAAAATAAATAAAATAAATAAAATAAATAAAATAAATAAAATAAATAAAATAAATAAAATAAATAAAATAAATAAAATAAATAAAATAAATAAAATAAATAAAATAAATAAAATAAATAAAATAAATAAAATAAATAAAATAAATAAAATAAATAAAATAAATAAAATAAATAAAATAAATAAAATAAATAAAATAAATAAAATAAATAAAATAAATAAAATAAATAAAATAAATAAAATAAATAAAATAAATAAAATAAATAAAATAAATAAAATAAATAAAATAAATAAAATAAATAAAATAAATAAAATAAATAAAATAAATAAAATAAATAAAATAAATAAAATAAATAAAATAAATAAAATAAATAAAATAAATAAAATAAATAAAATAAATAAAATAAATAAAATAAATAAAATAAATAAAATAAATAAAATAAATAAAATAAATAAAATAAATAAAATAAATAAAATAAATAAAATAAATAAAATAAATAAAATAAATAAAATAAATAAAATAAATAAAATAAATAAAATAAATAAAATAAATAAAATAAATAAAATAAATAAAATAAATAAAATAAATAAAATAAATAAAATAAATAAAATAAATAAAATAAATAAAATAAATAAAATAAATAAAATAAATAAAATAAATAAAATAAATAAAATAAATAAAATAAATAAAATAAATAAAATAAATAAAATAAATAAAATAAATAAAATAAATAAAATAAATAAAATAAATAAAATAAATAAAATAAATAAAATAAATAAAATAAATAAAATAAATAAAATAAATAAAATAAATAAAATAAATAAAATAAATAAAATTGTTCATCTCGCAATCGGCCTTAATTTGTATAGCGTCTAGTCTACGCACACCTTGTAATGAAGACGTCACTTATTGCTCTCGTTCATGAACAGTATCATCGGGTCTTCCCCTCGGATATTCTATCTACTCGGTAGGTACCCGCTTGTATAAACCGAAGTAAAAAAGAAAAAGTAAAACACACGTAACCATCGATTTGTCCAAACGACACAGACATGCGGCAGCTCTACCATCCATAATAATCATTCTCATTAGCGTCCCGGTAACTCGAAACTCGACGGGGTCTTGTAGTGTCTTGGCTTCATAACTTCGTCACCTTTTTCGTATTTCCACACTCAAAATGCATTTAAACTGTATTTAATCTGGCGAATGAATTTTTGTTATTATTCAATAATTTTTTTTAACTCTACTTATGTATACACATTATTTTTCTCTATATCGATTTCTTTTTGAAGATTTTCCGTAGGGAATTTCTTTTTTACATATGGCAAAATTTTATCGTAATTTCATGGGTACATTTATCGAATATGATATACATTCGTCGTTTTTTGTCCGAAGAAAATTTCATCGTAATTATAATAATTGTCCCGATTAATTTATATAGTTTACCATCCAATGGAAAATTTAAAATCATTAAAAACGAGGGGAACATTTAAAATCATTAAAAACGAGGGGAACTGAAACGGAGGGAAATTCTGTCGTTAGCACTGCGACCGGAGACAGAAATTCCAGACTTCTAACTATCTCGCTCCAAGGAATAAAAGCAACAAGACGTTTCTGGGATCTTGTACGTTGAGAACCACACACGCGAATGAGAAAATCGTCTTCTCGCTCCATTCGGATCGCCTCGGGTTTTCGAATCTGTGTGAATATTATGTTGGTGATGCTGCTTGTGCTTGTGGGCTTTCCCTGACGACCGCCCATCTAAGTTTAACAATTAACGCTGTCTAGGGAAAAATAAATTAATTGCTAAAGTGGGATGGGTTTACTTATAGTAAGGGTGAGGGAAGAAGAAAGGCACCCCCATTGCTTGCTCGCTCGTTGCTTTCCCTTATTCCCGCAGCTATCCTGCTGTGTGTCGTGAACATTTGGCTCGATCATTATACTGCGAAAGACCCTCCGTGTGCTGGTGAGCCGCTATGACCTCATCCCTGTTTCGATGCCTCTTGCATACAATTTTTCATACTACATTACATTATTAATTTATTTATTGGTATTTATCCGGTTAACAGATTGACAAAAAAAATGTACAAAAAAAATGATTTGCTACCGCTCGATTAGTTACCTACCTATTGTGTACGTATGTATTGTTACCTACTAAATATCATAACCATTTAATCAGGTGCAATGATGACGATTCTTCCTATTCGTGTAGGACTTCTCACATGAACAAAAAATTATGCGTGAAAAAATATTTTTTTACGTAATAAATATAGACAATAGTGAGAATTAAATATTTTTTCAAATCAATATTTAAAAAAAAATTGTTTTTATCAAAATTCATTTAGCATGGAGATTACCGATTTAAGATAAGAGTAAAATATATTGAAGATAGGACAAGGACTGTATATGTTTTTGCAAATACTGTTTTATGAGGGGTTTAGCCATGCTTACGATCGTGAGTAGTTTAATACCAAATGGCTTTCGAGCTGAGGGTTTTATTGAGTATTTAAATTTGTTTTGCAATGTTATTGTTGTCTTGGTCGATTTAATCTGTCGATCAACATAATAATTAGTAATACGTAAAAAGAAAATAATTTCACAAATACTTTTTTATGAAGGTTTTTGCCATGCTTACGATTGTGAGTAGTTTAATAGCAATGGCTTCCGAGCTGAGGGTCTTATTAAGTAGGGTGAGTGCACCAGTGAATAACCAGACCCCAGTAAATGACCACTTCACCCGAACTATATCTATAAATAGTGATTTTAACACAGGAGGTCATTCACTGGTGCTAAATCTTTAAGGCGGTCATTCACTGGTACACTCACCTAATTAAATGTGTTTTGCGATGTTATTGTTGTCTTGATCGATTGAATCTATTGATCAGCATAATAATTACTAATACGTAAATTGAAAATCATGTCAGAATCATTGCACAATGGACAGTGCAATAATTCTGACCAGATGTTCCTTTTTCCTACCATTTCACCCAGTAGCTAGTTCCATATAGCTTTCTGCGCCTCGTTCAAACGGCCAGACTTGCATAAATACGTTTTATGTGCGTGTACGGTTTAGAAAGAGCTTAACATACACGCCACCGTTCGTCCAATGCTTCCGGCTAATTGTAACGATCGAGCACTTACTCTGAACTGTTAATGAACGAACGGACTTGCCCCGTCACCCCTTCTCTTCCACACCAGTGACCCGGAGCTTTTCAATGCTCGCACCCTTACCACACAAATGTGCGTGTATCGCGTGATGGTTGCACAACACCACAATGGCCGAGCTTTTTGCGCGATGAAACTAAATTGGGAAAATTTCCAATGTTAGCTCAAGCTCCTGTGGCACAGTTAATTGAAATATAAAAATAAAAACAAAATTTAAAAAATCTTTGGATCAAAAGGTCAATCGTTCTATCTACCAATAAGTGTTTTCCAATTAAAATTTTCGGTAGCTTCTCTGTCGACTGAAGGACTCGATTTCATAACCCCAAGATGACAACTAATTTCCGAGGTTTCCAACATTAAACGGAGTCCCTTGTAACACAATAAATCTAAACAGAAGATCACTGAAAGTCTTTAAAAATTATTAATCGTTCTTCCAACTAATTTGATTTTTCCGATCAACATTTTTTTCAATGTCGTCTCTGTATAATGGAGAGAAAAGTAAATCGAAACATTGGAGGTGCGTGAATTTTTGTTCCGTACAAGATGCAAATTGACTGAAATCCTTTTATGGTTCCGCCAAACAAGCGATATAGGAAGCTTTCTCACAGTGATAGTGAACAAGAGGGGTTAGTTTGCACCCCCACACCGTCCCTTTCGTTCACTGACAAGCAGGAAGACGACGAAGACGACGATGACAACGACGACGACGACGACGACGACAAATTCCTCAAATATTTATCTCCCTCGTCTTCATACGACAACACATCGAGGCCTCGTTGTCCTCTTTCCCCTGTACAACAACCGTCATTCTCTGAGGCCACGTTTTTACACTGCTCCGGATGTCGTTCCGTTCCGTTTCGCATATAGAGAGACGTTTCGTACGAGAAAAAGTCACGAGCTCTCGCCCGTCAAATCCCCGAAGCCTATCGGTGTATGACAAATAACTCCCTTGTCGAGGTTGTCAAAGCCTCGTGAAATGTTCGTGATGAAAAAAGCGCGAGAGAAAAAAAATAAAGATGTTTCGTCACCCAGTAAAATGAAAAGCTAGTAGAAAATTTCCTCTATGCATGAACGAAAGTGGCTGAATGTCAGCAATTTTTCGTGATTTCTTTTCACCTTCTCATGAGTTGGAGTCTAGGATGAGCAAATGCAGGTTCTGACCTCCCATAAGTTAACCCCTCAATCCAGAAAAAAAATAAAGATGTTTCGTCACCCAGTAAAATGAAAAGCTAGTAGAAAATTTCCTCTATGCATGAACGAAAGTGGCTGAATTTCAGCAATTTTTCATGATTTCTTTTCACCTTCTCATGAGTTAGAGTCTAGGATGAGAAAATACAGGTTCTGACCTCCCATAAGTTAACCCCTCAATGCATTGCAGGATCTTCATAAAGTATTTTATTAAAGTATTCACTTTAATAATAATAATACCCAAAAACTTATTAATAACTCCCTTGTCGAGGTTGTCAAAGCCTCGGGAAATGTTCGTGATGGAAAAAGTTTGAGAGAAAAAAAATAAAGATGTTTCGTTACCCAGTAAAATGGAAAGCTAGTAGAAAATTTCCTCTATGCATGAACGAAAGTGGCTGAATTTCAGCAATTTTTCATGATTTCTTTTCACCTTCTCATGAGTTAGAGTCTAGGATGAGAAAATACAGGTTCTGACCTCCCATAAGTTAACCCCTCAATGCATTGCAGGATCTTCATAAAGAATTTTATTAAAGTATTTTATTCACTTCACCCAGTAAAATGAAAAGCTGGTAGAAAATTTCCTCTATGCATGAACGAAAGTGGCTGAATTTCAGCAATTTTTCATGATTTCTTTTCACCTTCTCATGAGTTAGAGTCTAGGATGAGCAAATACAGGTTCTGACCTCCCATAAGTTAACCCCTCAATCCATTGCAGGATCTTCATAAAGTATTTTATTAAAGCATTCACTTTAATAATAATAATACCCAAAAACTTATTAATAACTCCCTTGTCGAGGTTGTCAAAGCCTCGGGAAATGTTCGTGATGGAAAAAGTTTGAGAGAAAAAAAATAAAGATGTTTCGTTACCCAGTAAAATGGAAAGCTAGTAGAAAATTTCCTCTATGCATGAACGAAAGTGGCTGAATTTCAGCAATTTTTCATGATTTCTTTTCACCTTCTCATGAGTTAGAGTCTAGGATGAGAAAATACAGGTTCTGACCTCCCATAAGTTAACCCCTCAATGCATTGCAGGATCTTCATAAAGAATTTTATTAAAGTATTTTATTCACTTCACCCAGTAAAATGAAAAGCTGGTAGAAAATTTCCTCTATGCATGAACGAAAGTGGCTGAATTTCAGCAATTTTTCATGATTTCTTTTCACTTTCTCATGAGTTAGAGTCTAGGATGAGAAAATACAGGTTTTGACCTCCCATAAGTTAACCCCTCAATGCATTGCAGGATCTTCATAAAGAATTTTATTAAAGTATTAACTTTAATAATAATAATACCCAAAAACTTATTAATAACTCCCTTGTCGAGTTTGTCAAAGCCTCGTGAAATGTTCGTGATGAAAAAAGCGCGAGAGAAAAAAAATAAAGATGTTTCGTCATCCAGTAAAATGAAAAGCTAGTAGAAAATTTCCTCTATGCATGAACGAAAGTGGCTGAATTTCAGCAATTTTTCATGATTTATTTTCACCTTCTCATGAGTTAGAGTCTAGGATGAGCAAATACAGGTTCTGACCTCTCATAAGTTAACCCCTCAATGCATTGCAGGATCTTCATCGACATTCTGGATCACACGTTCCATTTATCGCTGCGATCAGGCTTTAATTTCGGATATGTTTCCATATACAGGTCCCATATTATATATTTCAAGTCCCAAGATCAATAATCAGTTTCGTAAATACAAATAATTGAAATTCTCTCTCCAAAAAAATAAACAAAATTTCAAATTTAAAAGTAAATTCTTAATAAATTCGATTAATATTCTTTCAAACCAATTTGTCAATAAGTTTTTGGGTATTATTATTATTAAAGTGAATGTTCTCATTCGTGAGAAATTTTCGTATAATTTCCTGATTATTTGGACTTATCCAAGCAAAAGTACTTTCGTCATATAAGGGAAAACATTTCATGCAGTAAAAGTTTCGTTCAAAACGATGTAAGTGAAAAAAAAAACGGCTTCGATGCGAATAAAAGAATTTATATCCACCAAGAAACCACGTGGGGCATCCACTTTGCAGTGTAGAATAGCTATCCGCGTTGAGGTTCCCATGGGACGTGTACCTCTACAACCGAGAACAGGATCGACGAACAGCCAGGATTTCGTGAGACACCACCACCATCACCACCAACGGTGGCTAAAATCTATATATATATATATATATATATATATATATATATATATATATATATATATATATATATGACTATGCCCACACGAAACCCGTCGATGTCGACGCAAGGATCGACAGGCTTTCCCTCGGGGGTAGTTTTAAAATTCAAGCCCCACACGAGGACAACCGAGTACAAGGAAAAAAGCAGCAGCAGACGTACACCTCGCTCATATCAATCCGCTATCGAGAGGATGAAGACATCCTCTTTTAAGGAGAGCCGAAGGGCAGGAGGGTTTTTCGTTGGCCTGTTTTCAACACATTATTATGTCGAAAATACTTTGAGTTTTGGCTACGTGCTCTTTTCAGAATAAGGGCCAAGTGTTCAGTCGTAAATTCGATCTGCAGTTTGTAGAATCGTATGGTCGTTTTAAACTTCAGATCGAACTTTATGACGAAAAATGTGGACTTAAGATTAGTTTGAGTCTGAATTTTAATTTGGGTTGGTAGCAATATCCTCGGATTAATAAAAAATATTATTTCTATATACATTGAAAATAATGAATCTTCATTTAAAATGCTTGTTACAACCCTTTGAAGAAAGGCCTGGTTGCCAGTAAAATCTAGTTGACTGAGTACAAACGAATATATATATGAAACTAAATTACGAAAAATTAATCACGTTTTTTTTTGTACTCAGACAATCCTTCGGCTAAAAAAGCTTTTACGATAAGTAAGACAAATGCACGGAAAATATAAGTGCAATAGTGAAGTTGTATGTTAAAAAATCATTAAATCCTACATAAGCTATGATTTTTAATTTTGTTTTTAACACTTTTCTGAAGAAAAGAAGAAACGAAAAAATTTAATTAGTTCGTCAAAACTTTATTTTTAATCGAGGCATATGCATTATATTTTTTGTATCATTTTTTCTTAAAATCAGGAGAGAAGTTCCTAAGAGAGACTTTTTAATTTCGATATTGATTCATCAAGTCAATCAAGGGACATGCGAGTGTCCCATGTCTCCTGACATTCCACCTGTACGATAATTCTTCGAATACCGGACGGGTAGGAGGAGCCAAGGCCAAAAAAAATATATATAAAAAAATGTTTAAAATGTTGAGTACTTTTGCACACATTTAATGAGCTTTCGTGCACCCAGCAAGACCAGCTTAATCAGTTCTTGGGTAAATGGTCATTTTAACGTGGCCAATCAGGATGTGGGAAATTTTACAGTCTTTTTTCGTTATCTACGAATTTTTGTGCGTGTACGGAAAATTATCGGACAATTAGCCAATTATATAAATATTGGCTAAGCGATTATCAGGATGAAGATTTATGGGGGAATGAAACCATGACCGATACGGTAAAAACCATAAAAGTGGCCATTATCAGTGGACAAAACTGGTACCATTTATTCTACATATTGACAGTCTGATTGAGCGTTTATTACTAATTTGCATAAAGTCCTTGTCAAGGAGGCTCTGGAGGTACAATCGGAGACAAAAGTTTGATTCAACCAAACTTTGAGTACTTCGCGATATGATACAAATTTGAAAAAATTAATCACATTCATGGTAATAAGAACATTAATTTTGAATAATAATAATACCAAAAAGTTATTAGTAGTTGAATTAAAAAAATCTCAAACAAATTAGCCAGTAACTATTATTTTTTTACTTACAAAATGTATTCTGTTATTTTCCTGAATACATTTTGAGAATTTTTAAAGAATTTTCTCACCAATTGAGGTCTAACTTTTTTAGTAGTTTTGTACATAATTATTATGTGGATAATCATTATATGAAAATATATTTACAACAATGAGATGTCTGAAATCTCAGCTAGGATGTTTAAACGAGCCAAACTTTTTGATAAACTTGAAGAAAAGCTCGTAGGGGTTGATGCAAGGGGATCGAGTATGAGATAGGTGGTGGAAAGTCGGTTGTTGGATAGAATTTCCGTTGCTCGGAGGTTGAAAGCTCGTCTTGGCTCTAATAAGCTATTGCAGCCGGGGTCGAGAGCATCAAGAAGCGAGAGCAAAGTAAATGTAGTAGTCTCTCGTTCCACGTCGTTATGTACGACCGTTGCCGGTCCCCTTTATAGAGGCGTCAGGCGCCCAACCAATTTGATGAACCGTCACGAGCCTTTTCCCTCGCTACATCACACTGCCCTGACACTACTTGCCCCTGTTATAATTTGCCACTGACAAAACGAATTTTAATCTCGAATATATTGGCAAAAAAATATTACCCTGGTAAACTATATTACAGGAAAATGTTTTGGTTAATTTACCAGCGAGTCTGTAACATCTAAGACGCTCGAAAACCTTTAAATCCTCACACTCTATCGAATTAATTGTTTTTTTTTGTTTTTTAATATTAATTAAAGCAGATGAGAAGTATTGTTCGACCTCGTTGGTTGCATGAACTGGTTCGAGCATAACAAAAGAGGAATTTAAGTAACATGACAAAGAATTTAATTCAATATATTTAGCTGAAGGTTTATCATTAGTAAAGAAAGAAAATGGCTAGGCCATTTTCTCCTGTTATTTTCACTGTCTCCTAGTAACCTCCAATTTCCTTAGTTACAGAAGAATTCGGAGGTGAGAGGTGAATTCGAGGCGAGGGGTCGTTGTCACGGAGGTGAAACGGGGATGGTCGGAGAGAAAACCAAAATTTTTTTTGCGATTGATAAATACAAGTCAAATGAATCTACTATTTTTGTTTTGCCCAAAACTTTACTCTTTTTAAATGAAAAAATGTTCAATTAAGTTTTATTCGTCGAAAATGAAGAAATGGTCAACCAGGGTGAGGCCAGAGGTTCACGAGGGTAAAACCAAGAGATTAATATAAGGAAAAATAAAGCATCTACCATACTTTTTGTGCACTTAACAACTGTTCTGGATACTGTGTCCTGCTTACGATCTGTAGTTAATGTAGTAGCTGGTAGAATTAACTAATTGACTTGATCAATTGAGATTGGGTTTTACTCGAGTTGTATGAGTTGTATGGGTGAGGCCAGAGGTTCACGAGGGTATAAACAAGAGATTAATATAAGGAGAAATAAAGTATCTACCATGATTTTAGTGCACTTAACAACTGTTCTGGATTCTGTGTCCTGCTTACGATCTGTAGTTAATGTAATAGCTGGTAGAATTAACTAACTAACTTCATCAATTGAGATTGGGTTTTACTCGAGTTGTATGAGTTGTATGGGTGAGGCCAGAGGTTCACGAGGGTAAAACCAAGAGATTAATATAAGGAAAAATAAAGTATCTACCATACTTTTAGTGCACTTAACAACTGTTCTGGATTCTGTCTCCTGCTTACGATCTGTAGTTAATGTAATAGCTGGTAGAATTAACTAACTAACTTCATCAATTGAGATTGGGTTTTACTCGAGTTGTATGAGTTGTATGGGTGAGGCCAGAGGTTCACGAGGGTATAAACAAGAGATTAATATAAGGAGAAATAAAGTATCTACCATGATTTTTGTGCACTTAACAACTGTTCTGGATTCTGTCTCCTGCTTACGATCTGTAGTTAATGTAATAGCTGGTAGAATTAACTAACTAACTTCATCAATTTAGATTGGGTTTTACTGGATTTGTATGAGCCCTTGGCGATGGTGGCGCACCTAGCAGTGGATGAGGAAAAGTATTTTGACGAAACAATCTAACGGCAGGTGTCATATACTGATGAATAGAGCCCGAATATGCTTTTTAGAATCCGCCTCAACATGCCAAAGATCCGCAGTGATAATGAATATGAAAAATACTGAAATAAATAAAACAATCGAGGAACATGATGAAAAAAAAAATCGTACCTGTCCTTTTAGTGACAAGGATCATTCGTCTGATGTAAGATCTACCAAAGTTTATTGGCCAAGATGAATATTTGAAACATCAACATTACTCGGGTATTCAGGAACATCTGTATAAGCCCGAGTGAGTATCCAATTCCCACAGAGCGTCATCGATACTGACCAAAAGCATTGTCGTAGGGTCAGAAGCCAAAGCACGAAGCTAAAGGGACATGGAAACAGGAGAGAGTTAAGGGAGAGAATATATAGATCGAGCCAGTAGAAGCGATTTCAGGGTCATTTCCATTCGACCCCTGGCAAAGTGGGATCATTTCCCGTGAGACCAGAGCTCATGTACGGGCTCAAGGCTCCCTCAAACTGTGCGAGCATCACAAAATGGTGCACGGTGTGCGTTCCCCTGCGTATACGCACATTGCACAACCACCAGTCGACTGTGAATGTATATCGATTGTCTGTATTGTTAAACAGGCGTATCGAGGATGTACAAACTATTCCTATAAGCTTTTATGAAGTTAGACCATCGATGTGTACACCTATCACGATGTCCAGGTCGAAACTTTAAGGGGACGCCTCGTGTACGAGGTTCCCTCAGTTATGGGACGATATGGAGCGTTGGAAGGTTTTGGGACAGGCTGAAACTACGATGATCAAGGATGATATGCCCGCGGGGACATATCCTTAAAAGGAAACAAGCCGAGTCACCTACGATCCTTGTTTTTTTCGACGTTGTACAATCTCGAAAGATTCAAGAAAAAGAGAGAGAGAGGGAGAGATGGGAAGCTTCTGTCGCATCTCCATACCTAATGTAATCTTAACCTAATCGCTACTACGGTGGCTCCATCAGACGTGATCTTCGGCCTGGAACTAACTACCACTGTCGGTACATCCTTTTATAACGTTTCCTTTTTCTTTTCCATTCTTTCGGCCTCTTCGTGTTACATTATTTTTTTTTATACTCGCTCAACCTAGATTTCCCTCTCCATTTCTCCCTTGCAAAGTTATGACCTTTGGGCCACTTTTACCCATTTGCATCGTAATGGGGTTGAACGTGATTGTCGTATCCGAACGACCAATCTCTATATAATTTTGACGGAGGGTTTATGGTCTTACATGATGGTCACATATACGCAGCGAACGTAAATCTTTGGTAGAAACATTTTCATGTTTACTCGCTGTTGATGGTCTAAAAAAATCGTTACCATTCATTCCTTCGAAGAATCTTTTAGAATTTATTGGTATCAAGGAGGCTCAAAGCCCTTAAAAGATATTTCATTGGAAGAATATTGTGCAAAAGATGCAAGGGAAAGAGTATTATATTTTTTGGGTGAAAAAAAAACTTTTGAGTGAGTGCAGCCAATCAATCTCGATTCTTTGTTCTTAGTTGAAATCGACAGCCCTTTGTACATAAATACAAAAGTTTGTCTCTATCGTGATAATTCTCTCAATTGATACATTGATAGCCACACAACCCTTTAAAATGAATTAATACGACGTGCCAAGAGAACAGACGCTTCTTACTGTAAATAAACATGAAAATCTTGGTCACAGAATCAAAGAGGCTCAGAGCCCTTAAAAGATATTTCATTGGAAGAATATTGTGCAAAAGATTCAAGAGAAAGAGTATTATATTTTTTGGGTAAAAAAAAATCTTTTGTATCAGGGACGAATTTGTAATGATCGATGTGACAATGATCGTGGTTCGATTAAATTTGTGTGAGTGCAGCCAATCAATCTCGATTCTTTGTTCTTAGTTGAAATCGACAGCCCTTCATACATAAATACAAAAGTTTGTCTCTATCGTGATAATTCTCTCAATTGATACATTGATAGCCACACAACCCTTTAAAATGAATTAATATGACGTGCAGAGAGAACAGACGCTTCTTACTGTAACTAAACATGAAAATCTTGGTCACAGAATCAAAGAGGCTCAGAGCCCTTAAAAGATATTTCATTGGAAGAATATTGTGCAAAAGATTCAAGAGAAAGAGTATTATATTTTTTGGGTAAAAAAAAATCTTTTGTATCAGGGACGAATTTGTAATGATCGATGTGACAATGATCGTGGTTCGATTAAATTTGTGTGAGTGCAGCCAATCAATCTCGATTCTTTGTTCTTAGTTGAAATCGACAGCCCTTCATACATAAATACAAAAGTTTGTCTCTATCGTGATAATTCTCTCAATTGATACATTGATAGCCACACAACCCTTTAAAATGAATTAATACGACGTGCCAAGAGAACAGACGCTTCTTACTGTAACTAAACATGAAAGTCTTGGTGGCAAGTGGTGAATTCGTTGAGGAACGACCGGAGAAGATTCACGAAGGAAAACCCCTTTATATATACGAGATGCTTATCTCACGGGGGCCAAAATTCTCTCTCCATGCCAGTGTTAGCCAAAGACTGGTGGCTCCGGAGGTTTCGTAACGGGGATGAGATCCTTTAATTATGCTAAGTAACGTATTTGGGATAGAAACTCGTTGCTCCAGAGGGCACACTGCAACGGTCATAATATTTAATCACTACTCGTTTATTCTACCCTGAAAGCGGGTGCGTGAAGCCCTTCCAAGGCGTTAAGAGAAAAGCTCGTGGCTGAAATTCAATCGTCCAATTCCTCACAAATCTTCATCACAATTATTATTACTGAAAAATGCTCAATCATTTTTTTAAAGCATGTTTTTAAATTCCAAAAGAGATGAAATGTACAGAAAAAATGGAACTTCACTTGAGGTTTGCATTAAAAAAAATACACAATGGTCCAACCATTGGTTCATTGGATATTTTCATGTAGACAATATTTTCCCGGCCTCTGACGATTGTAGCCACCCTCATCTTGAGCACTCCAACCCTTCCGATCTTAAAGATTAGGCAACAAACGAGCGAACGAGCAAGAAGGACAAAAATAATAGAAGCGCGAAACCAGTAAATGGGGTGCAGACGCGTGAGCCATCTCTGTTTTCTATGTCACCCCTCTAAAGTCTCACCTCATCCCTCTCGATATTTCTCTTTCGCCCATCTCAACGCCGGCAACTCTCCCTCTCCCCACTATTTTGTCAGGCATGTGATGCAGGAGAGACGAAGAATTTTCGTGAAATAATTTTCGTCCTTTTCTCCGGGGTTGAACGCAACGTGTCAAACCGACCTCGCATCATTTAAAAATTATAATGAACCTGATCACAACAATATATATCGGAATTTTTTATCATAGGTTCAAAGCTCAAGTTCAAACTGAATTTCTAATTAAGGTCCTAATTCGAATTAATCTTCATTAAGATGTAATAAAGTCTGAGTTCAATATCAATCTTAACATCAAACTTACGACTGTAAGAATTTGAGCTTCAGTGTTGATTTCAATCTAACTATAGGCGCACATCTTTCTTACCTTTATTTTCCCCATTTTCCCTTTATATAATTTTCTTTTTCTTTTGGGATCACATATGCAATGTTTGGCACTCACCCTCGAAACACGCGCGGCATTTTAAAGCAACGACCCTGTGACCTCATCCCCCGACTTTGTTTCCTTTCCCTCATTTTTCCTACACATTCGTCCTGCTCTTTTTTTCCCCTTTTCCATATCTTCGTACGGTTTTCCTTAGAAATACGTGGGCAGGGGTGATCCAGGCTGGTTTCATTTTTTTGACACCCGCTGTATTTGATTTCAACCGTGTAATAAACCCCCGCTGGCTGTCTCATCCCTTATACTACATGTCTTATTGACACCTCACCCCACCTCTGATCGACCCCAAAAATTCTGGGGTCACACAGTAAAGTGAGACAAGATCCGTAAAGGGTCTTTTCGGGGTAGCTGCTAGGTAATTTCCTTTCGTATTTTCTTACGCGGGATATAACTTCTTCGGCGAGGGGTGGGGGGGGGGGGGTTGTTATGATGAAACAAGTCTACCCATTCTAGAAAGAATATAAGTTCAGTGACTTTTCGCATCGATTGCTCAACTTCATACTAATTGGGCTTGAAAGGTTTGAGTTGAAACTGGAGTTGTCAATTAAAAGTTCACCTTGTTTTCTCGAAACTTTATTGTATTTTTCAAACCTCGCATGGAAGTATGTGCTTTATTCTTGTGTATTCAAATTTCTTTGAGTGACAGTGTATTCATTAGGAATAGAAATAGTTCCATAAGTACTAATTAGTAGACATGACGTATGACAAAACTCTTCATGGATACCAGATTGGAACATCATTTCATAATTCTCCATAGGTTTTGGCTTGACAGACTTTCATATACTATCACCCATCAGTTCCCAAGCGACTCTCCTATCAATTAGTAAAATATTAATTATTATTTTTAAATTTAAAGATTCCGGAAGAGCAATCAAACACAAAATATGCTACAATTTATTGTCAAATTTCTTTGAGTGACAGTGTATTAATTAGGAATAGAAACAGTTCCACAAGTACTAATTAGTAGACATGACGTATGACAAAACTGTTCATGGATACCAGATTGGAACATCATTTCATAATTCTCCATCGGTAATATTTTGGCTTGACAGACTTTCATATACTATCACCCATCAGTTCCCAAGTGACTCTCATATCAATCAGTAAAATATTAATTATTATTTTTAAATTTAAAGATTCCGGAAGAGCAATCAAACACAAAATATGCTACAATTTATTGTCAAATTTCTTTGAGTGACAGTGTATTAATTAGGAATAGAAACAGTTCCACAAGTACTAATTAGTAGACATGACGTATGACAAAACTGTTCATGGATACCAGATTGGAACATCATTTCATAATTCTCCATCGGTAATATTTTGGCTTGACAGACTTTCATATACTATCACCCATCAGTTCCCAAGTGACTCTCCTATCAATCAGTAAAATATTAATTATTATTTTTAAATTTAAAGATTTCGGAAGAGCAATCAAACACAAAATATGCTACAATTTATTGCCAAATTTCTTTGAGTGACAGTGTATTAATTAGGGATAGAAACAGTTCCATAAGTACTAATTAGTAGACATGACGTATGACATACTGTTTATGGATACCAGATTGGAACATCATTTCATAATTCTCCATAGGTAATATTTTGGCTTGACAGACTTTCATATACTATCACCCATCAGTTCCCAAGTGACTCTCCTATCAATCAGTAAAATATTAATTATTATTTTTAAATTTAAAGATTTCGGAAGAGCAATCAAACACAAAATATGCTACAATTTATTGCCAAATTTCTTTGAGTGACAGTGTATTAATTAGGGATAGAAACAGTTCCATAAGTACTAATTAGTAGACATGACGTATGACATACTGTTTATGGATACCAGATTGGAACATCATTTCATAATTCTCCTATCAAGCAGTAAAACATTAATTATTATTTTGAAATTTAAGGATTCCGGAAGAGCAATCAAACACAAAATATGCTACAATATATCGACGAGTAATAAAAATCTTTCAGCAAATCCAAAAGTCATTATGTCCCTTTGAGAGTGCGGTGACTCGTTTCTAGGGGGCTGTGAAGCCCTCAGATGACACAACAACGATGATGATTAGAGGTAGGTCCGAATGGATCAGACATCCAGCACTCGGTATTCCCCCCTAATCTGATTAGATCCGCCTCCGAAACTCCTTCGGTTCTTCGTCGTTGCCGTTACTCCTTTGGTTTCTTCTTGGCAATCTCGTTAAGACGACGTTATCGAAAGCCTGATTAAATCCAGTTCACACAGCTTGACTCGCTTTTGCGGACGAGAAAAAAAAAAAAAAAATACACGAGACAACTAATTCGACTCAATCCCCATCGGGGGAAGAAATTTATGGAAAAATATATTTTGAAATTGATAAGATTGTCCTGTGAAATATTATTTTTAAAATATTAAATTTACTTTACATATAAAACGTATACATTTTTCACCTATGTTTACCATATGTTGAGTAGATATATGACAAATATATGGCAAGATACAATTTACCGATTTTACATTTTATATACTTTTCATATATTTCGTATATAAATTATTTCTATAAGGGCAAGATTTTTGACAGTCAGAGCCACATTGTTGGAAAATAAAGTGTATAATTAATGTTCAAATATAGTATGAATAATTTTTCATCAAACACAATTATCGTGACTCAACGATTTTTCAAAGTTCCACAACAGATCGAAATGTTAGGAATCAGATGTAATTTCGAAAATTGTGATTTCCCTACGTGTGAATTTTCGGCCAACGTAGCTTGGGTCGACATTACCACCACCCATGCCACAACCAGTACCACCATCGGGTGTTTCATTTCGCGTGTACCGAACGAACGAAACCCCGCGGCTTTTCAACCCCTCATTTCCTCCCTCCCGTTGTACAAGCGCTCGTTCTAGACACGCGGGAAAACGTAGGGGTCGAGCGCGTCTCAGCACCCCTAAGTTTTGCGTGGGATACCCCCTTCCCCCAAGACAGAGGACAAAACTTACCCTAAGAAGCCTTTAAGAAAGTCCCGCTAGGGTGGCAAGAAGCAAGGGGGGGTCTCCTGTTATGTGACTTGGTGGGGTTGCTTTTGCTTCTCTGCCATAAAAGAGTGTCCCGCATGCGCACGAGGAACGCAAAAACTGCGACCCGCCCCCTGGTAAACGCCCCCCTGCTGCCTCTAGTTTCGGTCACCCCGTTTTCATCCCCCTTTTTCCTGTACCCCCTTCATCCACTAAAACTCACCCCCTATGGCAATAATCTCTCTTTCCCCGCGAGTGCCTCTCTCTCCTTCTTGTCGTCGTTCGAATTTTCCAGCACTGGCTATGTGGACCTTTCGGCTCTCTCGTTCACACGAAACACCCGCGAAAAACCCTTTCCACGTGTTCACCGGCTCGTGACATCTTGGTGCATTCTCAAGACGATACCTGGTCTTAGGTGGGACGATTAATGTTCTCGCTTTTTCCATTCATCCATTTTTTTTTCTCGTTCTTCGACCCTTCTGACAGTTGATTCAGTGATGCCACGTGGTCTCAATGTTGGTCTTTTTTTTAATTATTATTTCACGTGATTAATAGTGTGCGTTTATCGACGCTGAAAGGTCAAAGTGATTTTTTACGAGGACAAATATTTTTAGGTAAATTTAAATGGGTGAGCGAAATGTATAAACTCTGCTGAGATCATTTTTTCTTGAAAAACTATCTTCAAAAAGCTTCATAAATACTTTAAACTGTCGCATGGCCCTGCTACAGTCGGGCGTCAATTTTCACGTAACTTTTTTCAGTGTTAATGTATGACGAAGCGAAACCTTTTATCACGATGGAATTTTATAACAAATGTATGCAAACTAAAAATAATAGTCTGATACTATTTATAAAAATTTCGAATTATCGAAACAAGCCCTGCATTCAACAGAAATATTTTAATTTCAACAGAAATATTTTAATTATTAAAATGAATAGTGATTGAAGAGTCTGGTTAAATTGATTATTAAATTGTTATTGAAAAATGTGGAGACTCGAAAATTTTAATATATCGAGCAAACATTTTTGCATCCGGATAAAGTATGGTCGAAGTGTATGTATTATACAATATTTCGGAAATGATTTTTTTTTTAAACGAAAATAAAATTTATTGGATTAACTGCATTTTATGTAATTTTTCCATCGTTAAATGCGATTTTATACAAAGCCCACAATTTAATAATAACAAAATCTCCAGTCTCAAATTTCCAGTAAAAAAGGTGGATTACAGCACAGACTCTGGAGTGTCATAGTTTTTTTTTCTCGTGTTTTATTGTCGAGTCAAAAGGTGAAATTCACCACCGCATTCCAGACCAGCTATAAAAAAAAAAAATAATGATAAAATGTGCCAGGGATTTTTTGTTTCAAATGATAAGAAAACTTGCTGGATTGACTGAATTTATGGTCAGAAGGATTTACGCGTTCATTTACATGTTTTTTTTTTTTTTAATATCGTTAGTTTAGATTTTGTATAAAACCCAAAGTGAAAAAATAATGAAATTTCGCGTGCTAAATTTCCAGTAGTAAAGGTGCGTTACAGTACAGACTGAAGTGTCATATTTTTTTCCTTGTTTCTTTTTTATCAACTCAAAGGGTGAAATTCACCACTGCATTTCAAACCAGGTGTCAAAAAAAAAAAAGTAACGGTGGAATATGCCGGGGATAAAGAAGAATGTTGCTCTGGCCTAGCATGAGAGTAACACTATATCAATCCTTCTCTCACTCTTCACCTGGACGTTTCCGGTTCATATTGAAAAGCAACGATAGCGAGGTGTGAATCATGAACACTGCGTGTCAACGATCGTCAAATTACGACAAATTCCTCAACGATATATATAATTGGACACCGGGCAGGTAATTGTTCGACCTCGTTAATTGGTCCAATTAATTTGAACGTAAAAGTGCGTCGATTATCTGCATGCATTCATCGACGATAACGCCGTGGCGATTTTTGTGACGCAACAGTCCTCTCATTCGAAGCACTTCTGGCAGCTTGCAGAGTTTGAATGGGAACGGGGGAGGCTGCACCCCTATTACAACCCCGCATACTGCCGGGTCACGCTTGCGGGTCACGCAGTATATCGTTATTGTCGAAAATAGATTTAACCCAGCAAAGAGCGGGGGAAAAATCCGATAGGGAGAGTGCAGCGAAAAAAAAAAAGCAAAAAAGCAAACAGGGCTGGCAACCCACTACTGTGAAGGGTCGAAACACAGTTTGTTGACAGACAAAAGGAGTCGAATGAAATTCCAGAGGCATTGAAATAATGGACGATAAAAAAAAGTATATTAAATACTATGAAATACTTTATCACACAACGATACTTTTGGGGGTGGGGGTAAAAAAAAATAGAATCGATGAGGCATCAAGAGCATGATAATTAAAAAGAAAAAAAATATATAAAAGAGCATTGGTGATAATATTTCCAGAAGTGAAATACTCGATATTTCCATCGTGTGTTGCAAATGTCCTGTGTGGTTTCTTTTTTAAATTCGATTTTGTTAAATTATTTATATTCGAAACTCTATGAAGTATGCAATGGGGCTGCTTAGTATTTTTAAATTCATCGAATTTTGCTCTTTTTACCATGGAAAGAGTAAATAATTGCTAAATAAAATTTTCTGATGAAGATACACAATAAATAGAGACTTAAAAAAAAATATATATTAAAAATGATTGAAACAAAGTAACGCAAGAATTGTTCATTTGGGAATTTTTGAAAAGTATATCATCGATAAAACAAGATAGAAGTGATGGAGTATGGTGCATCGGGTTCTATGCATGACAAAGTGCGAATCGAAAGGCGCGAGTCGACGAGCAAAAAGGGGGATGATGTTGAAAAGGGGGAGGATGGAGATCGAGAGTTCGGGGGTTCCCATTGTTGTCCATGGGGGCTTAAGCCCATGATGGGGCGGGAGTTCCTACTTATTCTGTCTCGTTCTATATCGTTCATGGGAAGGGGGGGGGGGGCTTTAACTGTTTGCTACAGATACGTCATGATCGATAGTCTACTGTGCGACGATTCCAAAGAATGACGTCTATATGCTGTTAACTATAGCTAAATATATCCCAATCTTTTTTTTTTTTTTTTAACTTAGCTATGCTTCTCCTTTAATGATTATTTTCTCTTTCGGTGATTCATTAATTTATCCAGTCTGATGTCGATTGTGATTATAACATCGATCTATCTTTTCCGTCTGTTTGCATAACAGATAAAAATATTTCTCACGATTGTAATTATTGGCCAATAGGAAAATGTAACGATGTATATTTTATTTATTTTTCATTTTTTATCAAAAAAATTCAGTACACAAAAATGAAGACATTTTTGTTTCCAATTGGGGTTCTGACTTCACTTTACTTTAGTTCTTGTGAAAATCATATGAGGGTAATTCGTACATTGACTTTTTTTTTTAATCACTTGGCGTCAAGATACCTGGTGAGATTTGTTCTACTGTGACAAAAAAACATGTCATTGCCAAAGTAGTTTTTCCTCATGCAAAACTTTTACTACAGAATTAATGAATAATTAGTACTATATCTCAGAATTTATCGTTGCATGCTATTATTATTATTATTTTTTGGTTGCACGAGATTGAATTCGCCAATTGTTTTTTTTTATTGATAAAACTCGAAGCTGCCGCATCTTCCCTCGAAACAGGGTAGTTCCACCCAAAGGGGTGTCACGGCTATTGTGTCTATTTTCATTTTTTCCCGGATTCAGATAACTAGTCGAACAACTCGAGGAGAATAACCGAGGACAGAGAGCAAGAGAGAGCAATAAAAAGGGAAGAAAACAATTTGAAAGGGGGGAGGGTTGGTTTTCTTTCGTAGGGCGCGTGAACGACCCTTCCTTTGGTAATGCGGCATTTCTTCTTCGATCCCAGCTCCAGTGGCGTACACGAAGAGTTGCTGCAACACAACCCCTATATTCCTTCTCGCGCTAAACGCAACTGTATACGCAAAGGGGGCATATCCTGCTTTTCGTCCTTCCTCGTACTTTGTTCGAGTCTCTTTGTTTTCTCTTCTTCGGGGCTTCAGTTTAGTTTCGCAGTCCGCACGAGAAACGTATAACGCGATTGCTCGAACTTAATTTTTTCATCGAGGATCAAATAACTCATCCCAACTTCGTGCAATATGGGAATCGATATTTTTGATGGTAACGATTACGAAATTTTCTCAATATCATTACTGAGTTCATGGATTCGAGTGGCCTCGTTATCGGCATATTTTCACTTTTCCCTCAGATACTTTCATTGTTCTTCGGTGTTTCACTCTCTTCTGTACGTTTTTTTTTGTTTTCTCGAATAATCACGAAATACAATCAGAGGAATCTACGATAAAAATTAATTTGACGTTTTGTTACGAGAATTCTCAATCCATCATTATATTTTTTATATCAATATTTTATTTGTCCATAATGCTTCAAAAGACTTGACAGTTATTCCCGGATGAAGGATCAATATAATAATTAATTATGTCGAAATATAAATTGTTCATAAACAGAGAAAATGAAAAAATAAATAAAAAGTTAACGGTTATTGGGAAAATGATTTCGTAACTTTTAGTCCTTATGCACTATACAATGCACTAACGTATGCAATTGTCTGGAGATTATGCTTAACGATTGTCTTTTCAATTCTTTTTATTTTTTTTTTAAATAATCTTCCGGAAGAAAAGCGAGGAGGAGGAAGAAGTAACGAGGCTCGTTATCGTCGAACGCAGAAGGTCCGTGGGCCATCGTCAACGTCGTGGCGAAGCTTTTGCCTCGGGATCCCCTCGGGCTGCTGTGGATCCTCGAGAAAAGACTCCTGGAAGATATTCACGTCCTGAGAGAGCCGTTAATCGGCAGTCATGCCAGAGGTCCAGGCGAACGGTTAAGCAGACTGAGCAAAAGGACCCCTTCGTCTCTACCTTTGGATGGTGTTTGTTCTATCCTCATCATCACCCACTGTACGGCCAGCCGTTCTACGGTTATCGAGAACCGAACCAGCGTGAAGTGAGAGGAGAAGAGACGGGAGTGGCTAACGGAGTAAAAGCCAGAGAAAGAAAGAACATAACAAGAGATGGATCGTAGAAGAGGATGGAAAATATGGTTAAATCCAGAAGAAGCTGGTAGATGGACCGAATGAGCGAGTGAGATAAAAGTAGCGATAGAGAGAGAGAGCGCAAGAGAGAGCTACAGTGAAAAGAGGGTGAAATTGCTATAGAGAAGGGTGGAAAAAGCGGGGGTAGTAAACGAAATATCAACGTGTGGGAGGGCTTGGTGCGAGAGTGAGATAGGATACTTTTTCCCCACCGAGCCAGGAAAAAGCTTCTCCCCCCACCAGAAGAGGAGAGCGCGCGCTGCGGCGAGTCGTCGTCGTCGACGTCGTCGTCGTTGGCAAAGCGCGGGGGTTTGGTGGTGGCTCTCCTGGGGTAACAGGCGAGGGAGTTCGGAGGAGGGGGAGGAGGACGGGGGTTGCTTTGGGGGTTCACTTGGTGGCTGGGGGCGTCGCGGCCTCAAAAATACACCGCAACCACACCGCGCGGCTCTACCACAGAAGCCACCACCACCTTCCACCACCGTTTCCGCCACACCGCGGCCTGTGCCCTGACTCTCTGCCACCATCTCTACACACACTCTCTCTTTACCACTGTGCTCTGCTTTACGCGTCCGCGTCCACCAACTTAACCGAAACGAGACCACGCGTACGGACTCGAAACAACCCCACTATTTAACGTTGTACGTTTCATATTTGACTGGCCCATCACTTAAAACGGTTTCAAAATACCGAAAACGTATCAAAGATCCGAAATGTTGATTCGGGTACCGTGAAAAAAAATTTACCAGTGATATTTCCATGCCGATTCATCGACCTTTTGAGGATTTTTATTTTTCAACGATCGACTTTTTTTATTTTGTTTCAACTCGTGAAAGTGTAAAATCAAAGTGGAGAGTTGAGAATTTTTGTGTGGAATTTATCAGCGGGACACCGCGTCAGAATCAAAGTGAGGTTCGCCAATGTGGTCCAATATGAGTGTACAGTGAAACAATGTGAGTTTACGGAACGATCGGCGTAATGGAAAAAGTTTGTTTCGTGAATTTGTGGTATTTATGAGTGAGAAAGTTGAGAATTTTTTATGGAGATCCGTCATTGAGGGTGGAAAAAAAAAAAATTCAAGCCGATCGGGTGATTGGATTATTTGCTGCATCGTTGGATAGAAAATATTTTACTATCTATTTTACGATGACGAACAAGAACTGGATATTAAGAACTTGGTAAGAAGAAACGATATCGAGGATATTGAAGATTCATCATTGAAGAAATATCATCCGATTTTTGGTACCTTGAGCGCAAGTGCATGCCCGGGAATTATGAATTTTAAAATCGGACAGTTTTCACATATGCCGATTATTTAAAAATTCTCATAATTTATGTGCAATTTTATTGCCGAAATTTTACGAAAATCTCCCAAGACGATGGACATATCTGAAGTGAATTTGTGAATTATCACGCATCTGGAATTCAATCTGTTTGATTTATTTGGTATTTCATGCCTATAGGAAAAAAAAATTGCAAGGCTGCTTAATTGGCATGTGTTATTTTGACTGTGATAAAGTTCTACATGTACTTTTTGAGAAAGAGAAAATTTATTATTAATTAGAGATTCAACGCTAGTGAGGTATATCGGAAAAAGTGAAAAATTGAGGTGGAAGGAAAAATATATTAATTGGATGTTGAAAATCTCGAGTGATCCAAAGGAAACGAATCGTTGAATTTGATTCATCAATCGAACCTCAAAGATCTCTCAAGCCCAACAAAAAATCACGGTGATGGAGGAAAACGCGAAATAAACGATACCAAAGGCCAGAAAAAAAAAAAAAAAAAACACGAATCAGGCCTCAGATTCCAATAAAACGAATTTTCTCCGTGACTTGGCATTCGAGAGTGACGCTAAGGATAAGAACGCAAAGAACAAGAAGAAGAATTTGCAAACGGATGCTAGGCTGTTAGGATGCCGGAGCACCGTCATGGGATAATGAAATAAGGATCAAAGGATCTTGGCGAGGGCTGGCTTTCACTGAGGGAAACCTAGAACTCAGCCCTCAGCCCCCTTCCCCCCTCCGCCCCTCCCCCCCGTTATAACGTTCTTCCGTGTCTTCTTCTTGGCTTCATCGGATCCAGACGGAATGGTTTTTATTGACAACTACAAATCTAATTCCTAACATTGCAAGGGCCATGAAGACAGGGGGTCGTCTCGTTGATGAAACCTTGTGGTGTCATCAGGGGTGAACAAACGCTCTTGGAGGGTGTTAAATAGGTGTTGTTTCACCAGTCGGTCCAATTGTCGTTCAATTTCATTTTGGAAGGTGTCTCAGCTTCACAATCCTAAGAGAAAAATAGCCCGGCAGAATGAGATGAAGCGAAGTCAACAATTGTTTTGGTCCTTCAGGATATTTAGGAACAGAGCAGGACATTATTCACGGAAAAACTGTGTGTTCAAGTGAGAACTATTTTTTATTTGCTTGACCAGTTTGGCACTTGGATTATCCGAAGGAGGAATTTATAAAAATTATCACTAGCATCCGTGAGGATCAACAAGGTCGATCAGGGGTGAACAAACGCTCTTGGAGGGTGTTAAATAGGTGTTGTTTCACCAGTCGGTCCAATTGTCGTTCAATTTCATTTTGGAAGGTGTCTCAGCTTTACAATCCTAAGAGAAAAATAGCCCGGCAGAATGAGATGAAGCGAAGTCACCAATTTTTTTGGTCCTTCAGGATATTTAGGAACAGAGCAGGACATTTTTCACGGAAAAACTGTGTGTTCAAGTGAGAACTATTTTTTATTTGCTTGACCAGTTTGGCACTTGGATTATCCGAAGGAGGAATTTATAAAAATTATTACTAGCATCCGTGAGGTTCAACAAGGTCGAGAGGTTATCAGGTGGAAATCAAATTGTTCCCATACCCAGGGATCAAAGTATTCCAGGTGAATTTTTCGAATTACTAAAGTTTAAAAACGAGCCGAGTCGATGATAAATTTCCCATGACGAATCCTCTGCGCGACGTACGACCCGAGGATCGTCCTCTGGGCATTGACTATCATACGGATCCGAGGGTCATACGGTCAAATCATCGTCAGCCTCTGCAGCCAGCGACGCAAATTGGTGGTGCGAGGCTCAGAAAGACAAGAGGTTCATCCTCAAGAAGAAGAATGCACCTGACGAATGAGACAAACGCTCAAGGACCTAATCAAGGCTCAGCAACGGGTAACAATCATCTTTCCGAGTATGCCATCACCGCTGAGATACTCGCCGAGCGAACACTCGATGGTTTACTGGCTGAGCATCCTGGAGAACTCATTCGGACAGGTAAGAAAATTTTGAATCGTTCTCATTTCCATGGGTTTACTTTGACAATAAAAATCAATTTTTACTGGAAAGTGTAACCACAATTGGTTACATTGATCCATTCTGAGACGAAAGTATTGAATGTTGACAAAAATCATGAATTGATTCTAGCTGAGGAATAAAACTCAGTCTAGGCTTGTCTCATTTAAAGCACAAGAAACGTTTCTCAAAAATGTTTTTCATCTTTTTTTTTTCATTAAACGAAAGGCGTAAGAACAATAAATTACTCTGATCAAAGACTAGAAAAGTTTGTTGCAGAAGTGAGCGAAGTGTCTACAGCTCTGATTCGTTTGAAAAATTGATGAATTCGTGAGGAAGCATTTGAGTGAACTAATAAAATCATACTTGTTGAATTATATATTTGATTCGAGGTTTTGTCTAATTTGAAATCATCAAAATACCTTTGCAAAGAGGTCTAGATAGAATGGCAGAATTTTTTGTTTGTTTAATAATGGGTTCCTTGCTTTGGAATTCAATGAAAGCACTGCCAACATTTTTCACCAGCTTTGCGATTAACATTTTTATTTTTTAACGATGATGGTGAATTTTGCCCATCAATGGGAAATTTCTTACATTTTATGACAATGTCCTGTCAAGTCAATAATTGAACGCATTTACATTTTCATATCCTATCGAAATTTTTTGTCATTACGTAGTATTTGTTTAACTTTGCAGACTTGATAAAATGCTTTGAACGCTGCGATTTGTCAGAAAATGGCTAAGTTATAACTTCACAAAGTTAGAGATTATATGGTTCATAGTGCTGTGTACCCTGACCCGTAAAGGTTGCCCTCATGTGGTCTGCACCGTTCTGCCCCCTCATTGGCGTTCCAACAAGACTCTACCAATGGCATTCAAAGTGGTGGCACTTGGCGACGTTGACGACGGTACACTGGTCACTGTGTGCGCCGGAAATGATGAGAATTGCTGCGCCGAGCTGAGAAATTCAACGGCGTTTATGAAGAATCAAGTTGCCAAGTTCAATGATCTGAGGTTCGTTGGAAGGAGCGGCAGGGGTGAGTTGGTCTAAAAATCGTAAAACCAATCAGTTGTTTTTTTTTTTTTTTCTCGTAAAATGTTGCAATATTGGCTATCCCAAAAATATTCTTAAAAATATGTTTCGTCCAAATCGTATTTGATTTTCCATTAGCTTCAATTCCAGCCATAATAATAAATGCACCTTGGCAGCATTTTTAATTGAAGAAAAAATCACTAGGACAGCTAAACGAGATTCAGACTAGTTTCAACTAATTTCCAAGTAGAAGGTGGATAAACTTTTACAAGAGACAAAGTAAATGAATACGAAATCCATGGTGGACCAATGAAATTATTGGTTGTTTCATGGATTCACCATGGATTTCAGGGTTTCATTGAATGCTCGGGGGTTGTATGGTTAAAATTGAATGTTTTGGAAAGTACAATGACGTTTAAACATATTTTTGCCAAATGCTAAATGTTCACATAAACGTTTGAAAAAAAAACAAAAAAATTGTATGACGTTTCTAGCGGATCTATGAAACAGCCAATCGTCCTGTTCAAGTACCGTCACATTTTTATCATTGTTTAAAACTCCACGAAACCAAAAGGGACCTTTCTCTGTCTACGTTATCGCTCACGCGATCTTCTAAATGATTAACGAATGCTCTGCTTGGATACATTAAGGTACCCCTGAGTTTCATCTGGGTTGGGTTCGGCTGATGGGGTAGCCCGTATCTCCGTCGCGAAGCAAAATAAAGGGCAGATATACTCGACACAGGCTTTTCGCCTCAAAACCAGAACCACCCTTACTCTCTACCTCTCACGAAGTCCATGCTGGCACGTGTCTCATTCCTTACTCATTTAAAATTCACTCTCAGACGCAAATACGTCACGCTGAAAAAGACGAATTTCCATTCGTCCACTCATTGGGGTGTCATCAATGTCGAATGGAAAGAAAAAAAAAAAAAAATCCCACCGGGGATTTGGTCGAGGAACATCCATGATTTTTAATTCCCGAGGCTCTTCTCGTATCCTACTACAGATCCAAGCATCGAATCAATAATTCAGGACGTCGTTTGCCTTTGCCCTTTGAGAATCGAATCTCCTCCTTACTTCTGTCCGGGAAGATCTTTCGTCTAAGGCGAATAAGAGTGCAGGATAAATATAGGTCTGAGCTGTCAAGAAAGGGTCTACAATAATACGTTTGGATAGCCGGAAAAATTATTCAGCCACGTCATCTTGAGACGTGCTACGCCATAGATTGTGCATCATTTGAATGAAAACTCATTAAAAATGATTTTATAAAAAACATGCTAATTGTAAACAATTGACATCGATTGTTCGAAAACATTAGAAAAATTATTAAACCGCGAGTCAGCTCAAATGCACTAGGCCATAGAATGACATCATTTGAAAAAAACCTCGCTTAGAATGATATTTGATAAAAAACATAATTGCGAATAATTATCGTCAATAGTTCGAAGAAATCAGAAGAATTATCAAACCCTGAGTCAGCCCTAAACGACGCTAGGCCATGGATTGGCATCATTTGAAAGAAAACTCATTAAAAATGATTTTATAAAAAACATGCTAATTTTAAACAATTGACATCGATTGTTCGAAAACATTAGAAAAATTATTAAACCGCGAGTCAGCTCAAATGCACTAGGCCATAGAGTGACATCATTTGAAAAAAACCTCGCTTAGAATGATATTTGATAAAAAAGATAATTCGGAATAATTATCGTCAATAGTTCGAAGAAATCAGAAAAATTATCAAACCGCGAGTCAGCCCTAAACGCGCTAGGCCATAGATTGGCACCATTTGAAAGAAAACTCATTAAAAATGATTTTATAAAAAACATGTTAATTGTAAACAATTGACATCGATTGTTCGAAAACATTAGAAAAATTATTAAACCGCGAGTCAGCTCAAATGCACTAGGCCATAGAGTGACATCATTTGAAAAAAACCTCGCTTAGAATGATATTTGATAAAAAACATAATTGCGAATAATTATCGTCAATAGTTCGAAGAAATCAGAAGAATTATCAAACCCTGAGTCAGCCCTAAACGACGCTAGGCCATGGATTGGCATCATTTGAAAGAAAACTCATTAAAAATGATTTTATAAAAAACATGCTAATTTTAAACAATTGACATCGATTGTTTGAAAACATTAGAAAAATTATTAAACCGCGAGTCAGCTCAAATGCACTAGGCCATAGAATGACATCATTTGAAAAAAACCTCGCTTAGAATGATATTTGATAAAAAAGATAATTCGGAATAATTATCATCAATAGTTTGAAAAAATCAGAAAAATTATCAAACGCTGAGTCAGTCCTAAACGCGCTAGGCCCTAAATTGGTATCATTTAAAAAAAAAAATCACTTAAAGTGATTTCATTAAAAAAATATAATAGCCAATAATTGTTAACAATTGGTTGAAAAGGTTAGAATTTTCATTCATGAATAATAATTCATTATTATTTTCATGTGGAATTATTTTCTTGATGGTTTTTTATTTGTACAATCAGCCCTCGTATTGAAGATGACAAATTTGTTTATGTGCTTTGTTCATTCTCCTCATATTGGGTCAAATAAATACTGTCTGTATGTTAGTTATTTGCTTAATTCTTTATACCGTTCTTGTAATCTCATTTCAATATGTTTTCCGGATGATCTCTCATCGTAATCTGTATACGGTAGCTTGAGACTATCATGTATTTTTGTCCCCTTCAGACATGTAAAACCGAAGGGATGATCAGAGGGTGTGAAAAGTTTGCTCTTTTTCTTACTCGCTTGGCGTTCGACGAGGGAAGGTTGATAAAAAAAAGTAAATTGAGGCGTCACCGAGTCTCAGCGAAGAAAGTAAGGAAGTGAAGAAGAAGTTTTGGTTTCGAGAATTTATTCGGTCAATTTTCAAATTTTTTAAGACTTTCGGCAAGTGTCAATTGCCAATGAACTTGCAGACGCATAAGAGCAATTAGAATGATTTCGGACGAGGGAATTCGATTGAATTCTAATTATTTAATTCAATTATGACGTCAAAGAAGAAAATAAAAATAATTTGGTAGATTTGGGAAAGTTTCTTTCTGTTAATCCTAGAACGACCTACAACCCTAGAACCCGCTAACTTATAAATGGAGTTCAAAGGTCACCTGGCGTAGAAATCCACCCCGGTCATGCGTTCTAGGGTTCGATTCTTCATGGAAACCATCACTGGTCACCGAAGTGTGTTCCTAAAACTGCTATCTGACAAAAACCAATTAAATTTCTTTAAAGAGAGAGCTAATCTATTCATTGTTACCATATGCCCATCAATATGACAATTTTCCTACGATCATTGATCGCCCTTAAGGCACCCCCATAAAGCAGGTTTATATTCAACCCCAATTAGTCAGGTTACTTTCGCCAAAAAAGTTTACTCGCCTCATGCCAGTCTGTTCCGCAATTCCTGTCGCAAGAATCTCGTTGCTCCGAGAACTTCGTTATCCTTCAGACTTTTTGCACCAGGTTAATCCTCGCGTTTCGACGGATAATTGGAAAAACATACGTATCACTACTACTGCTGTGGAGCGTATAATAATAATAATTATGAATAATATACATATATATATATATATATATATATATGTATGTAGCCCCGACTAGGCGAAGGTAGAACGGGATAAACAGTGGGCCACACCGATTCGTGGATGGTATCCGATCGTACGGATGATGCGTATACGGCTAGGAGATGCGAGTGATTGGGCCATAAGCGGCTTTGGTTACCATGGCAGTAAGCCCTCATTACTGCATTAGCTGGGGGATTGCCCAACCATCCCACTCGTACGTATGCAACGACGGTTTGTCTCGAGAACTCGAGCTATCGCAGCCGTATATCTATTTCGGGCGAAACGTAAAAGCATCGTCGAGCGTTGCGGTACGAGAAAATGGCAGTTGGGAAAAATTGAAAAAGACTGATGCAAAATGGTAGTTACGAAATGGTAAAAAAGACTGAGGGACTATTGTCCCTCAGTCTTTTTTAGTTAGCATTAGTTGAAAATGACTAAAAAGGATAAAGAAAAATTTGTAGTTTGGAATTCGTTCTTTATTGTATTCGAAAATCGCAGAATTAGCCATATAGAGAGACCTCGGGAGAGTCTTTGGATCAAGTATACTTTACCAATCGAGACGACGCCGTATATCTTTTCCCCGAAGCAACGCCGAATCGAGCACTTTATGTGAGACATTTAATGAATTTTATAATGAAAAGTAGACATTTTTTCGTTATTCTAGCTAAAATGGCAGTTGGGAAAAATTGAAAAAGACTGATGCAAAATGGCAGTCACGAAATGGTAAAAAAGACTGAGGCACAATAGCATCAGTTGAAAGGGACTAAAAAGGATGAAGAAAAATTTGTAGTTTGGAAATCGTTCTTTATTGTATTCGAAAATCGCAAAATTAGCTATATAGAGAGACCTCGGGACAGTCTTTGGATCAAGTATACTTTACCAACCGAGACGACGCCGTGTATCTTTTCCCCGAAGCAACGCCGAATCGAGCACTTTATGTGAGACATTTAATGAATTTTATAATGAAAAGTAGAAAAAATTTCGTTATTTTATTTCATTCAGCGTTATTGGAGAACAATGAGAATGTCAAATTGTCAAGCTTTTTCGTTGAGGGCAGCACTGACATGGTGACCGAAAAATACCTTCGGTTCATCTCATACCGGTATTTATTTTTTCATTTACATTTCATCGTATCCAAGGCAAACACTGAATGGGATTTATGCTTTTTTTGCGTTCGAGTACATTGACTGGGAAATTCGTAAAAGTTGCACCCTACGTAAAAAAGTTGATAAGCAGTTAATTTATACCAGCACTGTTCACGAAGAATTTAATTGCTCAAGAAGGGTGTGCATTTTTTAAATGACAAATACTATCAGTTCGTGACGTTGACAAAAGTACACGATAACCCACAAAATATCACTGATGGAGAAAAAATGAGAAAAAATGAATTTTATATTTTTGAAATATCGTTCCACAAAACGACGTAAATAATATGTAATGATTACAATAAACATTGATATCGTTATATCCAGTCAAGAGCTATTATTACTTTATAGTAATCTCGATTCTCGATAGTCGTCTCGATTTTGTGAGTAACCAATAGGCATAAATGCAAATACAATTATTGCTACAGTGGGTCTCTTTGTTCTAGGTTAAAATTTCGTGTAAATGTCAAAATTATAACGTTCGAATAATAATAATAATAATAATAATAATAATAATAATAATAGAGTTTCAAAAATATTAAGCGACTAGATGGAATATAAATAAAACAAAAAAGTACTTGGCACGAACGTTCATTGAAATTATAACTCCGTCGCGTACTTTTATATTTTTATCCAATTTTATATTAATTATCCAAAGTGGTAACAATCGAGAACTAGGGATATGAATAAAATTATCCACGAGAAATAAAACTAGAAAACTCTTCGGTGAGAAAGAATATAGAAACGACGCTTTTGTTCTGTGGCCAGACGTTTACAAAACAAATCTGAAATTTATGTTGTTTGCACTGCGAGGGATTGTGAGGGTGGCAAAGGGCTGTTTGGTCGAGAGCTGCTTTATTCCCAGCTGTTCACGACCCTCCTTTTTTTTCCACAGTTGTAATGCTTTATCGACGAGTAACGTATACGAGATAGGCAACATATAATTTTTCAATTACATAACAAAAACATTAATTACTATTTATTATTATATGATAAAAAAATTTGTAATTGCAATTTCTTGCTACGTTGAAATTTATTCGTGGATTATTAGTATCAATTGACCTATTTATCAGTAACAATATTTAAAAAAACTGGAACGTTATTTGAAAGAGTCAAAGGAACCGTCAAACTTTGCTTTGCTGACAGATGTAGTACGATCGATTGTGCGTTACGATTGTGTGCATGACATTCAATTTTCAAAGCTCGCAAATATTTTCTTTTCAATTTTTCCCATAGTTTAACATACACCAAAGTTGCCCCTATGTGTTTCGACGAATAAAAAAGGGTTGAAATAATATTCGGTGGAAAATCGGCGCAGCTTTCCCAGTCAAGAGACGTTTGAAAAAAAAAAAGGACTATGCACGTTGGCTCGTGGAGAATATTATCATACCGGCGCAGGACTCACATTTATTCCCACCCGCACACACCGCTTTTCGGTCTTTTCACAACGCGACGGGAAGGATTATCAGCTTCCTCCTATCCAGAAGAGTCACGGGCATACTCGTTCCAACGGAACATTCCAACGAGGGCAGAGTATAAACGAAGCCCAGTTGTTCCTCTCATGTTTCAATCGCTGCCTCTTTCAATTTATATTTTTCGCATTTTTATGTATTTTTTAATATCATATTCCATGGTTTTTATCATTTTACTTCGAAATGTACACTTTCAGTGCTACATACTTGAAGAATTGTAGATATTCAATGTTGGGCATTATTTTTATCTTTTATTTATTTTTGGATCTTGTCATTCAATGCACTTTTTGCATTCAGGGTCATTTATTTTACTTCGAAATGTACACTTTCAGCACTTGAAGAATTAAAGATATTCAATTTAAGGTGTTTTCTATTAATTTTCGTTTCTTTTTGGATCTTTTTAAATGTATACTTCTGTTATTTTTATGAATCTTTTATCATTACCATATGTCATAAGTTTTATGATTTTACTTCAAATTTCAGTTCTTTAAGAATCGAAGATATTTCATTTTAGGCCTTTTCTTTCAGTTTCCGTTTCTTTGTAGATCTTATTGGTCATTGCATTCACTTTTTGCATTTAGAGTAATTGAGTATCAGTGAATGAAGGACTTTCAGTACTTGACGAATTAAAGGTTTTCAATTCGAGGTAATTTTTGTTATTTTTCATTTTTTTTTTATATCTTACTCATCATCCAATTCACTCTTCGTGTTTAGGTGATTAAGTGAATGCATTTTTTATAGCTAACTTGATTATTATTTTTTTCAAGTTAAAGGCATTTTAATGAGAGTATTTTGCATTGCTGTCCTTATAAGTAATTTTTTTGTTTGTTTTCTATTCATTTCGGTCCTTATATTCCTCGCTGTCGTGGATAGGGGTTTATCGCAATACATATCGTATATAAATACCGGAGTTACCGGTGTTTTATACCAGTGCAAAGAGAAGCCCCGAGATATACCAAATAGAACGAACGCACTCACTGCTCAATATTGGCTGTATCAAGGGAGGGAGAGAGAGAGAGAGAGAGAGAGGATCCGAATGAAATGCTTCATGAGCTAACCCCCCTCCTGCCCAGGTGGAGCATATCGACAGTTAGATCCTGACCGATGTCCTGCGAGCCACCTTCGCTCTCTCTCTTTCTCGCTTTCGTATAGTTTAACGAATGCTTCCTATGTATCAGGATTCGTCGTTCATCATTGCGTCTAATACGCATACTTATAGTCTTCCTCGCCGGCAAATGTAAAACTTAAAAAGTAAATTTAGTTTCCTCCAGTCTGGCAATTTGGTAAAAATTTTATTTGAATGCTAAACCCTCTGAACAGTACTTGAACCCTTCGTTTTTCGATAAATTCTCGAAGCATGTTTACGAACTCTGTCATTGATTTTCCTTAAACTTTATATGAGAGATAAATCCAAAGATAATCTTAAAAACCTAAAGATAAACCTAAATATGGATGATAAACTCGAAGATAAATTATAAGCTCGAAGGAAAAATTTCGAACTGAAAAATTTACAAATCTGAATATTCTATTTATTTTCTGTGTAACCTCAAACCTTTTTTTTTGTCATCGTTTTTGAGAAATTTCATTTAATTTATACTTATTCATAATGAATCCAAAACCATATAATTAATGAGTTAATTTGGCATTGATAGTGACGAAAAATCGGTTTGAAATTTGTCAGTGATAAAAATGTCAAAGTTAAAATTAACGGTTTGCGTTTCTTTCAGCGAGTCATATCATCCGATTTAGTTCACCTTCGCCCTTAGATGCGATCCTTTTATCAGACTTAGATCTCCGTAACGACTGTTCGTTTACCTGACGACTCGCTGCTTTAATATCACATGAGGATTTTGCGGATCGAGCAAGCGGAGTCCTTTTTTTCAATTAAAAATTAAAAAAGAATCGTCGTGAGCTCTCTGACAAGTGGATCCCCTCCGCTCCACTACCCACCCCTTCATCGTCGTCCATAGAAAAGGACTACAAGTGAGGACGCTGCTCGTTTCCTCTTGCCCTTCTCCGCCATCCTTGCTTCCTCCTTCTGCATCCTTTTTTTTTAATTTTATTTTCGAAGAACGTATGATTGCACAGACACCGAGTTATTCTACCGATTAAACATTAAATTTTCCACCCCTACAAAAAATCTCTCGTGCCTGCTCTTATTCGTATCTATCGTCACGCGACGACAAATTTTTTTAAATCCCAGCACTGGTTCTATCAAATTTTCTGCTCTGCGTGCCTGCATATGTTAATTTTGCTTTATCCTCGGTACGACGATTCAGGACCCCCCTCCTGTCCTACTGCCATGCCTCAATACATCTCATTCCTCACTCACAACCCTCTACACCTTTAATTATTTGGTTCCCCTGGAACGCTTCGATAAATTTGCTCGTTTTAACATCCGATCTACGTAATATCGTTTTTTTTTCCGTCGATGCTTACTTGGATTGGACTCATTTTTTTTCTTGAAATTTCCTTGGAAGTGAAATCTGTGCAGTTTTTTTTTTTGCAAATTTTAATCCTCGATACAATTTATAAAAATCTGCTACCACTTTCTTGTTTTGTACGCCAAGCGAAAATAATCAAACTGTTTAGAGAAACAAATAATTCAACTTTGTATGTTACTTGACTAATTTTCTTTTTTGCTTCGTCGAGATTAATTGTTATTATTATATTTTGGTGAATTTGAATAAGCAAATAATTTTGATAGGCGAAGAAAATTACGAAATAAGTTTTTTCGGATTCAAAATATGAGGTGTTCAGATTTTGTTTCGTTTTTGTTTTATGGGCCAATCGAGGATATAATTCAATTTTTCACAATCAGAGAAACGAATAATTTAGTTTTTTTTTTAATTAATCGTTTTTTATTTAAAAATAGGCGTTTAAAACTTTATTCCTTTTTGTTTCATTTGCCAATCAAGGATAATTAAATTTCTTAGAGAAACGAATAATTTAATTTTATACATTACTTGATTTTTTTTTCGCCCTGTCAAAATTTCTCGATATCGTTATTTTTTTGGTAGATTCGAATAACCAAATAATTTGAAAGCATAGAGAAAATTACGAAAGAAATTCATTCAGTTTCAAAACAGAAGCTTATAATTTTAATTGGCAGATCCTAATCAGTAAGCAGCTTCTCTCTTTCCCAGAATGAATCCCTTTCGATGTGCAGGGTTTTGTTCGATCTTTTCGTTTACAGCAGAGTCTTAAAATCATTAAAATGCAAAACATTTTCACACTGCAATTACGGTGCCAAATCACGTTGAAGGAGGCAACTTTTTGATACGTCAGCCCCTATGCATCGATTAATTATCAGTCTCGTAAAACTTTTCGCCACCTCGAGACGAGGACAGACATGTGACTAATTTAAATTTGGTTGTTTCCTATTTTCGTTTTGTCTAGAATTTTCGACCCTTCGCCCAAACGCCTCATGGATTATTCTCGTATTTTTGTATTTATTTGTTCCATCCGTATGGCGTCCTCCACCTTTTATGCGCCCCATTCCCTTTCAATTCCATTTTTACCACCCTATGGTATCCGCGGCCGACTTATACCCTCCCTTACTGCATCGCTTTTGAAAAAGGGCATGGAGACACTGGGAAAAATCTGTACCGATACAGTCTCTTCGTAAAATTTTGTGACCCAAACATTTTCACACTGCAATTATGGTGCCAAATCACGTTGAAGGAGGCAACTTTTTGATACGTCAGCCCCTATGCATCGATTAATTATCAGTCTCGTAGAACTTTTCGCCACCTCGAGACGAGGACAGACATGTGACTAATTTAAATTTGGTTGTTTCCTATTTTCGTTTTGTCTAGAATTTTCGACCCTTCGCCCAGACGCCTCATGGATTATTCTCGTATTTTTGTATTTATTTGTTCCATCCGTATGGCGTCCTCCACCTTTTATGCGCCCCATTCCCTTTCAATTCCATTTTTACCACCCTATGGTATCCGCGGCCGACTTATACCCTCCCTTACTGCATCGCTTTTGAAAAAGGGCATGGAGACACTGGGAAAAATCTGTACCGATACAGTCTCTTCGTAAAATTTTGTGACCCAAACATTTTCACACTGCAATTATGGTGCCAAATCACGTTGAAGGAGGCAACTTTTTGATACGTCAGCCCCTATGCATCGATTAATTATCAGTCTCGTAGAACTTTTCGCCACCTCGAGACGAGGACAGACATGTGACCAATTTAAATTTGGTTGTCTCCTATTTTCGTTTTGTCTAGAATTTTCGACCCTTCGCCCAGACGCCTCATGGATTATTCTCGTATTTATTTATTTATTTGTTCCATCCGTATGGCGTTCTCCACCAACCAACTCCATTTTTACCCCCCTATGGTATCCGCGGCCGACTTATACCCGCCCTTAGTGCACCGCTTTTGAAAAAGGGCATGGAAAAACTGGGAAAAATCTGTACCGATAAAGTCAGTCCTCTTGACAAAGTTTAGTGTATTTACCGGCAATGACCAAACTCTGCTAAGTGCGATTCCCCGCTAAGTGCGATTCCCCGCTTGGCGATTCGACGCGATAGGCTCCTTCTTCCTCTACTTCCTAGAAAAAAAAACAACAACAAATCCGCTAAAGAAATTGTCGATAATGAGTGAAACCGGCAAGCATTATTAACAGTTTTGTTAAAATATAATAATAATAATTATTATTATTTTAGCCCAGCAAGATCGTTTTGTCATTGGCCTGACTTACGCGATTATCTTCGTTATTTTTTTGTCAATATTAATATGATAATCTTGGAATACTCAAAAATGGATAAAAGGAATCTATAGAGATCGTTTGTACATAAATGGTTATTCGTGCATGACAATATATCCAATCAACTATTATTTTGTGCATGAAAAATGAGCCATTTGAGAAAACACACGAAGGCGTTAAACCTTCTCTCTCTCTTTCTCTTTCTCTTTTTCACACACACACACACATACCGACAGCTATACACACTTTCCATAGTCAAAACGTCAGAATCTTAAAACACTACAAACACTCGGGGTGTACAGTAACGATCCAGGGTGAGTCAAGGCAAAGAGTCACCCTTCTTCTAGTTCCCTCATGACTGGGGAATGGTTGAGCGAAACGGGATTTGAAGCTAGAGCAGGGCCGAGAGCGTTCTCGTTTCACCGGCAAACAGGGGAGTTTTTAACACTGCATGATCCCTGGGTAAACTTGATGGGGTGGTGTGGACGAGCTGAACACGAGAGACTTTTCATATCTCTTCGTGATTTGCGCGCGCGTGTCTCGCCACACACACACACACACACACACACACACACACACACACACACACATATACACACACACAGAAGTTCATGCTGTTCTCGTTGACCGAGAGCGAGAAAGAGATAAAAGAGCCATACGAAGCTTTGCACACGAAGCGACATTCAGTCAGTTTGTGCAAAATGACCCTTCAACAGGCTGTTTATTCAGAGTGATCCAAGAACGAAAGGTTTGCTTGCCAAGTACAACAAAAAAAAATCTAGTCGTTGAACAATATTAAGCTTTGAATTTAGCATATAATTTTTTCATTCAAATTTTAAATTATTTTAATACTTATACGATACTGGCAAGTTATCGTAGCTTCAATGATCGCATTTTCGTAAATAACATTTAAAAAAAAGTGGAAATTTAACGTTTTTTGTGCTGTTTGAATGGAAAATTTTCGAATGACATTCAGTCAGTTTGTGCAAAATGACCCTTCGACAGGCTGTTTATTCAGAGTGATCCAAGGACGAAAGGTTGCTTGCCAAGTACAACAAAAAAAAATCTAGTCGTTGAACAATTTTAAGCTTTGAATTTAGCATATAATTTTTTCATTCAAATTTTAAATTATTTTAATAATTATACGATACTGGCAAGTTATCGTAGCTTCAATGATCGCATTTTCGTAAATGTCATTAAAAAAACGTGGAAATTTAACGTTTTTTGTGATGTTTGAATGAAAATTTTCGAATGACATTCAGTCAGTTTGTGCAAAATGACCCTTCAACAGGCTGTTTATTCAGAGTGATCCAAGAACGAAAGGTTTGCTTGCCAAGTACAACAAAAAAAAAAATCTAGTCGTTGAACAATTTTAAGCTTTGAATTTAGCATATAATTTTTTCATTCAAATTTTAAATTATTTTAATACTTATACGATACTGGCAAGTTATCGTAGCTTCAATGATCGCATTTTCGTAAATGTCATTAAAAAAACGTGGAAATTTAACTTTTTTTGTGATGTTTGAATGGAAAATTTTCGAATGACATTCAGTCAGTTTGTGCAAAATGACCCTTCGACAGGCTGTTTATTCAGAGTGATCCAAGGACGAAAGGTTTGCTTGCCAAGTACAACAAAAAAAAATCTAGTCGTTGAACAATTTTAAGCTTTCAATTTAGCATAAAATTTTTTCATTCAAATTTTAAATTATTTTAATAATTATACGATACTGGCAAGTTATCGTAGCTTCAATGATCGCATTTTCGTAAATGTCATTAAAAAAACGTGGAAATTTAACTTTTTTTGTGATGTTTGAATGGAAAATGTTCGAATGGATGAGGGGAAAAAAATTACTTTCTTTTTTTTTATCATTCGGAAACCGAACAATCTCGAAATTTGCAACTAGAAATTAGAAAATTGCCATAACTTTGGTTCGATTCAACTGATCTCAATTTATTCGTAGTGTTTTGAGAAGATGGGGGTGGAGAAGATTTGAGTAGATTTGGAAAATTTCTTTTGTGTCGTCCATTATAAAAATTGTTAAGTCCGTGAGAGCACCTTCGAATTATACGAAATAGAAATGATAAAAATTTGCCAAAATCGATGAAGAGGCTTAAAAAATCGAATATATATATATATCTATTTTTCAACTTGCCATTGTGAGAGAAAATTCAAGTTTTACTGTTTGAATAGTAATGAACAAATATCGCAACGAGTAGTCACTACTAGTCAATTGTATGACCGTTATAGTGATACTGTTCAATTTGGTAGATAAAATGTTTTAACTAATTTTCTTTCATATGCAGATGTATTGTACTATGACGAGCATAAGTGTAAGACGATTTATTTTTTAATGACAATATATATAGTATTAAAATTTAGTACTAGTCAATTGTAAGACCGTTATAATGATACTTTTCAATTTGGTAGATAAAATGTTTTAACTAATTTTCTTTCATATGCAGATGTATTGTACTATGACGAGCATAAGTGTAAGACGATTTATTTTTTAATGACAATATATATAGTATTAAAATTTAATTAAGATGGCAAAGATGCGCAATACAGAAAAGTTATTCTCTATACAAATCTAACAAATATTGTTTGGAATAATAAAAAAACAAATTAGCAACTATGCTGAAAAGAAATCAGAGCTAAATGAAGGGATGAAATTCGAAGCTTTTGGATCAGTAGCGAACGAATTTACGGGCAATTGAATTGTTACCGTTAGCTTGGAAGGCACATATTTCAAGTTTAGGGGTAGAGGGTAAATTGAAGTGGGATGATATTTTGGCTGACAGTATGAGTGCGTACATGGGAAATAGACATTCGCAGGCACGTCGACGGATCGTTCTTCCGCCGAGTTACACATAATGCCCTCATAAACACCCCTAAAATGCCTCCCATCATCTTCAGTTCCCGTAGTGCCTTTGCCACGTGTTTGTTCTCATTCAAGATTTAAGTGATCATCACAATTGGAAACCAACACACCAACGGTACACTCAGATCAGCAATTAATTTATGTAGCATTTTTAGGAAGCTCCTCCCATGGATAAAATTTATATGCAAAATATATAAAAATATAAAAGCAACAAAAAAATTATATTTTCAATATACTTTTCATATATGTACCAAATTCACAGGACAAAATATACACGTTTTATATGTAAATAATAATAAATATATTCCACAAATATTTGCCATATATTTTACGGCAAAATTTTATATTCTGCAGATAAATATTTATGCATATTTTTTTCCATGGGGTTGAAGGTTAATTTTTTGGGCCAAATTTGTGTATAAAAATAATTTGGCCCAAAAGTTTCCAACATACAATCATGACTTGAGAGGAAAAAAGAATTCGTAGCATTATGAATTTATTTAGTGTGGGCAAAGTTTTCGTCTCAAAAGTGAATCGAAAAGAATACAATACTTATCTGTGAAACGCATAACTCCCATCTATTTGTCCTGCGGGCAATCGGGACTAAAAAGAATATATTATCCTTGATCCAGAACTTTTGGGACATTGACAAAAAAAAATTAAAAGGGTATGTAAAAATGTTGTAGAAAAATCATACGTAAACCGACATATATATATTCGTACGAGGGTGCGAAGATTGAACAAAAAGTATCGTAAATTACGGGAGTTGAATAAAAAAAAAAAAAAAGTGTCGACAGATTTGCGGATGAACTAAACACGCAAACATAACAGCAAAAAACCGACTTGCGCAGCACACGTTCTCTATTTCCCTGGGCGTTGTGGATGGCGGTGAGAGCCCGTTAAATGTCGTGGTTCGCCGTAAAAACCCAAGCTCGTTACCCAGCTGCGAAGCCCCAGTGGCCAACAGTGAACACGCCATCATAAAATAAAACGATCTGTACACGTGTGAGAGAAACGCGAGTGTATCGCGTAAGCGCCAAAATATACGAAAAAGCTTTTTCACCGTTAGTTTCACGTTTATACATCCATAAATGGGAAATTGTTGAGATTAAAAAACAAAAAAAATGTGTGATAAAAGGAGATTAAAATGTTCTTTTTCAATCTCTCAATGATGCGTCGATGAGGATTCTATAATTATGCAATTTTATGATTTTACGATCAAACATCGATGGATTAATCATTAGTTTATTAATCTAGAAAAAATCTAAAATAATTGAGGAAGAAAGATTTTCATCCTACCAACATTTCGTGACTAAATGGCCCTGAAAACTTTTACGTAGGCTCGAGAATTTTTCAAACCGAATAAACGTTACAAAAACACGACAGTGATCGTAAAAAAAAATAATGGAGTTTCATCATACAACCTATCTTGATAAAATTTCAACCCTATTTCAGCCTACAACAACTAGCTTACGAGATAAAAAGAGAAATGTTGATGATTGAAAAGTTTTTTCCCATTTTCGAAGCCAAATACTGTCATATTTCTGCACCGTTGGCCACGGAGATGAGGAACTGGAAGGGTAGGGGGAGCAGAGAGGATTTTTCAAGCCCCTAGTGGCGTTTAGTACCAACGTCATTAACATATTCCCAGTAGAATCGACGCATGGGCCAAGGGGTACAAGAGAGATGGTTGGTTTGAGTGTATCAGAGAGAGGGCTCAAAGCGAGACAGAAATGGTAAACATCGACCCTTTGGCGCCACTTGTTCATCCACCTCATCCCCCAGCCCCTTCATCCCCTCAACCCATGACCCTTACTTCCAACACATTTGTGTTTTGTTTCCAGCACGAAACTTTTGTCACGCAACATTGACCACTCTTGGTGACGTAACGAGGAGAACGAGGCTGTCGATCACAATTTGTAGGTTAGGTCTGACAGAATTCTCGACGCGAGATCATTGAGACAAGTTATAGCCCGAAAAGGCTGCACTACGTTCTGTTTTATTTCGAATGATTTAAAAGACTTGAGAAAAGTCATTAAAAAATGAAATGCGGTGAGAAAATCACATGAGGATAAAATGGCGGTTTTAGGGCGCGGGACAGTAATTGGTATAAACAAAGATGGGAGACATTTATTTTCTATCAGTGGCATGATGATCATCATGATTGTTAATTGTGAGGGAAGAGCTACGAGTTTATAAGTGACGAAAGAAAAAGGCTGGCAAACGAAATTTGTAGGTTAGTTCTCACAAAATTGTCTCTGCTGGTCCATTAAAATGACTCGGCTACCTTATTTTTGCTTTGAGTGTTTTTTTAAATCTTATTTAAGATGGGGGATAAGTTGCCCTGTTTTCTATTTTATTGTGGATTATTCGAATACTTGAGAAAAATCTCGTGAAAAATTAGAATGAGAGCGAAACGGGTATGGAAATTGCGGTTTTAGCGGGACAGTGAGTCACGGAATGGCCGCCATGATTGATAACTGTGATGGAAGGGCAAGCTGTAATTAACGAGAGAAATGCTACCAATCGTAGTTTATAGACTGGGTCGCACGGAATTCTTTCTGCTGGACCATTGAAACGACTCAGCTGAACTCTTTTTGACTCGAGTGTTTTTTACTTATTCAAGATGTGACTGCTATTTTATTGAGGACGATTGAGAAACTGGAAATGGAAAGATCTTGACAAACGTTGGAATGAAATGAGGGCGTCACGGATGTGAAATTGTCGGTTTTGGTCGGAGAGTAAATGGTATGATGACCGCCAAGATCACTAATTGTGAGGGAAGGGTTACAAGTTTGTGATTGAAGGGTAATGTGTCCGTAGGAGGCAGATAAATGCAGAAAGGAAAGTAAATATGGAAAGCGGGGAAAAGCTTGCTGGAAATTTGCACCACTGGACATCACGCGCGACTGCCCTGTCTGGGAAGTGGGTTAGGGGGTAGTTTAGGGATGAGACTCGTCTGTAGCTCGAATGTGCCGGTGATGGAGTTGGTTAGAGGGCGGTGTGGTGAAGAGAAAATGACTAGGGTGTAAAGAGAGAGAGAGAGAGAGAGAGAGACGAGAGAGGGAAGAAGCTTAGGGAGGGCGATGTGAGGACGAGGCGCAAGAAAAAAAGAATCTGACAGAAATACGGTTGAATCGTGGCTAGTGGTGTGCGGCCTGAATTGGATTTGAATAATAGAGATACGAGCGAATAAGCCGTGAAACCAAAGCGTTATCATGCACCTTTATGGTTTTTAATTCGTTCCGCGGTTGAGCTATCACACCCTCGGGTAACTTGGTTGCTTGGCGAGATACTCGTGTACAGAGTCGTTTGCAATTTAGAATAAGCCAGAGAAGTCAACACAATTTTTTGGGTGGGAAAAGCATTTTTTTAAATTATCGTCAAGTTTGGGTATAATATTTTTCAAAAATGATGGTCGTAGCTCCATGTTTTTGGGGTATCTGGTATGTTTTTTGAACAAACTTGATTCGTATTGAATTTAATTTTGGCATTGTGGGTTAAAAAAAAGAAGAAAAAATAATAATTTGCATGGAGATTCACAATGGCAGGATAAAGATCATCCGGGCCCACTCACGACCAACCTTTTTCCAAGAAAATGGTTTACACAATGCTCGTGATAAGTGATTTTTGACGTTTAGAAATTAGAATGACTCGTTCCCCTATAGTGAGTATGATTGTGTCATTATTCTCATTACAGGAAAAAGTTTTACCCTCACGATAATGTTGGCTACCTCGCCGCCCCAGGTTGCGACCCTCTCAAAAGCTATTAAGGTCACCGTAGATGGACCCAGGGAGCCTAGATCGAAAACAAGTGAGTTCCAATATTCATATTTCTCATATTTCAATAAAAAAATTTTTTTTTTATTCAATTTATTTGGTACTTGGTATTTTGATTTTCCATTATTTCATCGACGAAAAATTGTATGTATATATATATGTATATATATAGCACCAACCATCCTCATTCGAATATTGAAACTCCAAAACTTCCAACTGGACTATAAAAAGCCTCCAGCTTCATTAGTTTAATCTCAAAGTAACTTCGCCTAAAGTGGATTCGCCAAGTTTTAATTCACCAAAAAATGCACAAATAAATAATTTTTATTGAACATTGCATTGTGCATTGCAAATCTTAGACGATTCTTCACCTAGACTTTGTAAAAAAAAAAAAAAAGAAAAACCAATTTATCGAACTACCTGAGGTAAGTGTGAAAAATCATCCAAGAGATAGAAATTTGCCGAATACGATAAAACCCGAAAGTACTAGTGTGAGGGGGGGGGGGGGGGGGGTGTTGGTGGAGGGAAAAGGGAAGGAGGAGGATGAATAGTAACAGAAAGTGACCGTTAATGCAAGCAGGAGCCTTCAGTAGACGACCCTTTATATGTATACACAGTGTACCCCAATCTGGACGATCTGCTAAGGAAAGCAACTCACGTTCCAGGACAGCACGCTTTTCATCCCTACCACTTTGGACCACGGCCATTTCCCTTCGGACATCCGCAGGACACCCTGGCATTCAAGCTGTCTGGTAAGTCTCGTCTTTTATATCGTCATGTGACAACATACCCGCACACTCGCATAGCCTGATCTGTCAATTCACCAAATCATCAAATTCACTTCTACACGTTCGATCGAATACGAGGGATAGTCCATCAGGACGTACTTGTCCATCCAAGTCAGGCAAAATTGCCGTTATCCCTTCAGCGCCCCTTTACCCATATCTTCTGTGCCTGCTTGACTAAATCGATAACTGCCGTTTTTCCTATTTGTTTTCCACCCTTATTTCTCTTCGCTCAACTATCCTGTTGTCATAAAAACCTGTCACGGTTCTCCAGAACACAAACTCTGGGGAAACGATTTATGTGGACATATTAGAATGATGGTTCAATCACATTTTGTCAATACAAGAGACTCGACCCGGCGAGATCAAGACTGAATCACCAGTCATAAGCTGGAACTCAAGTTTGGTCGAAAGTTTGGTATGATCCTGCGATTTAACCAACTTCAGATCGAACTTGCGATTAACAATTCGAACTGATTTCGATGGAAATCTTTAGTCCGGTGTTTTGCAGTAGAAGGTTAAAAGGCAATATTTCTTGAAGCTAACTAAGACACGCCTCATATCAAATAAATCCTCATGTCAATGTACAACAGAATACAGGAGGATGTGTTGATAGATAACTAAGTTCACGAACCGACGATCCTTTTGAGTCGGGTATAGCATCGCCCTCGGTCTTCTAACCCCTCTACAAATATCTCCAAGGCTCCCCATCTCCTCCCGACTCTATCATCCACCCCTCGATCTCACTTGTACCCCACGATGTCGTCACCTTAACACGGTCACAAGTTTTCCGGCACCTGCCGCGCCAAGCCGAGGGTGCCAAAATTACGAATGGAGGAGCGAGAAGTGGAAAGGACGAAGCGTGAGTTTCTCATTCTATACGAAATACACTCCAAAAGCTTCGATGTAACGGCGCGCGGACTACTCAGCCTCTCGTGTCTGACTCAAAATTGAGTTTTCCGAAGGTGCCTAAGTGGGAAAGACTGATTAAGCACGAGATCCACACTTGGAGGGGGTTCGAAGGAACTTTGCCTTTTCACACTTCGGGATCCGTACATCCCTCTCGGGGTGGTTCGACTTTGGTAATGATTGCGAGGTGTTACAGCCACCGACGCAAAGGGGTTTCAACATATAGCCATGGCTCGTCGAGATCATCAATGATAAGGGTCATGTGTAATTTTTTTTACAAGTTAATGGAGGCTTGTATTTTCCAACCTGACATGTTGATTGACCCTGATTAATGGTAATGGAAGTCATAACAAATCAAAATGTATCCATACGAAACAATCGATTGTTCAACACATTTCATGCGAGAGCATAAATGACTGCAATCCAATTCCGGTGGAATATTTGACAAAAATGAATGCTGCGTCACATACCCAGTGATTTGATCTGAATTTAATTTGTGCTTGTCAGACATAAAACTTGAGGGAATTGTTGGCGTGCAGCATGATCAATGTAATATTTCGGGGTGAGGGTTGAATGCGGAGCAGCCTCAGTGCCAGCCAAGGTCATGAAAAGTTTAACTTTTTTGATCTTTGGTCAAAGGTTTTTTTTGTTAAAAAAGATTTTTTTTTACACTTCGTGACCAAGTGGCCCTGGGAATTTATATTTAGGCTCGACATGCGAGAGCATTGAAGACCACGATCCACTTCTGACAGACTATTTGACAAAAATAAAAATGTTGAGGTAAATTTCCACTGATTTCATCGGAATTTGATTTGTTCTTGTCAGACAGAAAACTTGAGAGAATTGTCGTCGTGCAGCATAAACAGTATAATATTTCGGGTTGGAAATAAAATGAACAGTTCGTGGCAACTGGACAGAACAGCGCACGATATCATCCCGGTTCAAGCTCTCTACCGTTGAAATTCGAGGACAGCCAGATGGCGAGCCGTTGGTCCTCGATGGAATATATACTGCTGACGCAATTGGTATAGAGCCAGGACCGCTTAGAGCCTCGAAGCAACCAAATTCCATTCGAACTCATTTAAAGCTTGGAAAATTTTGATGGAACTGGAGGGAAGAGTGAGTGAGCATGATGTTGAAGGGATACCCTACGTCGGTGTGAGGGAATAAGAGAACCAGACGGTATGGTGGGAATGGAAGTGAGAGGGGTACTGATACTGGTGCACCGACACTGTATTGTTTCGGCATGATAAGCGGCTTAACCAAGCTATAGTTCTGCTCTCGTTCATCTACTCTCCCCCCTTCACCCCGCGAGTCCCTCGTCACGCATTCCATCCGTTGTATGGATAGCACCGTTCTCTCCTCCCCCCGCCCCCAATTCAATCGAATCGTTGAACTCACCATTTGTAACCTCACTCCCGTGGGAAGGGAACCAACGCCCAACATTTCCGTTCGCCCATTTTATAGCCCATAGGGAAAAAAAACGTGGTGATCGACAATATGTTGATTTTTACCATTGGAAAATGAGCGACATTGAATGATTTTTGATCAAATATTTATTATAAAAACAACCCCTAAGTTTCCAACGGATATTCTCCTTTTTTCTACGCAATGGGCTCGTTGGTGGTCCATCGAAATTCGGTTTGTGGACGGAGTCAACGTAAAATGCTTATCCATCGATGACGATGAATGAAATGAGTCGAATGGACCCAAACGAAACGTGTTGTGTTTGTTTAAATGAGAAATATCGTTTAATTAGTTATGGGACTAAATTACTCTGATGGACGAGCAGCCGAAGATCTAATTGTTGTTAATGGATGAAGGGAGAGGGGAAAGTGGATACTAGAAATAAATTATTCTATTCAATTTTATTCCATCCTGCTGGAATCGCCGATTATGAAAGACCGTTGATATTTTCCACTTTTGTTTATATTTATATCCATCGATATTGCATTCTCGTTGATGCCAAATAACGTTTTCTGCCTGATATATAACTTTCATGTGGTCTTCATTCTCGAAAAAATGAGAATAGAGCGAGGGGAAGAGACTCGATTCAAATATCGCGCTGTACGAGTTACGCTGCAAAAATATTCTAACCAGTTGACCAACAGGTGGCGAATGGGACGTAGCGCTTCTCACAAGCGTGACGGCAGTTGAACGTTATGATAAACCTCATGCCTGCTGTACAATTGCATTCCGGTCAATAACAGTGTGATGGATTCCCACGTTATCGATGGAGCTTTTTCTCGTCAGTAGATTATATACGACTCCATATATATATATAGTTATCGTAGCACTATTTTAGCAATAAGAACAATCAAATAAATATTAATTGTTTTCAAAGGCCTGTAGTCATTGTGGTGTTTTAGCATTCAAACTCGTAAGATAAGAAAGCTTTCCAAGCTACTTTAAGGGTGTAGTTGACTTGAATGTCTAAAATATTCCTTTATTAAACTAATTTTTTTTTTTATGGTCAATGTTTTGTGATGTAAAATTTTCTTGTGATGGTCAGACCGCAGTGATTTTTTTTTCCGAGACTTATTCCCGGGGCATATACGCCAAAGTTCAATAGAAATAGTCACAAGGTGCTAAAAATAGTCACAAGGTGCTAAAAAGCTGCCAAAAATAAGTTTTGGCAGCTTCCCCATGACCAGGATCGATTATCCACAGCATAAACTGAAGTTACGTATGTACAAGCATTGAATGAGAAAAAAATATTTCAATGAAAATGTGAAGAAAAATAGTTCATTCAAACAGATGCTAAATAATAATGAAGGCGCACAACGTTTTATTATTAAATTAATAACAAAACAAGAGGTGAAAATAATCGTGTGTCGCGACATTTACAGTTGAGTCCCAACATTCCAAAATGCGGTATAATCTCAAGTTCCTCTATATTAAAAACTAGCTGCTGCCCGCGGCTTCGCACACGTTCAATTAGCGTAAAAACGTTTTACCTCTTTTTACCCCCTTAGGGGTTGAATTGCGAAAAATTCCTTCTTAGTGGATGTCTACGTCATGGAAGGAATATACTCCCAAAATTTCATGTTTCTAGGACCAGGAATTGAGGCTGGGCGATGATAAATCTGTCAGTCATGAGGTGTTATCTATATACATATAATAATAACATATCCTGATTGGCTGACTTACTGAAATTTGGTCAGTAGCTCTATTTTATAATGTAGAGACTCACTGAAAAGGGATTTTTCGAAATTTAACCCCCAAGGGGGTAAAAAGGGGTAAAATATTTTTACATTGACTCAACGCGTGCAAAGTCGCGAGCAGCAGCTAGTTTTATATATAGACATAAAATTGAAGTAAAATGACTCGCCCATCGAATCTAAAGAACATCCAAGATTCAATCGAAGCGATATGTGTTCTAAGGGTGAATGGACGATATCGAGTATACTTCCAATCAAATCGAAAATAATGATGGCACATAATAATAAATCGTAAACAATTAGTTACGGCCAAATGGAGCAATAAAAAAAAAAACCCTCCATGTCAAAATAAAGATTTCAGCCCCCAAATAGTTTAATTATTTTTTTCACTCATATCCAGCAATCCAACTGTAGCTTATTCGATTCCTGCAAGCTCGTACAGTCTAATTGAATTTGCAGCTACAAGTTTAAGTGTCCAGCTTTTATTAAATTTTTATCCGGATCTCCTCGAACTCTGTTCGAGACAATCAAGTGCAAATACCAGTAATGAGTAACTCCGTTGGTTAACGCTGCAAAAATTGATGGCATCGAAACAGTTTCCTTTTATCGAACGGTCATTTAAATTCCTGCAGGCATACGTGTTACCCACCAGAGGCTCGTTCGCTGTTTCCGCCACACAACCCTTTCGATTGGAAGCTTCGCTCGTCGTGCGACAGGTTGCGCCACTGGGCTGTCCACTCTGCAAGGGGTCACTGTGTATTTACCCCAGGGGTCACACCAACTTGGAATTGCTTTTGCAGTTGTGTCGATGCGCGAAGCAGGGGTGCGAGAACGGTACAAGAGAGGGTGTATCGCATGGCTTGGTTGCACCGGGTGTGTTTCGAGGGGTGGTTTATTAGATATCCGCGTCCGTGGGTTGATAAGGAGCGAAGAACCGAGTCAGAATAGAGGAGGAATTGAAGAGAGAGGACTGGGGAGCTTGTATTGTAGAGGTGCGAGCAGAGCAGAGGGGTCGAAGACTCGACTGGATCTACGGACGTCTCTCGCTACTACTAGTCTCTTGCTCACCCGCTCTTCGCTGTAGGGGTTGTTAAGGTGCCCATTGAGGTGTAACTAGGGGGATGTTATTAAATTTCGTTCGGTACTACCTCAGTGGCAGACCGTGGAGCAACGAATTTTATGGGCTTCTCACCAGAGGATCCCTTCACAACCCTCGGCGTCTCCATGTCTTTCTTTCACTCTCGCTCTACTACTTTATCGCACTTTTGACTATATGAAACGTTCGGCTTCCTTTAACACCCCCCCTGACCGTTTTCTTCTATTTTCTGATGTGGCCTATATATCGATGACTCTCTTTCATTCGTTGTCCAATAGCTCGACTAACTCCGTTGTGGGCTCACAAATATGTTTTATTCCCCTAAAGATCTCATGTAATCCTGACATTAAGATCATTTATACTTCAAAAATGTTTGGTAGACACTCGTTTGATTCTCAGAAATTTTCAAGGGAGACCATATGGACTTTTGGATTTTCTAATCATGTTAAGGTGGGTGCTATTTTAGTGGAAAAAACATGAACGTTTTTCGCCAAACTCGCACATTTTTTTTGAAATGCTTTTGACATGAAATCTCTGTGAGTTTCAAAGCATTCCATGGACATATCGAGATAATATGGGTTTTCAATGGATCAGGCTGAAATTTGGTACAGATCTTCGCAAACTCATTTACGATTCTACTTACTGCATTTCTTAGATCTAACGAGGTCCACAAATAGTTGGCAGTTAAAGTTGAAAAAATAAAAATATTTTTATTTTATTTACATTTTTGCATTTAAAAAAATATTTGTAGACGATGCATTGAAAATGAAGAAGGAGGAATTGTGGATAAAGATTCATTATAACTCGTAAATTACGCCCTAAAGCAGCGCTAACCCAGCATTTCATGACGGAGTGCGCAGGAAGCTTTCTTTCCAATTTTATGCCGTTTTTGCTTAATTCCTAATTAAGTCGGTAAATACCTCATTAAATACCACGAAATTTGCATAGATTTTAAGGCAAAATGTCTTAAAACGAATATGCAAGCTCGGTACAATAAGATATCGTTAGAAAGTCGAGAAGTTACTTTAGACTCTCCTTAAAGATAGCCAACAATCGAACCCTTTACGAAAGGTTTAGTTCGTTTGCGCGAACTTTTGCTAACGCTAAATTGAGATATCAAGGTTTAGAATAACTGTCACGCTCGTGTGTAGCAGTAACATGAAGAGTCGAAAAAACAGGAATAAAATATAGACAAGGAAGCTGGAGGTTGCAGCACAAACGCAAAGAAATTTCGTCCTCAAAAAAATGAGAGGCAATGGTTAAAAAAAAAGGAAAAATAAAACCCTCATCACGTATTCAGAGGGCCGATTTCTGTTCATCACGTTGCCCTTGCTGATGTTTGCTACCCTCTTCCTCTCTCTTTTTTTTTCACCGCGATCCACCTTTCTGCGTTATATCTATCTCGTCAGTCTTCAGCACCCCGGGGTTGTCGAGGGGATGAAAAATCGTGAAAGACGAAGAAAAGTGAGTTGCTTTCTCAGTCTTTTGGGCGCAAGAGGCCGGTGAAATTGAGGATTCGAGTTAACAAGAAGACGAGAGAGAAAAAAAGCGTGACAGAGAGAGAGAGAGAGAGAGAGAGGGTAGTAACAGCCACTCCACCCTCGTCGCACGACCTCTCCCCGTGTCAATTAACCGCGCTTCGCGAGAGGTATAGAGTTGAGGGTCTCCCCTCCCCTCTGATGGTTTGGGGGCGAGGCATTTGGGACCGGAAAAATCGCAACCCCTGTTTCAATAAGGTGGCCTTTACCTCATTTGGGGGAGATTGTTAGGAGGCACAGAGTTAAAAACTGTCGTGGGATGCCTTTGGAGAGAGCAAGCGCGCACTTCCCTCACTACCATGGGATATCGCTTTGCAGTAAATTCGGCGCCCTATTTTATTTAAAGCTGAGCTCTCAACGGTTTGTCCGCAGGGATTTCGGTTGAGTCTTATTAAAAAATTCCTTGCGTCGAGAGTGATCGGAGGCCCATCAACTGATTAAGTAGAACTGGCTGATGTTCAAACTGATAAATAATCGAACACAAAAAAATAAACCTTACACCTTCGATATTATATTCGAAATACCCGAAAAAACATACAACACATAAAAACAGTAAAAATTATGTATTTAAAATATTTTTTTCATATAGAAGTTAAAAACACACACGTTTTGTATAAATTACACATTGAATATACTCATACATATTTGTCATAAATTTCGCAGTGAAATTTATTATTTATTTTTCAGATTATATTTTTGCATGTATTTATTTTCCATGGAGTATTTTATAATCAACTTCAGCCACTTTAATTTAGTTCCAACTGAATAAAAGCATTTATCGGTGAACAAAGTTTATTTTATAATTGAATCGATCCGTCCAGCCAAATGAAGCATCAAACATGTAATTTTAATCATTGGAATGATACCGATCTTCTTTTAAGTCATCGGCTTTAAATTTTTCGGTGAACAAAGTTTATTTTATAATTGAATCGATCCGTCCAACCAAATGAAGCATCAAACATGTAATTTTAATCATTGGAATGATACCGATCTTCTTTTAAGTCATCGGCTTTAAATTTTTCGGTGAACAAAGTTTATTTTATAATTGAATCGATCCGTCCAACCAAATGAAGCATCAAACATGTAATTTTAATCATTGGAATGATACCGATCTTCTTTTAAGTCAACGGCTTTAAATTTTTCGGTGAACAAAGTTTATTTTATAATTGAATCGATCCGTCCAACCAAATGAAGCATCAAACATGTAATTTTAATCATTGGAATGATACCGATCTTCTTTTAAGTCAACGGCTTTAAATTTTTCGGTGAACAAAGTTTATTTCATAATTGAATCGATCCGTCCAACCAAATGAAGCATCAAACATGTAATTTTAATCATTGGAATGATACCGATCTTCTTTTAAGTCAACGGCTTTAAATTTTTCGGTGAACAAAGTTTATTTCATAATTGAATCGATCGGTCCAACCAAATGAAGCATCAAACATGTAATTTTAATCATTGGAATGATACCGATCTTCTTTTAAGTCATCGGCTTTAAAAGCCTTGATGATGCTCCTTTGTACGGGCGACGTCCGGCTCTTTTTGTACGTGCCAAAAAACTGCTGTGGCACTGGGTGGAGCCTTTTTTCTTCCAAGGGTTGAAGGATCGACGAACACGACCTTTTACCACCAACCTCTGTGCGCCTCAAATCATGAAGGATTCTTGAAATTCGCGTCAAATTTCACCCCTCGGTTGTCCAAGGCTGATGGGGGATCTCATATTTTCAACGATTTTCCCTTTTCGGACACCATGAAGCTCGTTTCGCCTTTTTCGGTCTTTTAATCAGGTCCGGTGATCGTTTTTCCGGATCTCTTTCTACACAGACGCGAAAACGGTGGCTAATAATATTCATGATTCTCTTTTTATGAACGATAAGGGCTATTTTTTATTATTTCTTTACCAAGTCCATGTGAATCCTCGAGCTGCCCTTATCACTTTGCATACCCCTGTCCTCCCATATCTCATTTTTTGAATAATGAATTTGACTTTATGTGACTTCTGCTAAAAGCTTCAATCCTTTTCATTTAAGGGCTTAGTTTTTTTTTTATCATTTCTAATCTTTTCAAAAATTTGTGAGTGATTTTTTAATTTTTCTTTTTTACGAACAGAAAAAAGACACTTCCTAAGCTGTCAAGTGCTACTGTCGTAGTCATTTCCATACACATTTAGCCAGGGTGGTAAACTGCTTACCTCAGTGTGGCGTCGTCTGGTCGCTGTCGTCGTCTCGTTTCTCGACTTCATATAGTTGTATGTGCCAACACCCCCGGACGACCTTTTGAGCCTGGCATTTTAGAGAGGGGCGGTAGTGGAAGGGGACTGCATCTGCGACGTGATAATGAGAACGGGCATAAAGGGTGGGTGTGCAAAGACACCCGACCGACCGCTTCTGCTGCTTTATATATATATATATATATGCACGTTAGAACGACGACGAAAAGGAACTTGGAAGCTTCTAGAAGGAGGGGGGGGGGGGATGAAAGTGTGGAACGAGTGGTAGTAATCGAGCAAGGGGATCGAAAGAGCGTAAGATGGGCAAAGGGAAAAGACAAGAAGAGCAAAATTAATCTAGTTTCATCGTCTTTCCGCTTTCGCATTACTTTTGTGCATTTGTTAATAGAAACTGTAGAATTCCTTTTTTTTTTCTTTTTTTTTTTTACAAAATTTTACATTATTTTTCGATTTTTGAAATATTTTGACCTTCAATAATTTGATTTTAGTTTTCTGTCAATTTGATTGTTTGACTGATCGGGCAGCTATTTAACGACACTATAATTACGAATCTTTTTTAAGTCTATATACAATATTTTAATCACGCGTTGTGCTTTTAGTTGTCAAGAGAGATAAAATACTAATGCTCTGGTGGAGAATAAAAAATATGCAAAAGTAAATTTGCATATTTGCTTTTTCGCAAATTTCTCACGATCCACAAGGATATGAGCGAATTGCTTTTTCAATTATGGCTTTCCCCTAAAAACGGAGCTTTATAAATGGCTGAACGTCACGAGGAAATAATGCTCAAATTTTTATTTACACATTTTATCCCCTACATTTAAGTCAGATCGCCTGAGATTTATTTAAATTTGGTCATCGTTTAAAATTTTCAAACAATTTATATTTAAACTCTACTATTAATAATCGCTTATGGTTATTTTATTCGTGCGTAAAGTTTTATATTGCTCTCTTGAAGTTAGCTCAAGTTATCGAGCTCAAGTTATAATGATTTTTTTTTTGAATTTTCTTTCCGAATCCGTTTTTCCGACGTTTTGGGACACTCCGAACGTTTTGGCATTGAAAACTCGAAATTTATTATTTTCTACGAAAGCAAATTTTCCTCCATGAGCAATCATTATTGAGGCATTATATGTACACATGAAGTGAAAAATGTAATTTTCAAAGGAATCATATTTTCCGTAAGAAAACTCTCAAAACTTTCATACAATATTCATAATTTGGATAGAACGAGGTGAATGATATATTGGAAGTAGCAGCGACGTGATTAGCCACCCATTAAATATAGCCTTGGTGATTAACAACCTTGAGAAAGTGAACGCACGAGAAAGAGAGAGAGCGAGAGAGAGAGAGAGAGAGAGAGAGAAAAAGAGAGAGAGAGAGAGAGAGAGGGAGAGAGAACAGAGAGAACCAACTGTTGGAGCGAGAGCTTTTGTTGAGCAAGGAGAAGTGCGAGTGTGCCAGAGATCCACAACGTGCCCGAGATAAGTGAGGGAAGCAGAAGCAGTAGAGCCCGGTACGTTGGAGACGTTTTAACGCCCGTTTTGCATAGATTTGAATAGATAAAGAAGACAAGAAAATACGCGAATTAATTTATTATGTATCTCGGGGTAATCGGCAGTCTCTGCCGAAGGGTACGAACGGGGCTTAGGGCTGCTACTGTTTCTTCTGCGTCTCCGTTGATCCCCTTTTCTTCATCCTTTAATACCTCTTTAAGTTTTCGCGTCTCGAGGTTTTCCGTTGGTCTGGTTCACCCCTTTTTCGTGCAAAGGGGTGTTACTTTCCTTAAATGAATTGATTTGAATAGACTTGCTGTACAACGAGTGAATATACAAATATTACGTTTTTCCATCGCCCAAAGAATTCTCCTTCGCCTCGTATCATATACAGTGATTGAGGGAAACGTGCCTGTGTGCTCGGACAAGTATTAAAGATGCACGAAATTAATCTTTTTGAGAATAAATAATTAATGATATGGAAGAATTGAGTAATAATAAGCAATGCAAGTTACTTAATAACGTACTAGATTTGTTGAATCATAGATTACATAGTCAGGGTATTTTTTTACAAAAGTATGATTTTCTTTAAGTAAATTTGTATGTCTAAAGTAGGAAAGAATACCTCGTTCATTTCGATAATAGTTCCAAAACTGGGAGGGGTCACTTCCAATAATCTGGGAGGGGTGTTAAAACGACTACATCTCGTACGAGTAAACCTGGAAGACATTCGCATTTTTAGTTGCTAAATTTTACATTCATTAAATTCGATACAGCCTACGCAGGATTGTCCCGGTCGTCAGGTTGGGTTTAGTATCAACTAAAATCGGTGTTTATCTCTTGTGTGATGCAAGACTTGTTTACGAATTCAGTCATGGTGAATGGGTTTGATGAAACGACTGTCCAACCGTTCGTCAGCCCATTCCACCATAGTTTCCCGTATGGCGGGCTCTGATAAATTGATTGCTCGTAGTTTGGACGATTAACGGATAGAACTACTAGAGCTGTAGTGTGTTGGAACACGGGTACTTTGCATCAAAACGGCCTTTCCCACAGCAGTTTGCTAGTTATCCTCATGTACCTCTTTCCCATATGCTCTACAGCTTTCTGCCCCTCATCCACTCGCAGGCAAACATATTTTGAACATGCTGCACGATGATACATCATATCCCCTCTGTGTTGAGTTTAGGCAGTTTCGGTGAACACCGTCGAATGCTGGTTAGATTTTCTTGGCGCATGAGACGACGACAATTCACCCTATACGACGTTAAGTTAGTTGGAAGAGGAACGAAAGAGTGAGAGAGAGAGAGAGAGAGAGAGAGAGAGAGAGAGAGAGAGGATTCCATAACGTTTAAGCTCAACCTTTCTTAACCCTTTTGCACAGAGGGGATGCGTTGGCAACCAGGCAGGGCTTCTTGAATACTTTAACCATTTCACCCCTTGTCAGCCTTAGCGGTTCCTTCAACTTGCGAATGAGCGAATGAGTCTTTATGCCGGTTCGTAACTCGTTCGCTCGCCCACTACCAAGACCAGCATCGCGTTGGCGAGACTTGCTCTCGTTAGTCTTCATTTGTTTTCGAAATTATCGTCTCAGTCCAAGTGGGGAAAAACGTAGCCCTTACAGGCTTGAGATGCCGGTAAACGAGGCAGTCAAATTATTTTCTAAGCCACAATGATCTCGAGCCAGTAGTGCAAGGAAGGCTCCGGAGAACTTCTAGTAAGATGCAGGGAGAAGCAGTTGGTTCAGATTAGATCAAACGTAGATGTATGCGAGTCAAAAAACAGTCAGAGTTTTGAGCTATGTTTGTTTTGTCCCGAAGAATTCGTGAACGTGGATGAGTTTTTCATTCACAGGATAATCAAATAGCAAAGAATGCCTCTGTCAGTAAAGTCTGCTCGGTCCATCCATAGATATTCACTCTGGCATCGCCTGGGATCCAACCCCCAACTCTGCCATTCATCCTTTGTTAGGTACCAGCAAGTATCACGGATACATAGCTTTTCAAGACACCAGATGAGTTGACCTTATCTCTTTTTACTCCTCCTTATGGTGTAACGTCGAGCCGAGTCAGATGGGAGTCTGACGTGAACAAACGCAGCGTGGAGTGCTTGTGGCACTATAACCCACTCTGTATACAGTGAGGGAGCGACGCAGTATCCTTTACTCCATGCCAGCAGTCCACGGGGCTTAAAATGCGCTAGAGTGAGGAGAAGTGTACCATACAAAATGAGCTAGATCCCGAAGAAGGGGAAGTGAGCTTAAAAATCTTCCCCTAATTCTCACCCCTGAAGCACTTTTCCCACACGGGTCACATGAGGGATCATTGCAATGTATAGACGCACACATATATCCTAAATCCATAGTTTAATGTGTGCATAGTCGAGAAAACTAGAAGAGGGAGGGAAAGAGTATTTGTGAGAGTAACATGCACCCACCAGAAACGTTTTAACCCTCAAAGTATCCCTCTCCCACAATCCCACGCGTTTCGTGCGACCGATGCGGGGGTTTTGCGGGCAGCCAATCCAGCTGGCCGCAATCTTCGCGGGCACCGCCCATCCACCAGTGACTCACTCACAACCCCCACCTCTTTACGCTTTTGTGGGCACCAACTTCTATCCCTTCTACTTTTTACCCCTATTTCTTGACACTCCACCGTGTATTTTACCACTACCGCTTCACCACCATAACTAATACCAGCCGGGGTATCCCCACTCTTGATTTTACCCTTCCGCACCGGACACCCCCGCTTCGGTAGCTTGTGTGCAGCATTTTACTGTATTCTTTCTCATCCCGATGCTCGAAGGCATGAAGCAGCGGCAGCAGCCGTTACGCGGATGCCAACGACTTCGGTGCTTTTACGGAATTTTTCAAACTGCTTCGTCCAGATGACGATATAATCTTCTATTGATCAAGCCTCCTCTATACGTGGGAGACAGAGAAGCAGTCAAACCACCCATGGGTGGAGGTCGGATGAGGGGGGTGGGAGGAGGAGGTGACTTCCGATCTGGTCCGCGCATTCTCACACTATTGAACTCCACCATCCAAGCTTTATACAGTTTCTATAGAGCGTTCACTTTATATTATATATAGCTCATGCATGATAGGCGTATATGGATTCACTACATGGACTTGGTAAATGGGCTTTGGATTGGTGGGTGGTATGTGATTACCTGGCAGAGATAGTGATCAAAGTTACGATAGAATAAGGGCCATGAAGTGGAATGGGTGTATAATAGTGTCGGCAAATGTAATTTTCGAGATAATAGGGCGGTCAATGATGAGGGATAGATCGATGAGAATATATTGAAGCCGAGGTGGGCCTCGATGGAGAAACTTCGTTAATGCTGTCCTATATTCATACATCAAAAGACCATTTGGCCAAAGATGAAGTAGAGTTAGGCGAAAAATTTATATAGGGTACTTGCATTTTATATAAAATAAGTGTTGCGTATCATAATAGATGAGATGTGTTTGGATGTTTTGATTCGGTAATTTTGGTAATTTTGATTACCAATTCTGGGTGAAGTTTTCCGGATTGCATAGCATATATTCTTGCGACTTTGTCGAATGCTTGTGTTGTCTTTATTTGAATGTTGATCCATGTCTCTACTTTTATGTATCTCAGGTCTTCAACATCTGGGTCTGGAACAAGGCACTGGACAAGCATGGGGTGGTTTATTGCGGAGTTCCCTACCTCCGCAGTGTATTCCACCGCCCCCAGGACTCCACTCACAGCAACAACAACAACAGCAGCAGCAGCAACAGCAGCAGCAGCATTCTCATCCACCTGCGGTAGGTGGCGTTTCAGCCTTCAACCTCTTCCATCATGGAATCGAACAAAGATCGCCTCGATTAGCCGGACCGACTTCAACAGGTAAGTAGTACTGAAAGTTGAATACTTCTGACAGTTTTCTAAGAAAAGATGCCTCATTGATTCCATTTCATGTCCAGACTCAACGAGCAGAAGTGATCTGGGCCCTATCAGTGTCTCGGTGCGTGAAGTCACACCTGCAGCATCACCAGAAAATCCAGCGACAGGTCCTGGCTTACTGACAACGGCGGAAGTGACGGCGCAAACACCACCTGCAGAACCTGCAATTCCATCGACGACGAACACACCAAGTCCATCAGGACAACATTTACATTTTCAAGGTGAGATTAACGTAGCAAATCATAATAATTTATTTCCTCAATTCCGACGCCCAAGATATTCACTCTATATGACAAAACAAATCTTACATTGTATTTTCTTATCGCAGGACTTTGCAGAACTCTGCAGGACTTTGCAGGACGAGCCACGGGTTCACTGTTTGATTCGATATTTGGTCCTCTATTGCCACAACCACCCTGGATCTACAATCCATTGTCCTATCACACGCAACAGTACATAGTCGAGCCAGATTGGTATGCGTTAACACTGAGAACTGCGCAGCAACGTCGTCAAAGGCCGGACCAGATGAGTCGCGAGGATCTCAGAAAGTTGAGAGGCACTAGCGCGAGTCCAGATGGCAATGCAAAAGTCGAGAGGCGACGAAACGAGCGTGATGATCAGCATGATGAGGACGAGGATCGTGATGCGTTAAGGGAACCAGAGAGTCCCGATGGTAGTATCGAGGTTGATGACAGGAACGATGATCAGGATCACAATACGACGGATTTGGGGAGAAGCGAAGATTCACTCGCTGAGCCTCTCGAGTCACCAAGAATTTCACTGGTCCAGAGTGATGTTGAACTCGAGGACAACACGAGCACGGAGGAAACATTCAAGGAATCGAGTAAACGACTCAGACCGAGTATCGAGAATCTCAATGAATCTGAAGTTCAGATTGATCTCGATCATGTGTCGAGGAGGGGTGACCTTACGGTCAAGATAAGGCTCGAGGGTACCGTTGATCTCAGTACGAAGAGAGGCTGTCAGGACAAGGAGAATGTTGGGCAGGACCTTACGACGACAAGGCGAAAGGATGAAGAGGTCGAGGTTGAGAGAGAATCTGTAAGGCCTAGGAAAGATAGAAGTCCAAAGCCCAGACAAGTATGGAGACCATATTAAGCTGTCGTAGGTAATATTCAAAAGGCAAATTCGTGGGATATATCACCTTGTCTAGGTTGAGGTCAATTTTTAACGGAGCCTTGAGATTCTATTGAAGGTCCCGCGGGACATGATTGAGCATTGCTACTTTCGCAATTTCAATGTGGCCATCGTCCAGGGAATCTCCAACCAGATTCGTGGGAGCTGTAAAAGTGCTTTGATCCAAAATTTCTACAAAGTCCAGATTGACCCCGGTAAGACCTGGTTAATGGTCGATTAGCTCATTCGGTTTTTTGGAGGGTCGAGAATTCCCGCGTGTTTTAGTATACTGTTTGCAAGGACTCGAGGACTAACCAGGGTTTACGTTCGTAATTCATAAAATCATGTAAATAATAATAAGAAAAATAATACGATTATAATAATATTAATTATAATAATAATTATAATAATGAGGATAAGAATAATAATAGTAATAATACCGTAAGGGCAAATATTACGCCATCTATTACTACCGTCTATGAATAGTTTACATTAAACTCTCTATGAATATACGCGGGTGAATTTTTCGGCAATCGACAAGCATTGGACCCGCATAAGATCGAATTTGAACAAGATGCAATCTTGATGACTGATCACAAATCAGCTTGATTGTTCGTCGTGGTTCTCTAACATGACCATGAAAAAAAAATGTATCATCCTCGTTGACACTTTAATGAACCTGCTGATTGATTTTCATTTTAACGTTAAGGTGAGGTGTAATGCCGCGGTCGGTAATGAAAACAGTGAACAATGCAATTCAGTGATGGTTGAAATTTCGAGGAAAAATAATTAGTTGGTGTTGGTTTCTGATTCATGCTGCCTAACTATTAATTTTAGTCGAAATCTCAAATGGGTCCGAATTGCATTGGATGATAAATTGTGTAGCCATGTCACTCGCTCTCCTGCCGTGTTTCACATGACCTTAAGCTCATCCATGTTGCTGTATATAAACTAAGTTAAGGATCCCGAAATCGAGCATGGAATCAACAATGGGTAGAAGAAAAAATGCCAGGTCCTCTAATCGAATTGAGGGGGGAGATCTATGAATCGATCGGGGTCATGAGCATCGTTATTTTCAACCCTGGATTTCAGACTAGTCTCTCGCTCAGTTTCGAATGAATGCTATTGTCTACTTGATAAGTCCATGATCGCTGTTTACGTCTGTGAAAACGAAATGAATAAATATCATTTGTTCCATCGATTGTAAAAAAAAATTATGTTGTTTTAATAACTTTCCGTACCTTTGAGTGATCAATTAACGATTAACGTCTGCGAGAAGAATCATGCGAATGACAAAGTTTTGACGTGGGTTAAAAAAAATACAAAAAAGAAGACCAACGAGGCCTATAACCTGAGCCACACACACACACACACAGCATACACACATGGCGTGATTCTGGTGCAGTAGTTTCAATAATTCGCTTCGATTGGAATCGAACGGCTGAGGGACAGGGAGGATCACTCGTGTCACACGCAAAAAAGTCTACCCCCCTCCACCTAACATCCCGTGCCCGAACAAATATCCGTTCGGCGGAAAGGTCACGTGATTGATGGAAAACACAAAGCCGCCTGGTTGGCCGCACACTCGTCGGCACACGTCCAGTCGTTCATAACAGAGATGGGTTTTATATATATCTATATGTGTATATATAGGGATGTCAACATGCAAAAGAGGGAGAGGGAAAGCGATAAAAAGCTGCCGCAAACTCATTCGACTCATACGTTATTCCCTGAATGCACACGCACATAGGGTAACATGGTCAAGGCGGAAAGGGTGAAGGGGGGCGGGACGGGGGGGGGGAGAGAAGTATCGATATAAACAAATGAGCAATAATGCTCGGGTTACGTGCGGTGACCCTCGAAGGTGCGGCTCAGTGGTTTTCACGGATATCAGTAGTACGTGTTTCGTGTGTGTGTGTGTATGCTCAATGCATTAATGCATGAATGTGACGATCGAATGTGGGAGAAAACGCATCCGTGAAAACGATGATTGGCCCAACGTACGAAAGCATGAATTATTTGTCAGATGAACCATCGATGGATGAAGATTTCATTCACCAAAATTGCGATTGGTCTATCCCTCGATTATCGTGCCATGGAGGATTGTAAAATAAACGAATTTGTAAATTCGTGGCAATATCAAAGCGTCAAATTTTTCAATGCACATGATTAGAGACAATGGAGAATGAAAACAATTTAATTAACATTTAAACATGGTCAGTTCTGTGGTTACGGTAATTAACGATCATCCATATCTATACCGTCTTTTACTATTGGTGATTGTATAAAATTTGAAGTGTTGGTGTGATTATTCTATCGCTGAATAGTAGGTAAAGTTACGCATTGCACCACATCAATGAGTGATGTACAATAATTCAGAAATTAAATTGAGAATATTGAAAAGAAAAATTCTCTCTTGGAACACAATCGAAATCATAAAAGTTACCAAACAAAGATTACGCCATTTTTTTTTTGAGCACTCTATCTGTGCAATTACCATTGACCAGCTGGATGCCATTTTTTTTTTGAGCACTCTATCTGTGCAATTACCATTGACCAGCTGGATGCTGGATCCAGGATTAAAAAAATTTTGGTATGTCGTCTTTCAGGGGTGCACGTTGGCTATACTGACGCGTAAATTCGTTCAATTAGAGGTTTTACGCGGTTCTCGAATGTCGAAGCGTTACGGGAGGGGATTCGGAACCAGCTCGTTGTGTGTGTTTTCGCGGGTGTGAGGTACCAAAAGTGAGGTCGTGTCGTCAAATCGATCGACGGGGGTTAAAGAGACAAGGGGTGGCTGAATTGTTCGATGGAATGACAACGAGAGGCGAGGGAAATGTTTTTTTTCCGTCTTTTTTGTCCACAAAATCCGCGAGTACACGCTTGCCCTGGTCGGGTTATCGCAACAAACTACCCCAATGACGACACGATTAAAATTTCACAGCGGCTAGGAGGGTTCGGGTCGAATGGCTCGCGAACGTGTGGACCTATCGAACGTATGACGGTGGAGTTTTGTATGCGAGATTCAGAGGATCCTCTCGCATCACGCGTATATGAAAGCGAGAGAGAGAGCGAGAGAGAAAGAGAAGGAGCGCGAGAGTTTCTCTACTACGCTCGTCGAATAAACCGAGCCCGCACTCATACTGTTCATTCCGCCGAACGAGCCTGTTTCGGTGTATGCACTCTGGACGCACATAACCCTCAACCCATCATGAGCATTTCGGGCCAACCGTAGCGGACCCCATCCTCCTCTTCCTCTCTCTCTCACTCACTCTCCATCCCTCTACTTGCCTGTTGGGTGATTGGTACGCGACCACAGCCACCCCAGCTTTTTAATACACCCGCACGTGCACACGTCGCTAGGCTCGTACATTGTGGGACGATGCAACGGTATGATGCTTCAGCTGCATCGAACGGTGAGGTAGTAAGCAGAATCAGCGACAGTAGAAACAGGCAACCCTACCTCCCTTCCCTGGTTGAGAGGAGCCAGCACGAACTCTCCTGGACCTCGTTGTGCTTTCGATATACTATTCTATATACGTGTGTGGACCGATCGACGGTGAATCCGAAACTCACTATCTACCATCCTCCAGCCTCTTTGACACCCTTCCCCCTGGCCTCTCCCTCCCTCATCGAGCTTTGTCAACGTCACGAGGAACGGATTGATTCATCGATCGAGCGCAGCCCGTCCAAGCGAACCGTCCACCCAAAATAGCGACAAAGACCTCCCTCCCCCCCCTCCCCAGTCGAAACTAAACTCTCTACCGAGTAGCCACAACCGCTTTCCTTTTCCACTCACCCATTCCCGAAAAAGGCCTCGTCCTCCCTCATTACTGGCCGCTCCATACTCTCCTGTTCGTAACTCGGATATGTTTCGGCCTGATGTTGGTCAACGCGCGGATGCTCTCTATCATTCCCTGACAACATGATGGGAAGAAGCCATGAGCAGAGAAACGAATTTTCTGGTCGATTGATGGAAAAAGAGATCTTTCAATCGTGACCTATGGATGATATGGTGTGTACAGAATGAGAAGAGCGTTGCAGGAGGTCACAGAAAGCCGCAGAAAAGTTCGCTGACCGTTTTGCGATCACTTGGGCTCATAGCGACAAAGCTATTGAGGTGTTGATGTATGTATAAATGGATCGGGTCACAAAGGTCAATAAAAATGGCGTATAAAAAAGACGCCGAATTGCATTTATAGTTAGAAAAAAAAGAAGAGCCAATAGTAGAGCCGGTAAACATGTGGTAGTGCGATTTGATTTCTGCGAGCAATAGTCATGGCTTTGATCTTGCTCCTTACTCAACTCAATATTTCGATGCAACGGGGTATAAAACGATTCACCAGATTTATAAAATTCAAAAGTAAACAATCAACGTACTCCCTATGACGTCAGCGAGAATCATGCAAAGGTTGAGACGAGATCCAGTAAAATGATATTCAGGTTTCCCTTAATTTTTTTCTTGTCCTTTCCGCTTATATCCATCCTACCCCGATATTCAGACTGATCCGATTACTTGGCTTGGCGCTTGAGTAGGTTAGGCAATCCTGCTTCTTTCCTGTTCGACACTGCGGAGAAAAAACGGGCTGTGACGCCAAGCCAGCTATGGAAGCAAAGGAATCTCGGTGTAAAAGGGTGAAAAATATTCCTCCCGTAGATAAATTATAGCACCAGGAAGATGCTAAAAAATTGTTATCGTCTGCGTGCGTTGGTGAATATTCTTACACGTTTGGGTCTATATGCAGCTCTATGTGGGAGGTTGTATATCGAAGATTCCGGGACAACGAATCCTGCCGGCCAGATCCGTATACTCGAGTGTACGTGACTACTTTTTTTCACTCTTTCCCTTTCGCTGATCCATTTCTCTTTATTTTTCTCACTTTCTGGCTTCTTTCCTTCACCATTTCTAACCTTCCTTTCGGGTTTTTTAGTTTCCCGACCCCTTTTTCCAGCTTGGCTGTTTTCACGTTTCTCGTTCGCGTATCCCATTCTCGGATTTTTCTTCTTTCTTTTTTCTCTCAACATTCCCTCGCTTGCCCTACACCAGCCAGCCGAGCACTTTAGATAATAAGGCAAGGGTGGCCGGATGCTGCTACTGGTAGCTTCTGTGAGCCTGGGAAGGGGATGCTCGGACGAAAGGGTAAATTGGGTATTCGTCCGAGGAATTATCTCTCTAATTTCTTTAACGTAACGTTCTTGCTACGCTCGTCCAAGAGTTGAAGCGGCTGGGTCTACCCCCCCCCCCCCCCATCCTCCTACCCCAGTGCCATTGCGTGAACTCGTGAAGTTGTTTATTATTTTCCAGCTATGTACTTTACGCATGGCTGCTTCAATTTTTCATAGTTCCAAAGCTCCATTTCTTCAAGATTATAAACTATAAATCTTTCTCACCTACGTGGGGAAGAATTAACTCTTCGGACTCATGGGCTCGAAAGAAAGAAATAGAATTGCTTCAGGATGACTAGTTCGCGCGATCTTATGACAAAAGCTAAATAGCTAAGACTCCCATAGTTGTGTTAACGGTTACCTTTGATAGTTCTGGTAATTGAAGAACCAATGGAAATGATTTTCCGAAAACCCCGCTTGATCTTTATACATCAGATCGTTTTGGGTCGTATCCGCGATAAGAACCCTCGGACTCTTGTAAGTAGAAAGTGATGACTTGTAGGAGCCCAAGTGAGGCAGTAAAGTGCCAGGAAGTAGCACACCTAAGGAACCCTAACTCCACGCACTGAACGTATTACAAGCCCATTAAACCGGCTCGCTGCCCCCATCCTCCTCAAACTAATAGTAATAACAAACGAGTCGGCGTGACCCGAGGGGTGCAAAGTGGAAAAGGGGAGCCCCTCGTAATTCGTATAAATGATAGCGGGGACTATCGAGGTCCAGGAGATGGAGGAAGGAGAGGTGATCGAAGCTGAATGGTAGTAGCGGCGGCCCACGTATCCATTGAAATGGACTTGAAATTAGATCCAACCCTCGACGGGGCAGGAGCCTGGATAAGGGAAACGTAGCAGGACAAGTCCGAAAAGTTCGACAAATTCGGTTAGCTTGGGTGAAAAATGATGCCATCTCGTGTTACGGGGGTGGGAATGAGGGAGAGGTAGAATCGAACCAACTGAGGTCTCTTTGAGCCCGATGGCTGTTTAATGAAAGATTTTACCAGTTATATAAAAAAATATATTTAAACAAAATCCATATCAAAATGCAAAAAAAAGTGGCATGTTTACATCCTCGGCTGCTCGGCAAATTCAACTTGTGGGAATTCTAAAAGAATTTTGCTCCTGATGGTAATAAACATTGGTCCCCATCCTAATCAACTGGACGAACTTCGTGTGCTAAAATAAAAGAGGCAAGTCAAACAATTAAAACCCGAATCGAAAGCTGGCAGCACAAGCTCTGGTTAATTTTCAAGTTCGAACTTAAATTTTATTTTGATTCAAGTTAATTTAAATTTACAATGAAGCTGGAACTAAAGATTGCACTTGAGCTCGTGCTAACGACTTTAGATTCGGACAAGATCTCTAAATTCTTATCATCAATGGTAGAATATTATTTCTCTTTCAGGTCTTCGAGACCAATGTCTGATATAAAGGGGTTATGCCTAGTTGCAAGGCAAAAAAGAAAACGATTTTTCACGATTTTTTTGTGAAGATGCATATGTACAAATTTGAATGAAACTTTTTATATTTGAAACGGCATATATTGAAGATATTTTCAAAAAAAAAATAATACAATTATATTGATTTTTATACTAGTTACAGCCGTTCACCGAGAGGGTCTTTTAAAAAAGGCGTTTTGCGGTGATCAATATATCTCCGGACTGGATGATTATAAATCAAAAGCTTTAATTAGTTTATAAGTTTTTTTGGTACTTAATCGTAGTAATAAGTTAGATTTTAAGTTTTCACAAAATGGCGGCTTTGAGAAAATGAATATATGATTGTTACGAGAAAAAAATCGTATTTCTTTGCTTATAAGATAAACAATATTGATCGGATAAAAAAAATCGAACGATTAAATACTAGTAAATTTGATTGAGAAAAAGCAGTTAAAATTTCAGAATGATTGGTTCAGCGGTTCTCAAGATATTTTGATTGCTGACTTTGAAAACATGGTTTTGAGAAAAACGCATTTAAAGTTTTAAAAACAGTTTACAGATAATTAAAATTGATTTTTTTCCACTTACATTGAATCATCTATTCCAGACCCATATAATAAGTCCTCCATTCGAGATGCTTACTTTTGGAAAATATGACTTTTGAAGAATTGATTTGTTGAAATTTCCAACTAGGTCTTTTTTCAATGAACTGCGAAGGGGATTATTTCGAAGGGAAGTAAACAAATTATCCTTATCCGGGTACATTTGATTCATGGACTACATAATTCCTGACGGATACAGAAGTTGTTGCGAGTGGAACAAAGATGGAACGTAATAGAGCGTTACAACCCCTGCTATATATGGTTGGCATTGATACCCCCTTTGTCATCGTACCTAGCGCATTGCCTGAGGCATCAGTCATATTATGTTTGCTCCGGATGTTTACGAGTGCGCGCAACGCCATAGGGATGTATTCTCCTCTTCAGAGTTATGTATCCATATCATCTACTCTACAGCTGTGCATCTCCAGTATGATGGTAAACCCTTGGATTGAGCGAGCGAACTTACAGATTGTGGGATGTTGGAAAAGTTTTTCACTATAATCGTTAAGCGTCCTAAAATTTGGAATAAGCTTTAAGCCCCTCCACGGAAAAAGTTTTTATGCGAAATATATTTGAAAAATACGTCAAGGATAAAAGTGGCAAAAATTATAATTTCGGATGTATTTTTTATAAATGTGTCAGATCCGAATGGCAATACGTAGTGATATGATATACGTGAAAAATCTTTTACATTTGAAGTGTTTTGTCTCAAATTCTTTTAATATACTCGTCTTGCTGGAATATATTTTTATATATGGTATTTTCTTCTCATGGGGTTGAGAGCGTCAAGGTTTTATTTGGTAGGAGAAAAATTACCCCCGGGGCAAATAGGAAATCTGAGCATGGACCGTTAAAAGTTATAAAGGTGCCATGAAGTTGGGCCTTTTAGTCTTTTAGTGAGCAACGTGACTATTCAATTTCGTAATACTCGAAAAATTCAATTCATTTTTGCAACACGGAGAATTTTCTACTGCAATTGTTCACTGGCTTTCCTACAGCGAAAGCATTGCCATAATTTGTCTTTCTTTAATCAACCAAAAGTGCCAATTATATTCATGAGAAAACGGGAAAATGGAAATGTGATCATTTGGGCTTATTGGGAGAATTTTACGGTTGTCCCAATAGAATTTCATAAATATCCGACCATTATAACACTTTCGATTTTTTCGACTTCCGCTTTCGGATTCTTGTGTGTCATCCAAAAGAAGCGAACATAAAAGTTGAGTGTAAGTTGGTGCGAGGGTTAGTCGTCGAGGGCAGTCGGGATTGAAAGCCGTAAATATCATCTGCTAAATAAAGCTTCATCCTGGAATATTTGGTTGGCGCGCATGGATCAGGGTGGTAATGGTGGCGTTGATGGTGGCAAAAACCCCTTTGTATTGGAACTTGCTGGAAGAGAACAGGACTAAGGGGGTGAAAGCTTCATTCGGTACTGCTCATCTCTCTCCCCCTCTCTTTTTTTTTTGCTTTCCATTGTGCTTTTATTTTTGATGACGTCGAGACAAAGAATCGTTACGCCAGATGGTATCACGTAAATTGAAAGCATCCATTTTTGTTGATTCTTTTTTCCGAATATTACAAAGTTCGATGGAAAGTTTCGTCGAAACTTTTGTGCTTTGGCAAACTTAAAATCTCATGTTTCACTACGTCACAATAATGCCCCGAAAAAAATCGGACGTTCATCCGTGCAAAAAAGAAATCAACCATGGACTAATAATCGCAATTCCACCCATATTTCTTCACTTCCTCCATAGCTCTCCGGCGGGCTAAAGTTGTCTCGGGGAAAAAAAAATACTGGAACCATCCGAAGCTCTTCTTTCCCAAGCCATTAAACAGAAACGTCGGCCTAACCGAGACAAAAAACCGAGATAGCGAGACAATTTTTGTTCTTTCTTGCACCCCCTTCCCCTATACTGTGTCTTGCATGCTTCAATCGTTGGCCGAGATTCAACGGTGGATTCCGAGCATGCCGGCACGCAACGACACGGACAAAAGACAAACTCCAACGTCTCTCGCATCTTTCGTTTGTTTCAAGCGTCATTTGTTTGCTGGCAGGATCGGGACGATGAGAACGACTGTGACGCGGGAAGGGTGTGTTGTAGGCTTGTGTAGGGGTTGAACAGCGTGGCTTCTTCTATTCTCTCGAGTGCCACCCCTCCTTCATTCACCTCATTCCAGCTCCGGGGAATTGAGGGAGAACAGAGAGACAGAAGGATGCGAAAGATATGGGGATGGTTGGAGGTCGTGCATGGTTATAGAATAGGCCACATTTGAATGCCACCGGAAACCGTGGGGGTGGTCGAAACACTCTTTCATCTCGGCTGTCCTTTTTTCCTCCACTTTTCGTGTCTCTCATTCCGTATCGTCGACCTGCTGAAAAAAAATCACCGCTTCTCTCTTTTTTCAACACGTTGACACGATATGTGGACCTTGCGGCAATAATGAATTTTCGATTTATAAATATTGTTGTTCAAAATGTCAAATATATTATTTCAACGATGGAAAAGTAAGCTGAAGCAATTTATACACATTAAAGGGAACAACGAACGTAAAAAACAAACGTTAAGATTCGAATATAAGTCAAAATAATGAAGGTTACTTAAATTGATTAAGAATTTTCCATAATTCAACAAGTAGTTCTGAGATCAATCGAAATAATAAAATCGTTACAATTTATTTATTGCATAATTTCTACAATTCTGGTGGCATTTCGGTCCTTTTCAATATTCTCTGCAACATTGCTACTCGGTCTACGAATTTAAAAAAGAAATCTTAAGATTCGCATTTAAGTCAAAATAATGAAGGTTACTTAAATACGTATTGAATAATAATTTTCCATAAATCAATCAGTATTTCTGAGATCAATCGAAATAATAAAATCGTTACAATTTATTTATTGCATAATTTCTACAATTCTGGTGGCATTTCGGTCCTTTTCAATATTCTCTGCAACATTGCTACTCGGTCTACGAATGTAAAAAAAAATCTTAAGATTCGAGTTTAAGTCAAAATAATGAAGGTTACTTAAATACGTATTGATTAATAATTTTCCATAAATCAATCAGTATTTCTGAGATCAATCGAAATAATAAAATCATTACAATTTACTTTAGTCCATAATTTCTACAATCGTGGCGGCATTTCGGTCCTTTTCAATATTCTCTGCAACATGCCTACTCGGTCTACGAATGGAAAAAAGAAATCTTAAGATTCGAATTTAAGTCAAAATAATGAAGGTTACTTAAATACGTATTGATTAATAATTTTCGATAAATCAATCAGTATTTCTGAGATCAATCGAAATAATAAAATCGTTACAATTTACTTTAGTGCACAATTTCTACAATCGTGGCGGCATTTCGGTTCTTTTCAATATTCTCTGCAACATTGCTACTCGGTCTACGAATGTAAAAAAGAAATCTTAAGATTCGAATTTAAGTCAAAATAATGAAGGTTACTTAAATACGTATTGATTAATAATTTTCCATAAATCAATCAGTATTTCTGAGATCAATCGAAATAATAAAATCGTTACATTTTATTTATTGCATAATTTCTCCAATTCTGGTGGCATTTCGGTCCTTTTCAATATTCTCTGCAACATTGCTACTCGGTCTACGAATGTAAAAAAAAAATCTTAAGATTCGAATTTAAGTCAAAATAATGAAGGTTACTTAAATACGTATTGATTAATAATTTTCCATAAATCAATCAGTATTTCTGAGATCAATCGAAATAATAAAATCGTTACAATTTACTTTAGTGCACAATTTCTACAATCGTGGCGGCATTTCGGTCCTTTTCAATATTCTCTGCAACATTGCTACTCGGTCTATGAATAAAACATAATTTTTATAAAAACAACAAAGCACTCCTGTTTGAAATTTTATTATAAGCACTTAATGATACTACTTGGGGTATTCAGAGTATCATTTATGTTATAAATAAATGAATTGCACATTATCATTAAGAGTGTAAGAAACGCTACTGGCCAAAGGACCGATAAAAATGAAAAGTACTCCAATCAAAATGATTCTGCCTCACCTATGACGTCCATTACTAAAGATTCGGTTTTCCTCGAATGACGAGACAGTATTTTTTCATTAGATTCTAGCTTCACCCCGTGTTCACACCCTCGTGCAATTTCATCACTGGCAACCCTCTGGATTATCGAGTCAAACGAATAGCCCTGGCGATCCCGATCAATGTCCCGATTCCCGTTTCGTCGGTGCACCGAATGGCAACGATGAGATAGAGAAAGTGAAGGAGGAAAGAAGGTAAAATAGCTTGGGCGAGAAAAGCCAAGAGATGGAGAAAGAAAGAGAGGACACAAAGCTATTTTAAATAAAGGATCGCTCCATCCATTGAATCCATTGTCGACCTCTGACGTTGACTGAACGAGCGCCCAGCTTCCCGAATCCATCATCTCCATAGAAAACCTTAATTATTTTCTGATGAAAGAGGCATACCCCCTACCCATTCCATTATTTTCTCAACCCGTAGTTCTCCTTTTTCCACCCCAAACCTTCATTTCATTATTGTACGTAGTTCAGAATTGATTTTCCTCATCGTCATCTTTGCCAAATAATATTTTTATGCCTGAATAAATCGAACCCGCAAAGAAGCATTCTTGGGCAATGATTTCTTGCACTGAATTAGCACTAAAAGTGATATACGTATCAAAAAAATATTTGAGATATTATGACAGGGATCGTGCTTGAAAAAAGTTGGATACATATGAATTTTAGTAGTGAATATCTGTCATAAAACTAACATCATTTATATTTTAAGTATAAGCTTGCTATACACAAGTCAAATGCATGTTCCTTTTTGTGTTTCGAACAACGACTGCCATAAAAACAGCATTCTATTGACTGCAATCTGACAGCGTTAATAAAAGCTTTCATTTCTCTAAAGATATAATATTTCTGACTTTAGCATCACCCTTTGACATCTCAAGATGTTTTCTCAACAAGATCTAGATAAAGTAAGTCTTAATCCTTTCGAGACGCCAGCGCGAAGAAAGCCCTGGTAAAGGATCGAGTAACGTTGAAGGCAATGTGGAATAAAAAAAAATGAGAAATCTCTTTGCACCCTCTTAATCTGCCGGGGGGTTGGTGGAGTTTCAAGGGGGGGGGGCGGTGAGATGTAAGCCCCTTGTCGGCATATTGCGACGATTCGTGGCTATAAAAACCTCTCGTAGTCCGGGAGCGACGATAAGCGATGGTAGGGGTCGAGGCTAAGAAGCGAAAGGGGTTGTGTCGGGTTGCCCCGAGAGTGACAAATGGCTTGGAATAATACCGCGGAGCATCGCTTCGCCAGTGAGTGAAAGTGAGAAAGTAAGTGCACCAACAGACCATCTACAACTATGCGGAATTTTCTACCAGGCGACATTCCATGACGCCCAGTATTGTTGGTCGTTCAAGGGAACTCTTCCCATTCTCCTCAAAGCTCTTGCTCTTGTATCATAAGCAAATTCTCATATGCGTAGAGCTTAAACTTTGGCCTCAATATGGCCAGACTATATTTTTTTTTACGCCACGATGAACTCTATTGCGCTTTGTAAAGGGGTTGAGGATCACATTGCCATTCAACGCTGTCATCGTTTGAGGTTCTGAAGAATACAGTCGCGATAAATCGGGACCCTGAATGACCTTTATACGTGGGATAAAGAAGTGGGTGGCTTTTGGAACCATTATCAAAATTTCACATGAGACATTTTGTTTTATGTTAATCGATTCTCTTCTTTTCATATGATGTAAATTAATGTTAGTTTATTGATGTATAGAAAATTTCCCAGTTATGCTAAACAACTCCGGATCTCTTGAAACTAACATGTTTTAAAAAACATCCATGCACATTAAGGTGCATGATGAAATAAAGGCACTCATTAGGCTCAATTCTAATTTTATGACCATCACAAGGAACCATTTCAAAAGCCTATCAACGGGCAACTAAGAACCTTATGGGTAAAATTTCGTGAAGTTGTACTTGAGGTTTTTTTTCATTGTTGAATATAACCTCAACTCGAGGGATTTTGTGATCTATACTATAATTTTACGAGCAACATTTTTGCATTAATGCCTTTTTTGTCGAAGCGGAAAAAATAAATAAACGAGAGATTTTATTTTCTACGTTTTATTATATTCCATATTGTTTGTATTTAGTCACTATGAATTACACTTTGGATTATATTTAATCATTATTAATATTCTACGCACTTGTTAATACTTATCGATTATATTTGACCCTGATTGCACGCATATTCGAATCCATTCCGATTTCGCTCGAAATAGTGAATATACTCTTCACGAGTTTTCCTCTCATAATCAGTTGATTTTTCCTCACCCCTCCTCGTGGCAGCAGCAAAATCTCGCTCTATTCTTCATACCGGTTTTCTTGCTCTAACGTTAGCAACTTTTTCTTGAAAAGCTGCCTCCCTTATTGAAAACTGATTGCTATGTTATAACTGATATATTTTACATCCCACATAGTCTTTGTAGAATTAAACTCTTCGTGGTTTGCTGCTAGAATTTACGAATGGTTGCAGTTTCATGATATCTCTTATAATCAGTTGATTTTTCCTCACTCCTCCTCGTGGCAGCAGTAAAATCTCGCTCTATTTTTCATAGCGGTTTTCTTGCTCTAACGTTAGCAACTTTTTCTTGAAAAGCTGCCTCCCTTATTGAAAACTGATTGCTATGTTATAACTGATAAATTTTACATCCCACATAGTCTTTGTAGAATTAAACTCTTCGTGGTTTGCTGCTAGAATTTACGAATGGTTGCAGTTCCATGATATCTCTTATAATCAGTTGATTTTTCCTCACTCCTCCTCGTGGCAGCAGCAAAATCTCGCTCTATTTTTCATAGCGGTTTTCTTGTTCTAACGTTAGCAACTTTTTCTTGAAAAGTTGCCGCCCTTATTGAAAACTGATGGCTATGTTATAACTGATATATTTTAAATCCCACATAGTCTTTGCAGAATTAAACTCTTCGTGGTTTGCTGCTAGAATTTACGAATGGTTGCAGTTTCATGATATCTCTTATAATCAGTTGATTTTTCCTCACTCCTCCTCGTGGCAGCAGCAAAATCTCGCTCTATTCTTCATAGCGGTTTTCTTGCTCTAACGTTAGCAACTTTTTCTTGAAAAGTTGCCTCCCTTATTGAAAACTGATGGCTCTGTTATAACTGATATATTTTAAATCCCACATAGTCTTTGCAGAATTAAACTCTTCGTGGTTTGCAGGTAGAATTTACGAATGGTTGCAGTTTCATGATATCTCTTATAATCAGTTGATTTTTCCTCACTCCTCCTCGTGGCAGTAGCAAAATCTCGCTCTATTCTTCATACCGGTTTTCTTGCTCTAACGTTAGCACCTTTTTCTTGAAAAGCTGCCTCCCTTATTGAAAACTGATTGCTATGTTATAACTGATATATTTTACATCCCACATAGTCTTTGTAGAATTAAACTCTTCGTGGTTTGCTGCTAGAATTTACGAATGGTTGCAGTTTCATGATATCTCTTATAATCAGTTGATTTTTCCTCACTCCTCCTCGTGGCAGCAGTAAAATCTCGCTCTATTTTTCATAGCGGTTTTCTTGCTCTAACGTTAGCAACTTTTTCTTGAAAAGTTGCCTCCCTTATTGAAAACTGATGGCTCTGTTATAACTGATATATTTTAAATCCCACATAGTCTTTGCAGAATTAAACTCTTCGTGGTTTGCTGCTAGAATTTACGAATGGTTGCAGTGTCATGATATCACGTATACTATATCCATTCATGCTATCTAGCTAGTAGAGAGAGCTTCTCGGTACCAACACTTGTCACGTGATATATATCTATGCAGTCTGCTAAGAGAAGACGGCGTTATCGTATATGGAGAAAAAAATTCTTTGTGTCAGGTAATCCATGAAAACCCTGAAAACGTTTAACACCACTTGGAAGCTTCCAGTTGAGGGTCGTGTGACTCGAAAACGCAGGAAACATGGGTGGAGGGAGAGATATCTAATCGGCTAAAAGTTTCTGCTTAATTATGAGCGGTAGTGAACAAGTATGGGAGAGAGAGAGAGAGAGAGAAAGAGGGAGAGAGAGAGCAGCCAAAACGAGGAAACAGACACGAGAATACGTCAGACAGTGCCAGGGCAAGGGATGGCCGGAGGGGCTTTATGGGAAGAGGTGGAGGAGACCGTCGCTGCTCTGTTTTCGGACTTTTCCATTAGTCGGATGAATCGTTAGTCTTTTGTTGACTTTTATTGGAGAGAGGGACGTGCTGCTGTTGACACGACAGTGTTCCCAGCTTCGGGCACTTCTAGTTCTGGTGGTGGTGAAATCGGTGTTGGGACTCGCGATGAGTTGCTGCTGCTTTGCCTGTCCTCAAATCCCACTTCTCATTCTCGCGCTAACCGTTCACTGTCACTTCCCATTCTACCAAAAGATGGGATTCACCAGTTGAGATGACTTGCAGAATTTTATTATTTCATTAAGAACGTGAAAGTATTCGTTCAACTTTTTATTTTTATTTCTAGTTACATTTTTTTTAATCCTATTTCTGTGAGATTATTTCGGAATCCACACGCGATATTATACGGTAAATAGAATTGAAGATAGCCAATGATATTTTTTTCATATCATTTTCAATCAGTTTAGCTGCATTTTATATTTTTTCGTCGGAATCGTTAGACACTTTTTTATGATCCATTTGGTCATTTTACCATGTGGAATTTACAACTTTTTTTATGGGATCGCTTTACTGCTTCATAATTTTCATGTAATTTCGACCTGGAAAAACTTTGAATCAACGATGGTTCAAAATCTGTCTTTGATTGAACAGTCATTAACCTACATTATACCTGAAAAGGGGACTCGTTTGATGTTGATTTGCTTCGATCCCTTCTCTTTAGAATACTCGATTCCTTCTGACATATATAATCGGATTCAAACGAGAACCACACAATACTTTTCTCCCTCTTTTTGCAGAATAATGCCAGACCATTGGAGCAAGGCAAAGGGTGCTTAGAAAATTCGAATAGAGGAACAAGCATATAAGCCTTGAGGGTAGAAACTCGAGTCTGTATAACCATGTTCGTGAAGTGGACGACGTTGGCCAAGCTCCGGTTTCCCGACATCGTATCGACTGGAGGGTTAATTTTCTGGTCAGTTGGTCGCTTCTGGCTCTATTCAGGGTTATAGCCTCGCGATCTCGAGGTCCGTAACAGCCTCTACTTTAACCCTCCTCGCTCCCTACATAAATATCCGGAATTAGCTATTTCTCCTGTATCCCTCTGTCTTTTACTCTCCCGACTTTCTTCTGTTCCTCGATTCCTCTTCTCATTCCAGCTTTGTACACAAGCTGCCCAACAATTCAAGCCCCATAAACATATGTTAACCGATCAATCTCTCAGAATATTAATTCAGTGCAATTTTCCCAAATTCAAATACTTCTTCCCATCTGGTTTTATTGCAACAACGTAATAAATATATTTTTTCCAGCTCGGTTTCAGTGTCTTGGATAATGTCATTTTGGATACAATGCATGTTTTTTCCTAACACTAATTATTCCTTGCTCTGAGGAACGTTTGTCAACAATCAAGAGCCAAACAAAAAATACTTTGATTTGTGGTAAAAAAAAAAATTGTAACACTTCACGAGATTTCTAGCGCCGTATTAATTTGTTGAAAATTTCCGAGTATCGTAAAATTTTTTGTAGAATGCATTACTTGTGCTGCTGTATGGAGATTTCTTTATCATTCACTATCCACATCCCATCATGTGGAACAACAAAGGGAGCGGCATCAGCTAGAAACTTCGAAGAAACGACGAGGGATATATCTGCGATCACTTGACCGATTAAGGACTCGGACGAGGGCTTCGATTCGAGGGGCTCTGGTGTTTCAGTCCAGCTCCTGCTTTGCGCAATTCCGAGGAGGGTCCAGAGTGGATTGACGTAATTGAGGAGAAAATATGATGCAAGCTATCATCTCGTGGAATTTATAGCGTTACAGGGGTTCCCGATCTTTGCACGGAGAGAAGCTGCTCATCAATTACCCGAAGGAGATATTTTTTATTGCTCCACTTGGAAACTTCCTGGTGGATGTGATGTTCACTTGTAGTTGAACCCCATTATTTCAGTCTGAATTCAACGTTGCTCGTTTAATCGTCAGCAGCCGCGTTATCAAAAGAGCAAACAATAAGGACTGTAAGCAGAAATATGCTCTGCATGTTCAAGATGATATTACGAGATAGTCGGGAAAAGCTAATGGCGGCTTGAACAAAAATGGGCTAAGCGAATATATGTGGTGTCGTGTACGTGAATCGCAGTAGGTAAAGGCAGTACGTGAAGGCAGAGTTAATGTTCTAATGGGGTGGGGATAGCGGAAAAGGCGCGGAGTCGTGTTCGATCATTTGTTAACCCATTCGAGACGGCGATTCTTTTCGAACACGGTCCCCAGGAGCGATTTTTTTTCTTCTTTATAGTGTTCATATTTAATTATTGCACACACGGGGTGCAACCGGTCTTATAGCCTCGGAAATCAATTGCACACACGGTGTGCAATCGGTCTCGAATGGGTTAAATGAGGCGAGTACATCAGATCTACGATTCATCGATAAAAAATAGTTGGAGGAAGAGATGAAAGACTCTGCATCATGACGTCTCGTGTGTCCTTCGCTCGCTTATGTGACAAGCCGAGGGGAGAATCAAATGAGTCGTTGGGTGATACCTGGAAGAACCTTGGCACCTGGAAGAATCATTCGCTAAATGTTATCACGCAATGATATTGATTGGTAAGCTCAGGATTTTCGAGCACCTGTTCAATATTACGATTCATCATTGTTCGAATTCCACGACATATCCTAGTAGAATTGACGTCTTCTAGTCACCGTCTTCGAACTCAAAACAAAACGGACCAATTCCTGACTCGTCGAACCGTTGAAGTCTGCGACATAACAAGAAATTATTTATTAAGCTTCCCTAATAATTGTCTACACATTAATTGCAATAATTGTCATCAAGGCAGAGAAGGTTTGCGTAATGGAAAATGTGAGAAATCATTTGTTAAATGAGGTGAGTACATCAGATCTAGGATTCATCGATAAAGAATACTCGGAGGAAGAGATGAAAGATGAATTATTTATTAAGCTTCCTTAATAATTGTCTACACATTAATTGAAATAACTGTCATCAAGGCATAGAAGGTTTGCGTTATGGAAAATCTGAGAAATCAAGAATCCGACCACCACAAAAATACTGACTTCTTCAAGCAGTAAGCCCTTTTTTGGAAACGTGACGCTCTGGTCCAGCGAGCAATAACAGCAGCATCCACTGATCTTCATTCCTGAGATGAGGGTAGCAGACTCACGAGGATCGTCGTCTCGTTTTTACTAGCTCCAGGATGGAAGGATTAAAGTGAGGCTAAAGCTCCTTAAACTGCGGTCCAGGGGTTAAGCTGGATACATGCCGGGGGTTTCCCCGAGAGTTTTGTACATGCATCGTATCCCAGGCCAAACCTCACCATTCTACGTCGTTTCTCTGGCAGCTTCCTTCCACGGGATCTCCTCTTTTGTCTGGATCATCCGATCCTATTATTCCTTTTAGGTGTGGAAGCTTCAGCCATGGAGCTGTATAGAGCGATCCGTCAACTTGCCTCATCCAAAATCATCTGTGAAAAGACACACGCCTTATAATTCAAAGAACGACCTTCAGGGCATCACGACAATTATCTGATAGTACTTGTCTATCACACTCTGTAGCAGGGCCAAGTCGATCCCGTGAGACCTGACCCCCCGAAATTTTCGCTTCGTTTTTTTGTTGTTCTTTAATGGAATAATAATAATACACGAGCTGTCTACAAAAGTATAGTTCAATGTACAATAGATACGAGGTATACAGGTGTAATATACTTCCTTCGAACATTAAAATGTGACGGGGTTAATTCTGCTACGAAGCTCCGCAGCTGTTTATGTTTTTTGTGTTGGCTACTTACTGTCAATACTAAATTGACTGGCTTTCGTAGAAGCATTGTGATGGAAGGATTCAGCCTCCAGCCAAATAAAGATGTCACCGTAAAAGTGCTTTATTTGGTTCGACCTACCTGAGTGCTCGATCTTTATCACATAGGCATGGCTTTTCGCGTCAAGTGTCAGCTTCAGATCGGTGATTCACTCTACTTCCGTATTTTCTTTCGGCACAATTGTTGCAATTTTCAATATCTTTGCCTTATTCAGACCTACTTTTCACTCATCTTTAGGCATCTTGTTCATTGGGCAATATGTTTATAATGAGTCGGATAAAATATAATAAAATGGAACGCGAGTGAAAATTGATTCAGAGAAAAAATTCTTTATTGTTAAATCTTTGATTCGACCTACCTGAGTGCTCGATCTTTATCACATAGGTACGGCTTTTCGCGTCAAGTCTCAGCTTCAGATCGGTGATTCACTCTACTTCCGTATTTTCTTTCGGCACAATTGTTGCAATTTTCAATATCTTTGCCTTATTCAGACCTAGTTTTGACTCATCTTCAGGCATCTTGTTCATTGGGCAATATGTTTATAATGAGTCGGATAAAATATAATAAAATGGAACGCGAGTGAAAATTGATTCAGAGAAAAAATTCTTTATTGTTAAATCTTTGATTCGACCTACCTGAGTGCTCGATCTTTATCACCTAGGCATGGCTTTTCGCGTCAAGTCTCAGCTTCAGATCGGTGATTCACTCTACTTCCGTATTTGCTTTCGGCACAATTGTTGCAATTTTCAATATCTTTGCCTTATTCAGACCTAGCTTTGACTCATCTTTTGGCATCTCGTTCATTGGACAATATATTTATAATGGGTCGGATAAAATATAATAAAATGGAACGCGAGTGAAAATTGATTCAGAGAAAAAATTCTTTATTGTTAAATCTGTGTGAATGTGTTCTTCCATTTTTCTATGCACTTACGTAATCAGTCTTGTACTGCATCATGCAAAAAGTACACACAGGATTTTCATGGAGGCACTGCAACTCCAAAATTGTGGTGGCCACGCGTCTGGATGATATGCGTGATGGAAAAAAATGTTTCTATATATTTGTGAGCTCCTTATTTTTATGAGTACGTCATCGTAATTTATGAATTAATATGACTAATTATCTCCAATCACAGTTTCGAAGTTATAAAGTATATTTGCACTATTTTCGTATTTTTCTGCGATGTTAAAAATCCAAAGGAGAGAAGCAGTGAAAAGTGTCAATAATCGACGTCCAGGCTAATTCTATCGGACCTTGATTATAATGCTATAAAGTTTTGGAATAGTTGAGATGAAAACTGTTTGACTATGTGTGAGAAGACACTCACCAGGATGCGGGTAGGTCCCTGCTTCTCTGTAATCGAGACCATCCGTTTTTGCATGTGAAAGACATTTCGGATGTTTCCAGTGAATCGCGAAAACTCGTGTGGGAAAATCAAGTCGAACTGCGGCCGGCTACCTCCAAGCCTCGCTCTCTGTCTCTCTCTCTGCCTCGTTCCATCTCATCCATTCAACGTTTGGTCCATCCTCTCCAGTCCCGACAAGACGAAAAGTTCTTCTTGCAGGGTGGCCGAGGGCCAACGGGACCTGGACTCCTGTGATGGACTGGGGTATGGGTGAGATGATGCTGGGGGTGCTTCTACGGATCGTAACGGAATCGGGATCAGTACCCGAAGGTTGAAGGATATATCCTGATCCTCCGTATTTGAATACGACGGGACTACCTCTCGAGGGGACTACATGCATTTTAACTAACGTCCAGATGCTCGCAGTCTCACGCTGCCCCGTCCAACGTCGCTTTCTCCGCTATCTCCATCGTCGTCGCCGTCGTCGTTGTCGTCGTCGTCGTCGTCGTCGTCGTCGGGGCTTCTAGCATCACCAAGTTTCTCAACTATCGCTACTTCAGTACTTGGGCATGTAGAGTGAAATGGAGATGGGGTTAGTAGCAGAGGATAAAGGACGGAAAAAAAGAAGACGTAGACCGGGTGAGAGATGTGAAAGAGGATAGGACCTCATACCTACACAGCCAGGAAATGCATAACTTGAGAGAAACATCTACTTGAGGGATGATCTCCCACTTCATTCGTAAGTGATGATGCCTCATTGTGAGATAAATGTGCGTCTGATTTGAGAATGTTGTAATACCTTAGTCATCATTTTCATTTGATCGAACCACCAAGTCATTTCTAATAATAGACTGATTAGGAAAATTTGACGAGGAGTGCCTGGAATTGAATCGTGCTCGCTTGAGCATCAAAATGGTTTTTCCTGCAGACAATCAAAATACAATTTTTTTTTATTCAAAGGACCCAAAAGCAATTAGCACTTGAAACTAGATTACCATTCGAATGTCCACTGCAAGTTGTAAGAAATATTTTAGAAAATTTATATCTCAACGTTACTTGATTCTGTCAGATTCGATAAAGATTGTAAAGCACCGAATATCCGTCGTGCTCGCGCGTGATATTCTTTCGGCACGAATGGTAATATCAATAAGGCTACTAAAATTCTGTAGATCCAATTTATGGATCATTCGTCATGTAACTACACAAATCCCATTACGAGCTAACCAGATAAATCAATACATAGTTCTCGAGGAAATCAGTGGGGCTTCCGAGCTTGAAACTCGTTAAGCAAATGGTGTTGAAGATGATAGCAATATTCTTACTACGACCAAGAAAAAGCGTTCATACAGTTTTTGCTGTAGACAATCAAAATACCATTTTTTTTACAAAGTACCCAACCACAGTTGATGCTCGAAATGATAAGTTACAGTTCGATATTCCACTGCAAATTATAAAAAATATATTTAAAAATATGAATCTCGGCGTTACTTGATTCCGTCAGACTGAATCAAGACCGTAAATTACTAAATCTCTCGCGCTCGCATGATACTCTTTTCGGCCCAAACAGTAATATCAATCGGGCTAGTAAAATTCTGGAGATCCAATTGGTAGATCATTCGTCATGTTAGTACACAAATCCGATATCAAGCCAACGAGATAAATCAATCCATAATTCTCGAGGAAATCAGTGGGGCTTCCGAGCTTGGAACTCTTTAAGCAAATGGTGTTGAAGATGGTCGCAATAGTCCTCCTACGACCAAGAAAAAGGCTCCAAAGGATAGCGAAGGCTTTTTATCTAGCACCTGATACGAGAATAGGGGGTGAGAGAGATGCACTCCTACCATCAGACATGGAAAAGAGTTGGCGACACCTAGACATGGGTTACTTCAGAGCTGATGGGTGGAGGGTGAACGAAGAAGAGGACGCTCTAGGAAAGGAAGGTTCAAAACGGGATGCAGCAAAAGGAAAGAGAGAGTAGGACATGGAGGAAAAGGAGTAAGAGAGAATGGAGGAGGGAGTGGAGTAGGGATCGTTTGGGGCGAGGGGGTGTTGTAGCCGAGTGGGTACCACACCAGAGGTGGGTCTGGTTGGCCGCGGCGTTGGCGTCGGCGGCTACGTCGGCGGCGGCTGTCTTGGACAAAATCAATACTGTGGCCACCCACCATCTCCGCGGGGAGGCTATCACCCCCTCGCCTTACCAGGCAACTCCATACCAGCCGACGGTACCCACCACCGCCCCTAAGGTTTTGCCGCCGATAAGGGGTAAGGGAAGATAAGGAAGGAGAGGTGGAAGGGGATTTCACCCAAGCTGGTGTGATTCGACTGCCGCTGCAGATGCCGCGTAATTATCACCCTCAAGACACGTGTGGCGCTACCTCCTCTCACTCCCCTCACCTCCACCATCGACATCTCAAGCCCACAATGTTCTCGTCCTTCTCTCCCACCTTCTTTTCTGCATAGCATTTTACCCTTTCAACTTCCATCCTCCTCTTTCACTCTGTTCGTTTTTTCGCGTCCATCTTTTCATTTCCATTCGCTAGTATATGTATATACGTATATATACTTATTAGTTATTTACTAGAAATATTTGCAAGTTTTCCGCACTCGTTTTCCTGGACTTGAGTCTATTTCACGATAATCTTGTGGGCCTCAGATGGTTTTTTTGTTGTTTAAATCGGTTTAAAATAGAATTTGGAAGGTCACTTGGTACTTTGTGGGGTTTGACCGAGATTTCAGATCCCTACTTTTAGAAAGAGGGGAAAAGGCGCGTCATTTTCGTATTTTCATTTATATTCGGCATACATTTGCGAATTTTCCGCAGATTTTTTTTTCCATTTTTTCGAGTTGGATGACACTATTTGCATTTAAACTCTCATACCCCTCGGTCGCATATTGGATGCTGGTCTGGCTATCCAGTGGTAAGGCGATGGTCGTTGAGGCTGCATCGGTCTTTTTGCGAATGAGCCAGTTGCTTCTCGGCTATTTCTCTATTGAAAGTATGTGATTTTTCTCGCAGTTACTGCACTTACTTTGCTTGGTAGAGCAAGGAAAAGGAATGGGTCACATTCTGTAGAGGCCACAGGAGAATTCTACGAAACATGAAATCATGAAACTTACAATGTCATGGCTTGAATTATCCGATTACTAATAAGTTTAGTTATAAATGACTCAGACATTATGTTACATTACCAAAAAAAATCTTTGATGCAATGTTTTTTTTTCGTGCATTTATATACATATTTTTTTAATTTGTTATTATTTTTTATGTTTTATTAACTATCTGCATCACTCTCATCCTTTGTTTGTTTCGGAATAAGCGTCAGTACGAGGCCTCTTAATGAATTAGTATGCCCATTTCTAACAACGAAAAGACTACATCCCTCAGGGCGAAATTAAAATGTCAGGGTTCAAATTCTTCAATTTGATGAAAAGTTCACTTTACAGGAGATTGTTGTATAAATCAGCAAAAAATTATCTTCATCATAATCTTTTTTCGAAGATTTTTCCACCATTTGCATGGCTTCAATCTTTTTCTTTCTTCATAACCGACGTCAGCATGAAGCCCCTAATAAATTAGCATTCCCGTTTCTAACAAGGTCCAGACTTCATCCCTCAGGGCGAACGGTAGTCGGTGGAGATAGCCACCTACAACATACCACACCCCAACCCTCTTGGCCGGACATTGCGAGCATAGCTCTTGCCAGACCTCGGGCTGCTCACTGTGCAACCCTCTCGCGGCAACCATCCACCCCCGTCGCTCCTTTCATCCCCGTTCCCTCTGTTCTCCGCTATAACGTACGCCGGGACGGAAACTACCCTTATTAATATTATAAGACAAACCGGCACCGGTTCAGCCAACAGTCAGTTTCGCGTGTGTAAATAACCAGGATATTTGTACGGCGATCGGATTAACTCGCAAGCCGCCTTGCCGACACGGAACGCACATGAACATTCCATTTGGGGCGTCTTAAATTCTCGCGGGGTATTTTTGATCGAGACAAAAACAAAAAAAAAACTATCGGTTCATGTCCCGAACGATTTTCGTTGACACGAGCCACCAGTTTCTTGCCGTTAAAAATTATTACTTCATGTTAGGATCTCTCTCTTCAAAAATGTTTTGAGTTTGATAATTAATTTCAATGATAATCGAAGCAATAGATTTTAAAAAAATAGTAAGAATGAAGCAGCGAACAAAATATCATAAAAACAAAAAAATTCACCCTGAGCCAACCATTTTAGCGATGCCCTGAAACATTCACGAGCCGGAAGAATGGTCTGATACCCGTTCCATATAACCCCTGGTGGTGGTCGTTCGTGAAGCTTGGGTCGCGCACGACCTCACCGGAAGTTCGTAAGATTTGGCAAGAGCGTTATAATCCACCGGTGGATAGTCGTGAGTGGGCAAACTCGCTTTTGCTTGCTTTAGAGGGGCGTGGGGGGGAGGGAGAGCTTCGAGGCAATCTAACGGATATTAAAGGAAATGGTGGTATGATTAGTCGTGTACGTGCCCGGGGTTTCGCTTTCACTCGAATTTAGATGATTTCACGTATTCACTTTACCTATTCTACCGACCTCAACGATACCTGCAGCCCATCAGAGCACATACATATGTAGTTTCGCTGAAAAAATTATCTTATTATTATAATTCAAGGTCAATCCATCTACTTTTTGCTCTGAATCTAATTAATTCATCCACAAAGTCTCGATTGTCCACGAAAGATTTTAAATTTCAGACAAATAGCTGATGGACTCTTACTCAGCGTGAAAAATATAATCATATTTGGTAAATTGTTTCTCACATATTTTCATGCGATATTTTTGTCAATCTTCAAATTGTTCTAACGATCGAAAAAATTGAAAAATTGAGATAAACGAAATATGGCATTGTAAATAATATAGTCCCAGTCAATATTTTCACGTAAACCAAGCTCTGCAAAAATCATCACAAGGGAAGTAAAGTTATGAAATTTTGAAACTCCTAAAATATAGGAATTGTTCCAACGTACATATTTACCGTACATTAGCATTCTATAATTTTATGCAGAGTGAAAAATATTTTTGTATATGTATATATATATATCTAAAAGTATATATGCATATACTTTTTTCAATTTATCTACACTGGACTACACGTTGTACAGAGCCGAAATATAAATAGGCTCATTAAACGATTATCACGATCCACACACTAGGCCAGGTCCAGCTCGAATGATGTTATCTGGCTCGCTCGACCAACGAAATATCGATAGTTCGGCTGTCTCTAACAACGTGCGTGTGCGACCGTAGATTTGGCCAATGAAGAGGTTTCTCGCCACGACGAAAAGCCTTGATACCGGAACGAAAGGGTGGAATTTGTGCTCTTCACGGCCGGCCTAAATACCCTCGAGCTCTGTTGAGTGAAATATACCGGACATCCAGATTTCGTATGCGATGAGAATCATATATGAGTGCTCATGCTTATAGGGGTTGGGGTGAATTAACTGGCCTCGCTCCGCTTCCTTGTCTGCCTTTTATTTTGTCGAAATATTTTTTTTTTTCCAGCAAATTTATATAAAATCTAGTACGAGAGATGTCCTGACACGTGACTGGCTTGACCCCTTAAAGAACAAGACATTTTCAACGCGATCCGTCGCATTGTTTGTTCATTTTATTCGTAGGTCAAAGCCCTATAGCAATGAGATGAGAAAAATACGATTTTTCCCTGATCAGGAAACTGTCGAAATCATGCACGACGATCATTTCTGTATATACTTGGGAGAAAAATGTTATCCAATCTAACTAGCGGATCTACACTCGTAAGCAGCCCCATAAAACTGACACAAATCCCTCTTTTCGGATTTCATGAAAACTGATTCTGAACATTTGCAACTGACGACCTTTGGATCATTTTCATTCGATCGTTTCATTCCAATCTTTAAAGGTTCGAGCAGCTGAGCAGTTGAGCAAGGACGCGAATAAAAAAACAAGGGGAAGTAAAGACGAGGGAGAAGAAAAAAAAACACGAGTCGAAGCAACGACTGGGTGAAGCAGTCTTGGTAGTGAATGCCAACACGTACTATATAGTTTTTAACCCTAGGGGTTGGGAAAATGTGACGACACCCTGCCGCCAAGATATTAAACTATAAATCCTTATCCCGCTCTGTGCCTGTTCGCATGGACCGCCAGTAGCTTCTGCCTTCGGCCCTATGTGCGCTCAACTTTCGTAAGCTTCGTGCTGAAAGAGAGAGGGACACCATTCTGTTGTCTGGGCTCCCTTATACACGATCCTTTTCGCGCCCTCAATAAATGTGCTCGGTTCTCACAATCACACGGCTTATATCATTACTATCAATTTTATTTCGCACTTTCTGAATTCATGAGCTAATACTCGTCGAGTCTTTCTCACTCGTCGATAAAAGCTCCATGTAATAAATAAATGAGTGAATAAATAAATAAATAAATAAATAAATAAATAAATAAATAAATAAATAAATAAATAAATAAATAAATAAATAAATAAATAAATAAATAAATAAATAAATAAATAAATAAATAAATAAATAAATAAATAAATAAATAAATAAATAAATAAATAAATAAATAAATAAATAAATAAATAAATAAATAAATAAATAAATAAATAAATAAATAAATAAATAAATAAATAAATAAATAAATAAATAAATAAATAAATAAATAAATAAATAAATAAATAAATAAATAAATAAATAAATAAATAAATAAATAAATAATAAATGTTTGTCAGTAAAAGCGACCTGGCCAAAGTGACGACGTTTGCTGACCACCATTACAACCTCTTGTTTTGCACGATCTCCTTCCCAGCGTCCAGCAGCTCTGATTTTTCGTGCCCCCATAAAGTGAAGAGAAGTTGGTGGTTCAGATTAATATATGCGGTTGCCTATAAGGCAATGACTTAGCCTTTTTTACTTGACCTCGATTCGTTTTGTTCATCTCCCTGAATGAAGTCATGAAGATCGTAGGTCAATCGGGCGCTCCTGTTTTCTTCATAAATTTACTTATCGATTCGCCAATCTTTTCACGATCGAAAAGACTATTTTCACATCTGATCTACTCATAGCGACATTCATACAATGTCATACTTCTGCACTGTAGGCTTATCATTTATTCGTAATTTTATTGGACTTTGGACATCACATCACATTAGGCTGAATTCGACATGTGTTTGATGTTTTGATACATTTCACCCATGGAAAATATCCCTTCATGGTCACCTAGGTTTAAACCGATTCACAGTTATTTTTTGAAACGTAAACTGGAGCACAATTTTTCATTTCAAAATACCACATCTCAACAGCATCATCCACAAATTTGAGCTGAAAAGGAAAAAAAATAAGAAAGTTGTAATTTTTTTAGTCCTACAATATTTTCTTTCATAACTTACATTTTTTCGGTGCCTGTTATAATTGGGTTCATCATGTAATTATTAATAAAACATATTCTCCAATGTGTAAAATAGTTTTCATAATTTTTTCGTTCGAATCGGATGGATAGTTTAAAAATGGCAGGCCATTGAAAATAAATTTGTCAAAAATTACCCAGTGTGATAATGTCGAGGGCTGACGGAGACGTTTGACAAGAAGGGTTTAAATGTGATTTTTACACAGAGTGTATCTCTAAATGAGCAGTAAATAAAGATGAAGAGTTGATTTTTCGAATTCAGCCTTGTACGGATTCCCTCAAAATTTCAATAAACTATTTCAGCAGGTTAAAAGTTCCATTAAAGGGTGAAAGTTCATACATACATTTGCTTTCGATAACGCAAAGCGAACCCGATCGTCTTGGCAAGTAAACCAGACTGTCTAAGTACAGGGCGAGAATTGGAGGGGTCAGGGTGGGGGTTATGCAATGAGGATATAACACGTATGATTCTCAGGTTCGCGCGCTCACCAAGGTCTCAAGGGTGTGTTCTCACTGTGAGAAGGAGCGCGAGAGAGTACACGAGAGATAGGAACGTCAGGAGAGGACCCTCCTGCAATTATTAATTAACGCTCCCCTCTCAAGGCATTAACGTGGCCTAAGAGCAACGCGCGGCTCTCCGCATCGTCCTCTCACTCGCCCACACTTTCTCGTCTACGCAGCTTCTGCAAACGCGACCTTTCCAGGCCACCAACCTCCTACATCTCCACTGGCTCAAAGTGAGGCTGCTGGCAAACTCCCGCTGGTGTTGCGAGGATATAACTATCTGTATATGTATATATATATATTACATATATCTCTTGGGTCCTTCATGCATGGCATGATCAAGTAACGATACACCTTTTGGGTTCGAGAAATTGCGAGACGAGAATTATTTTTATCCTCTTCTCAGACCTTTTGTACTGAACGTGACAAATTATCATCCCTCAAATAGGTTGATATGTAACAATTAATTTAATCTCTAATGATTCTTCATGTTGAAAATAAATAAATGATCGATAAAATCTGTAAAAGCTTTCGTGGTTTTTTTTCGTTTTGTTTTGCCCCGCTGGTGTTGCGAGGATATAACTATCTGTATATATATATATATATATTTCTTGGGTCCTTCATGCATGCCATGATCAAGTAACGATACACCTTTTGGGTTCGAGAAATTGCGAGACGAGAATTATTTTTATTCTCTCCTCAGACCTTTTGTACTGAACGTGACAAATTATCATCCCTCAAATAGGTTAAGTATGTAACAATTAATTTAACCTCTAATGATTTTTCATGTTGAAAAAAAAAAATGATCAATAAAATCTGTAAAAGCTTTCGTGGTTTTTTTTCGTTTTGTTTTGCCCTGCTAGTGTTGCGAGGATATAACTATCTGTATATATATATATGTATTTCTTGGGTCCTTCATACATGCCATGATCAAGTAACGATACACCTTTTCGGTTCGAGAAATTGCAAGACGAGAATTATTTTTATCCTCTCCTCAGACCTTTTGTACTGAACGTGACAAATTATCATCCCTCAAATAGGTTGATATGTAACAATTAATTTAATCTCTAATGATTCTTCATGTTGAAAATAAATAAATGATCGATAAAATCTGTAAAAGCTTTCGTGGTTTTTTTTCGTTTTGTTTTGCCCCGCTGGTGTTGCGAGGATATAACTATCTGTATATATATATATATATATATATATATATATATATGTATTTCTTGGGTCCTTCATGCATGCCATGATCAAGTAACGATACACCTTTTCCGTTAGAGAAATTATGAGACGAGAATTATTTTTATCCTGTTCTCAGACCTTTTGTACTGAACGTGACAAATTATCATCCCTCAAATAGGTTAAGTATGTAACAATTAATTTAACCTCTAATGATTCTTCATGTTGAAAAAAAATAAATGATCGATAAAATCTGTAAAAGCTTTCGTGGTTTTTTTTTCGTTTTGTTTTTCAATTCAATTGAAACCTCGGTGAAAAAAGGGTTTTTGTGCTTTTGCCCTGCTGAGTCGGTAAGTCTGGACAACATGAAAACGTGTCCTGAGGGGTTCTCCAGAGTCGTATAAGCAGAGAGTGGACTCACAGACAGAAATATCGCAGTCCGTGAGGATCTCGAAGCAGAGCACGCCACAGGCTTCGCATCCTAAAGGGATGGGGAGCTCTCTCTCTCTCTCTCTTTCTCTCTAGCTGTCAGAGAGATAAATTGGCTCCGGCTTAATTAAATCTTCGTCCCTGCTGTAGCCTGTAGCCAACCAGCCGGCTGTAAGAGCCAACCCTAGTCTACTACTTTGGCGCTTCTGGTCGCTCATGGTTGCTTTCCTTGCCGGACATTTCTCGATGCATCTACTTACAATTATTTCAATGATATCGATCTTTTTTTAAGATCGCACAAGCATTACTCTCAATATAATGCATGAATTACTTTGCTCGAATCCACATTTTTTTCCCGAAATTGCCTGAGTGTCTCGGCAATAAGAAAAGTATTTCAAGAGACCTTATGCGTCCGATGGTTGAAAAATATAATTATAAATATATTCTGAAATATATCCGACATACGTTTAATATATTTTATTTAAATGTAGAATATATTTAATTTAATATATTTTTCATGCACGCAATAATATACGTATATTGTTGAAAATATAAAATTCATTGCCACTTTTATATCTAATACAATTGTCACATATTTCCGATGGACGAATGAATTATTTAAGCTTTGCATATGCAGACAAGGCTCAAATGATATTCCTGTCGTTCGGGACAAGAGTACGCCAAGTCTCCAGCTGGTTTAAATATTCATGTAAAATGTATTAAATTTCATATATATATAATATTTCACATATACCCAATAATATATTGAAAATGTAAAATTAATCGCCGCTTTTTTATTTTACACATTTTTCCATGGATAAATTAATTATTTAGGCCTCACACATGCTGGCAAGGCCCAAATGATATTTCCGTATTTCGGGACAAGATGAGCCAGTCATGTGTCTCGGGCTAGTTGGTGGACGTGAGTGTCCAGAAAGGTGGCTGCTGCTTGTAGCTGATGGGATGGCGTTTCAAGCCAGGCTTTCACTATATATAATATTTCACATATACCCAATAATATATTGAAAATGTAAAATTAATCGCCGCTTTTTTATTTTACACATTTTTCCATGGATAAATTAATTATTCAGGCCTCACACATGCTGGCAAGGCCCAAATGATATTTCCGTATTTCGGGACAAGATGAGCCAGTCATGTGTCTCGGGCTAGTTGGTGGACGTGAGTGTCCAGAAAGGTGGCTGCTGCTTGTAGCTGATGGGATGGCGTTTCAAGCCAGGGTTTTACTCGGCTAAAAGGAGGTCTCGGGCGAGCGAGAAACGGCAAGAGGATAGAGGATAGAGGTAAGAGCAAGAGCAAGGCAGCAATGAAAGTGAGGCTTCAGAGTGTGTAAAGGGAGAGTCGAAGGAGTGAGAGGGATGACGGCAATGGAACGAGGCAAGGCCAAAACCAAGTGAGACAAAGATGGAGCTCATGCTGTGGAACAAAGCGGAGTGAAACTAACGGCAAAGGACGGATATAGAGGATGAAGATGGGGTATAGAGAAGGGGTTGAATGGGGGGTGGCGGCAAGGGGGAAGCAAGACCAAGAGAGTGAAAAGGTGGGTGGGTGTACGTCGATAGAGCGGCGCGCCGCGGAGGCCAAGATACGACACCACTGCCACCACCGGCGCACCCGTAAAGGGGTTGCCTGGGGTTGAGGGGGTGTTTTACCCCTTTCCTTCCTTCGCTACGCCACGACAGCCACACCGGGAAAAGCCGAGAAGGAAGGCAAAACCGATCCTCGCTCGTAAGAGCGCAAGAGACAGAAATATAAAGCTGAGCTTGAAAGCGAATAGCGAGCTTGTGCATGAAGGAAAGAGTAAGATAGCGCTTCAGAATCCGGTCTGTACGTAAAACCCCTTCGTCGCGGCACAGCATGAAACGAAGAACCCTTCGCGCAACCTTCTCTCTCTCTCTCTCTCTATCTCTCTTTTTTTTCATTCTCTCCCTCTCTTATTCTCTTTCCTTTTAGCTCCAAAGGGCAATTTTATTCTTTTTATTTCAGAATAGCAGATGTTACATACAGGAGTGGCTAGAATTCTGCTGAGAAAGAGGAGATTCCGGCAAGCAAAGCTTTTAGCCAGTACTTTGAAAAGTGAATGGATACTGCGGCATCATATTGTTTTTTCTTTCCTAATTTTAATAGCACTATTGTTTTTGTCATCCACTAAAATGGGTCGCATGGAAGTTGAAGAATTATTCGTTTATGGATGCGCCACAAATTTCCAAATAATGTTAACATGTTTTTGTCCATTGGACATTGTCCATATTAACATTTTCTGGAAGTCTCACATTAAAATTGACTCATGTCTATTTTAAATAGGTTAATCATAGCCGCAAGTTGTTTGAGGGACAGTTCGTATGGTAACTCATAGAATGGATTGACATGGGATTTTCGAAATCGTCAATCTTCTTATCGCGTGGAGCCTTTGTCAAAATTTTCGAGTGTTTGTATTGCTAAAAATAAGAATCGATTTCTCGCTCGATTTGATAATTCGGTCCAACTATATTCCAGTTTGAGGATCAGTTGGGATTGGAGGTAGGTTGACGCCTTAAAAACCAATCAAACAAAGTACAATAGAGTTTAATGATTCTCGAAGTAGCTCCTGTTGATTTTCCCTAAATGTAGAGAGCCCAGATAAATCCGGTTCAAAACCATAATCAGAGCCACAACATTTTTTTTTTAAATTATGACTTCATCGCGTAACCGATAAAATTAGCTAACATGGAAATCTCTGAGTTCATCAGCCTTCCTTCCTTCCTGTGATATCTTTATCGAAATGTTCAGATTTATCTTAGAAACTAGACTCGATGTCTTTCTCGATTTAATTATCCGTGATAATGATATTCCAATCCAAGGGTCAGTCCAGATTGGAAGATGGCTGACGCCTTAAAAACCGATCAAACAAAGTACAACAGAGTTTAATGATTCTCGAAATAGCTCCTGTTGATTTTCCCTAAATGTAGAGAGCCCACATAAATCCAGTTCAAAACTATAATCAGAGCCACAACATTTTTTTTTTTAATTATGACTCCATCGCGTAACCGATAAAATTAGCTAACATGGAAATCTCTGAGTTCATCAGCCTTCCTTCCTTCCTGTGATATCTTTATCGAAATGTTCAGATTTATCTTAGAAACTAGACTCGATGTCTTTCTCGATTTAATTATCCGTGTTAACGATATTCCAATCCAAGGGTCAGTCCAGATTGGAAGATGTCAGTTGCCTTAAAAATTAAGCAAACAAATGAAATTACTAAGTGGGTAGATGAGTCTAGTTCAAAATCGTACTTAGATCTGGATTTTTTTTTTTCTTTTACTCCATTTTGCCATCGATCGAATGGACGACTATGGCGATCGTTGAGTTTATTAGCCTCCACTTCGTGCAATATCTCTGTCGAAATGTTCGCATCTCTATATATATCTTAGAAACTAGTCTCGGCTTAACCATCCAGCTCGACTATATTCCAATTGGAGGGTCAACTGGGATTGGAGGAAGGCATCGTCAAGGGGAGGTGGAGGGATGACAAACAATTACGTACGTATGCGAGTTGCGTAGGTCCCTGGGTATGTAGTATAGTCGGGGTATGATGCTGCATGGTTGATAGCAGAGTGGATGGAGGTGAGGTGAGTACCACGAGGGGTTGGTTCGAGCGCCAGTCGGGAGTGGTGACCGTCAGCCTCGGGGTGGTGGTGTGTAGAGATGTGAGAGCGAGGAACGGGTGAGTATCGGTATTTGGTTAATTATGATCCCCCTCCCCCTCTTCCTCCTCTTCTACCTCCTGCCTCCTCCTCTCCGCCCGTCACGGCACCGGATGAATTCTTGACGCGGGGGGTGTCGCTCGTCCTCGTGCCAGGCGAGCTTGTCATATCGCGCCCGGTATAGGAACAATCCTACCGACGTAACACAAACTCCACCAGTCTATACGCCATTACCGACCAATACGTATATATATATATATATATATTTATGTGCGAGTATTCATTCGTTGATTTCGCCGATAAACATGCTGGCAGTATTCGATTTCCAGATTATCCGGAAAACCGATATTCATATCAACATAGAGAATACCAGCTATTCGTATGACAAATTCAGAGATTAAATTGTCTACATTTTCGATGAATATCCGGCACCCTGGATTTTGTGAATCCATGAATGGAAAAATTACAAAGCTTGCTATATTCTTGGTCAAGAAATTAATACCGAAGATTCTTCGACGATAAATTGGATAACCAATGGAAGAATTTTGTCCATGCGATATGGAAATTATATCCAAACTCTACAAGTGAGGAATTTTAAAAAGCAAACTGGAGCCCATTTTAAAGTTTCGAATAATCATAAGATTGAGGTGATTTTCAATGAAAAATATTCCAAAATTTGAGCCCAAACTCTTACCTAATTTCTAGATAGATTATTTGGTAGCCTACGAGGCATTTTGTGGTCCACAAGTGTGTGATGGAGAAACAAAAATGTGCTCGTCGTGGGAGAATATTGAAAGAGGATTTTAATTCCTCTATTTAAAATTGTAACCAACAATGGCAGCAAAACGAGCAGCCAAGCATTCAGGACACGAGTTACAATCCCATTGAGGAATTATGAGCTTTTGTCTTCTGTCCCCTCGTCAAGCTTCATCTGCTCTCTTTGGTTAATTCTCGATTCAAGCGCCGAGCAAACAGCCCCTGGCACTTTTTTGGTGGAACGTTCGTCTTGCATTATCTGGTTAAGTCATCTATGAACACGGTTAACCTCGCACAGTTTCTTTCACCTTTACGAAATGCCTACGAGACGAATAATGCGAAGTGACAAGATTTGGGAGTTGGTCATCGGGGCAAATAAAGAGCAAGTTAACTGCATATTTATTAGCTATGGGACAATCGGTGATTGAAACTTCCGATGAAAAAAACCATAAAGTTGACAGTCGTAAGTGGCAAATTGGTTTGACAGCATTGTAATTTTAGGATCAATGTCAAAGATGTATAGACTGGAAGGACTTCTCAGGACCTCTTGGAAGCAGTGATGGGAAAAATGGTAGCTGAGAATATTGTGTTAGGCTGATGTAAGCCAGAAAAGAAAGCTAGAAACAAGAAAATAAGAAAGAGAAATTGACTCCTCCTCCGGCTGCTGCTGTTGATTTTCCATCGGCCTGGGAGGCTGTATTTAATTAAAGCCCTGCGGCTCTCTTTGATCGGGCATCAATAGTCAGGGTTCTCAACCCCATGGCTTTTGGGAAAGTTCTAATTTAATTCCATATTTCACAAGCAACTTGGTATGTATCGTAAAATCTTGGACAGTTTTCACAAAATCAACAATGGATGGACTTTCAAATCTGATGATCTTTGAATTACAATAGATGGAAAGATCATCCAATAAAGTCCTTAGTTCGAAATTCAGTAAATTAAATTAAATGTTTTATGAATTAAATAGCACAATTTTGACTAATTCTCGGAAAATCAAAGTTTGACCACATCTTGATGGTTATCTCAATGGTATAACTTGAATCAAGTATTGTTCATTGACTTTTCTGCATTAATTAAAAATAAGATGAACTTAAATTGGAAGGTCAGGCCTCGATCAAGATCAAAGGCATGACAAAATCTTCGTTTCGTTCTCAAAACTTTATCAGAGTCTGCATTGACCCATCAAGAATCATTTCCATAATCAATTACAGCTATTGCAGACACATCATTATAGTCCGTTAAAAAAATAAAGTAATCGAATAATTAATCGCATCACACGCCGACTAGTGAGCGTTGAAGCGTTCAGAATGAGAACCGAAATGCTAAAATATCCCTGTTGTCGGGATGTATGGACGATTGTCGAGGGTTATTAGCGCTTTAGGGGAGGATAGATGGAACGAGAACGGTGGTAGTAGAGCTGGGAAAAAAAAGAGCAGAGGAGCTTTCTTCCTTTTCGTTCATTTCACCCTCACAATTCACGATGCTCCACCCTCTCCCCTCCTCCTTCCCAGTCAATGCAGCTTTCCTGTGATCCACCGAATTAAAAATCACTAAACTTGGTTACCCCGGCTGGCTGCTTTGCGATTCATCAGACCTACCCTCTTAGAATTTCAGTGCAAAACTTCGACTCCACATGACTGCTGTTCTCTGTCAGTTCAATATCCATTCGACCAAGTACCAAAGCCAAAATTTCTAAAAAAAGTTAACCCTTACAGCCGAATTTTCAGTAATTGGTTAGTTTTTTTAGTCCTAAGATTGATCGTAAGATTTATCCTAAGTTTGAACTCGAATCCTCGTTGGATGTCAAGTTCAAGTTTGCACTTGAGAATCAACACGTAATTAGACTTATGACAGAAAAATTCGAGCCTTAATTTATAAAGTAGCTGCAAGTAATGTGCAGATTAACATTCAATTACTAAGGGGCAAAAAGGATTTGTGAAAAAAATATTTTTGCCAGCTAAACAAACGCAATAACAAATGCAATATCTGCCCGCATTGAAACGAATATAAATAATTGAATCATACATAAGTTACCGAATGATTCGAGGCAAAGGACGTTATCAATCTGAAATAGAGATTAGGCCTCGATTGCTCTACACTCGAGTGCAGGTGTGGTAGCAATAGTTGCTAACAGAGGTTAAACCTGATCCAAACTGCCACCACGATTCACCCCAATTTCCTTTGCAGTGTTCCATCGAGGCCGAATCATCGTTGGCTAATCGTGATGTAGCTTGGGCCAACTGCGTAAGTAGGATAGGCGAGAATGAGCAGAACAGTGGGAGGGGAGGAGACAGAGAGAGAGAGAGAGAGAGAGAGAGAGAGAGAGAGAGAGAGAGAGAGAGAGAGAGAGAGAGAGAGAGTGTGTTTGGGATTCTCACCCTCTTTGCTCTATTCCTCCCTCTTGTCTCCACAGCTTTAGCATCAGTATAGCATCAGCAGAGCCAACAGACCCACCTAGGACATAATCCTTCCACTCCTCAGGCTTCTCCGAGGCTCTGTTTGCAATTATTAAGGGCACTTGGCAGGATCTTCGGGTTTGAAGTGGTTCTCGGTAATTTTCCGTATATACATATTCTCCCCTATGTACAGACTTGTCTAGCATGCTTCACACGTATTCATATTAACACTCACGAAATTTTGAATATGGGCCAGCTTTGCTTGCTACACTCTGCTTGTTACTCACACGACACAATCAACCTTGGCGAGGCTTCTTTAAAATTCGAACATACCAATTAAAATAAGATTGATTTGACAGAAGGAATGAAATTCTTTACAAGTAAATGTGACTTTCTGAATATGGGAAGAAAAATATTTGTCATGAAATAAAATCTGAACCACAAAATAAAGCTCTGCAAAGGTGAAATTGATGAATTACATAAAATAATCAACTAAAAAAGATTTAACGGACCATATAAAATAATACATGCATAATACCTGCATACAGTAGTTCAGGACTGGTACGAAGCCCGGACGGTCGGAAATCTTCGCCATTAGCCATGGCTGCGGTGCTGAGTTCACTTTTTACTCACACGACACAATCAACCTCGGTGAGGCTTCTTTAAAATTCAAACAAGCCAATTAAAATAAGATTGATTTGACAGAAGGAATGAAATTCTTTACGAGTAAATGTAACTTTCTGAATATGGGAAGAAAAAGATTTGTCATGAAATAAAATCTGAATCATAAAATAGAGCACTGCAAAGGTGAAATTGATGAATTACATACAATAATCGACTAAAAAAGATTTAATGGACCATATACAATAATACATGCATAAAATAGTTCAGAGAACTAGTAGAGAAATAGTTCAGAGATAGTTCATAGAACCCCGGACGGTCGGAAATCTTCGCCATTAGCCATGGCTGCGGTGCTGAGTTCACTTTTTACTCACACGACACAATCAACCTCGGTGAGGCTTCTTTAAAATTCAAACAAGCCAATTAAAATAAGATTGATTTGACAGAAGGAATGAAATTCTTTACGAGTAAATGTAACTTTCTGAATATGGGAAGAAAAAGATTTGTCATGAAATAAAATCTGAATCATAAAATAGAGCACTGCAAAGGTGAAATTGATGAATTACATACAATAATCGACTAAAAAAGATTTAATGGACCATATACAATAATACATGCATAAAATAGTTCAGAGAACTAGTAGAGAAATAGTTCAGAGATAGTTCATAGAACCCCGGACGGTCGGAAATCTTCGCCATTAGCCATGGCTGCGGTGCTGAGTTCACTTTTTACTCACACGACACAATCAACCTCGGTGAGGCTTCTTTACAATTCAAACAAGCCAATTAAAATAAGATTGATTTGACAGAAGGAATGAAATTCTTTACGAGTAAATGTAACTTTCTGAATATGGGAAGAAAAAGATTTGTCATGAAATAAAATCTGAATCATAAAATAGAGCACTGCAAAGGCGAAATTGATGAATCACATAAAATAATCGACTAAAAAAGATTTAATGGACCATATACAATAATACATGCATAAAATAGTTCAGGGCTGGTGCGAAGCCCGGACGGTCGGAAATCTTCGACATAATTCATTAGCAATGGCTGCGGTGTTGAATTCAAGTGACTCCAGGGTTACTCGGACACGTTTAACTACCCAGCCAGGATGTAGGAATTTGATGAACGACGGTCATGGGACGCTGAGTTGGCTCGTGTGTCGGCACGGCGGTAAAATCAACTCCTGAGAGGGTTGTGCCAGCCATATCTGCAGACCAACGACCCCCTCTGCGGAACAACCCCTTAATAAGCCAAAGTGCACGAGGAATGATTGCGCAAAGAGTTTTGGGATTCTTGTCAAGAAGTAAAAGTACAGGCGCGACGCCAGAGGAATGAGAATGTTTTGGCTCAACTTTCAGTATCTCCAGGATCCCCAGTATTATTACATGAAACCTCAAAGCTGCGTAGTCGCATCCCCTGACTCTCGTGACTCTGTGAGTTATGGCTCCTTGGGAAAAATCCCAATCAACTATGCCAGAGGGTGAGGAGAAAATTAAATTCGTATAACTTTAACATGACATTGTGGATTTAGTTATGCTTTTTGCACGTTCAATAGGAAAATATACTCAAGACATTTGTGTCTGAAAGAATAAAAAAATCGTTCAACCCTTCATGGTCCAATCCTTCGTGCACCGAGTTAAGTTGGAAAAACTCGCGACAGTCGCCGATCGATTTTGACATTTCGAAAAGAAAAATTATTGAAGCCAGAAGCTAGAGATTGTCAACCAGAAAGTAAAAAGCTTCTTTTTCCCTCATTGAGCAATCTCATTTATCAAGCAGAATCCTCTCTGCAGTATTTGTTATCAGTGTAAGTTAAAGTTGGTGGCAGCACTGAGGAAGTTGTATTTTCGTACAGCTTCTCTATTTGGAAATATAAATTTGCGAATAGACACAGCGATACTCGTTTTCTGGATTCTTCGCCAGGAATCCATAGAATGTTACATCCGAACCCTTTCAGGAATGCAGAACGAGTATAGACTGTAGCCCTTTCAGCGTATAGCACGAACAAAAAAAAAAGTAGCCAACACTGCTGTTCTTTTCTTGCTGGCGACACATTTTAAAAGTGATAAATGCGAAAATGCTATACCGGAAAATATGACTGAGAAAAATGCTCGAGCCAGGCAGAATTCTCTGAAGGGAAGAAAGAATGATGAAAAAAAAAAAATTAGGGGTAGGGGCTGGTATATTCTGATTTCGCTGCTAGCTAGTTTTGTTGTCTCTCTTTCTCTCTTTCATCGGGTTTACTCGCCTATCTCTGCCTTTGCATTCTACACGCTCGCGTCGTGTCCAAGTAGCGAGAACGACGAGGTCTCGCTAGCTCGAGGAATCGAAAAACTAATATCCGCCCTCGGGAGGCCGTTTGTTTCGTATTGTTTCGGACCACCCTGAAGCCCCCACACCCCCATGCCCCGGTTGTCTTGGGGTGATTGAGTGTCCCCATTCTTCATTGAGGCGAAAGGGGGATTGGAAAAGCATTCACTTGTTTTCTCGTTCTTTTTCTTTTCAACTTTCCACACTCTCTTGTTCTTCAAGAGTAGATTGGGGGGTGGGGGAGAGGGGGGGGGGGGTGGGCAGAAGGTAAAAGAGTTTGGGGAAAAGGGTCGATTGTCGATATTGCTGCTCGAACATTTTTCATCGGTTTTTCATAAACCTACGAAACAACAAATCAAGTAAAAACTTGAGAATTTTCGTGTTCTTTTTTGTAAATTATGAACTATCGCATTCTGCACCCCTATCAATGTCGGTGTTAATAAAGATAAAAAATTGGAAAAAATTCAAAAAATTATCCGGTTGTTCCATGGTTATATTATACTAAAAGTTGATTGTCAATATTAATGGTTGAACATTTTTCATTGATTTTTTTATGAACCTACGAAACAATGAAATTTAGTAGAACCTTCAGATGTTTTTTTTCCCTTGTAAATTTTAAATAGTAATCCGGATAATTTGTCTCACTTTCAAAATTTACATGTTTGTTGCATGATAGAGAGGAAAGCTATTGATTTTTTGACAGTTCTTGTTGAATGGAATCAATGAATGTACTTTATGGTGGGTTCAAATGGAAATGAAAAAAAGTCAAGAGAGCAAGGGCGTTCAGTCTGAAAAGCTTCCGGTTCACGGAGAAGATCAGAGTTCACCCCTGAAAATCCAAGAATCAGCTATATCACGACGTAAGTGATATTTGCAAAGGGTCATATATATTAATGCGGACTCAGGAGCTTTCGCTAATTCCCCGCTTGAAGCTTGAGCAAAAGGTACTTTGGACCTGCCAGAGCTAAGCTTTAGAAGGGTCAAAGGACTTAGCTGATGCTTAAATTTACTTGCTAATTCGTACCAACATATCGGACCATCTGATCGCAGTAAATCCAGACAACTTTGCACGTACGCGCTCAAAGCTTAATTTTCTGATATGGAAAATATTGAAAAATTAAAAAACGACATGCATTAATTTTTCTAGCTTGTCGTTCTAAGCTGAAAATCCTTAAGGATGCTGCGAAAGATTTCACCGTTTGAGTTCAAAGTTGACATAAACGAAAGACGAGCTGCATGCAACGAGAGAGGCAATTAAAAAAAATTGTGGGTTCACGTGGCCGAGTACTTTTTTTCATATATATATATATATATATATATATATACAGTACTCTTCATTTCAACCCCCACGGTTGTACCAGCCTCGATCGTTTTTTTTCTTCCTCCCAACCTTGCGTCCCTTATAATCACCGATAACAGCCGGACGACTTATACAAACTTTTCCTTTGGTTCCTTCGCAGCGCTCGTCCCATTTCACTTTCCATCCCTTATTCGTTCCAGTAAAGTAGAGCTAGGGTTGGGTGAGGAGGGAAGGGGGCGCGTTAGTCAGAATGCGAGAAATTGGAGGTAGAAGAAGATAAAGAGAGACAGAATGACAAGCCTGCTCCCCTCCCCCCCACACCCAATCGTGTGCTTCTCCAACCCCTCATCGTCTTTCCACAGCGAGACAGGCATGCCCCACGACCGAGAAGTTGGTTTACCGCCCCCGGGGGTGGTTAGCGGGTCTAGTTAAGGGGCGTCTTAATTACCCTACGGTAATGAACACCTTGTCGTAAAAACTTGCCCCGGTTTAATTATTTCAGCACCAGGGCCGCTTATCCTTTCACCCCGCCATCTTCACCATATCCTTACCGCACACTCTGCTCCCTTTTTCAGTCAGTCCCACTCCTTGACTGATGCTTTCTCACCTCTCTTTCGAAGACTCACCTACAGCCTCGTGCAAGAGAATATTTTTAAACTTTTCGATATATTTTTGGACAATTTAATCATTTATTTATTTTATTTTTTGACAAGGAGACATATAATTAATATTTCATCCCCTAAGGAAAAGAAATATATGCAAAAATGTATTCTCAGTTACATTATTATTTTGCCGTAAAATTGATGTCAAATATGTGTGAAATATCATTACTACATATTTCACATATAAAATATATTTATTCGAAATATATAATTTTTTGCGGCTTCTAATAAATTTTATATTTTTTTCATATATTTCGTATATCATAAATTTTTCTAGGGCAACATTTCAGACCAATTTCTATACAAAAAGCCTATCTTCGCTATAAAAAAAAAAATAACTGGCTGTTCAATTTCTCAAGTCATAGCATTACACTCTCGAAATTCGAACATGTTACCATAATGTGTACAAAGTTATGACTTTTGCTCAGTAATGTCGGTATCTATAAAAATAAAATAGAAAAAAAAATGTTGTCGAGAGTTTTGGTGAGGATTTAGACTGATGTGTCGTCCTGCGAATCCAATTATGCAAAGGCAATACTTTTCTGTATATCTCCGGGTAAATGTATGTTTGTATTGTATGTGTACGTTCGTGAGTAAATATATATATATATATATATATATTGTATATATAAACGTACATTCTTCCCATTGGAACGAGAAACGTTCTCTCGTGCTCGAAGGGGAAAAAACTTGGCTGAAAAGTATTGTATGGGGATGGAGACAGGAGGGGGGAGGGACAGCATTACCCGCCGTAGTAACAACCACTGGGAACACGCTAGCTCGGTTATAAATTCGCGGGAATTAAACGAAAGAATGTGGTTTGCGTCGATGTAGGACCACCCTTAACCCTCCTTGAAGGGATGGGTATGAGGGGTATGGAAGAGGTTGGTAACGAAACGCATTGTGGAACATTGGGTTATCCGGAACGTATTCCGGGGCTTTGCAGTGCCAGGGCTTGTTGGACTTTTAATTAAGGGGACGATGATTCCGAGGCCCAAGAATTCCAAGCGTCAGGCACTTTCTCCAACAGACCAGACGTAGCCCCTTTCCTACTAAGCTACGAAATAAGCTACGATAAACATTTCTTAAACAGACATCGATTATTAAATGTCGATTTGGCAAATTTCATCACACATGTTGAGATTTATGTCACGTGGCAACAAATTTCTTCGCTCATGGATGATTTGTGAGAATCCTGAAAGGGTTGAAAACCTAAAATTTTCCAACATTTAGAAGCGATCGATCCCACGATAGAAAAATTTGCCATCAAATGTAGAACGATAAGACTGTCGAGAGCGGCGGGACACCCTTACTGTGGGGGTGGTTTTGGTTTGATGGTTCTTGGTTTGCCACTCAAGATATAATATTCTTTCGCTTGGCATGGGGAATATGAGCAGAGGGAGTGATGAGAAACTCTCGGGGTCTCCATTGGGGGTGGCCAGGAGGAGAGGAGTGAGTAGCTCGGAAACGGAAGCTGGGAGAGGGTGAGAATCAATTTTTGAGCTCTGGAAGATGTTGAGCGGATGTTGCAGGCGGTGCGCTGCTTTGGAGAGGGTGCGAGGCGAGAGCGTGAGGGTGACTTTTTCCCTCCTTCACATCTCCTCTCTCTCTCTCTCTCTCGCTCTCTCTCTCTCGCTAGAGATTTCATCTTTTTTCTCATAGCTGTATAGAGTAACTCTGATTTCATGGTTTAGCCTCGCCAAGGAATCAGGCAACGCCAGGCGGTGTAGTTTTGATTTATCGAAACCCGTACGGAGATTTATGAATATCAAATTCAGTTCAAGGATCTCAGTGACAAAGTGGAAAGAGGCCAGAGAGATTTGTCGCTGGTTTATACGCCAAGGAAAGGGAGAGTTTCTGGTAAAAACATTGGGGTGTGAGTTCTTCTCATCGACGTTTGAATTTCACATGAATATTATCAGTCGTAGAGTAATTTTGTAATGAAAAAATAGCAAAAAAGGTGTTGCACTTTTTCTGCCAAATGCAAACATTTTTTTTTTAACTATTTTCACATAATATCCCTGTAAGTTTGGAAATATCTTACGGATTATTTATTGAGCGGATTATTTATTTGACTGGGAAGCAAATGATGGGATAAATTGGAAATAAAAATCCCTTGCACATTACTTTTCAACGGATTAAGGTGAAATTTGGTACGGTTCTTCACATACTAAACGTTTACGATTCTATAGAATCTGGTATGTATACTTGCCAGATTTCTTACCTTCAGCAGGATAGAAATATTGATCGCGGTCAAAGTTGAAATATCGATGATAATTGTTAAATCCTCCCTTATATTATATTAGGGCTGTTAGGATGGGCAGGATTTTTCAGGATGTATAATTAATAAATCCTGAAGCGAGATTGCTCTTTATGTCAGTCTACTCTTCAAACTGAGGAGCCCGCGGCCATTCGTACAGTCCCGTAAGGGCTCGGGGATCCTCGTACTTCTCGTACATTTACAACAATAATATTATTGCAATCACATTTTTATGTTAAAAAAACATTTCTCAAGAAGCCACGATGAAGCACATGAGGAGCTTTTGTTTCGATTTAGATCTTTTTTTGTTTCTCTCTCGATTCTCTCAGAAAATTATCCGTGGAATTGAAAAAAAACTTGCAGAAATTTCGAGTGAAAACAACCTAAAATGAATGTGCAAGTTTGGTGAATAAGTATTTTTTATAAATCAAAGAAACAAAAAGATGATTTATCGCTGGAGAATGCCTCGAGTCAATGATCTAAAATTTTCCGACCGATCAACACATTTGTGTAAATTTGACGAAATTGTCCAACTATTTATCATGAACTATTGTTTGCGGATAAATTTTTCACTGAATTCGGTTCTCCGAAATAATCCAAGAAATCCGCGAAATTCATTCGTCTACGACGAGACTCTTGTCTCAATTGTCTCGTCAAGTGAACAATAGTCTCTTCGCGAATGCGAAATTCGAAATGTCAAGTGTTCTTGGAAAATGCAAATTTTCCATGGTAAACCTCGCGTGGAGCGAGACGTTAACGTGGCAAATAAATCATTCGTGAATAGAAGCGAAGGTTCAGGGATCACGATGTGTGAGTGTGTGTGTGTGAGGGATAAAGTGAAATAAAAACATGAAAAGTGGGAACTTTTACTGCCTCAGAATCAGTATAGAAGTTATCCAGGGGTTTTCCCTCTGTTATTTCGTAGCGTTGAATGACCCTCCCTATTTATGTTCCAGAATCGACATATTTCAGATTCGCCTTTTAAATATTAAATGCTGTTGGGGAGAGTGTACAGCATTTTCGCCTCGTTCAAGCACCCTCGAGCACTACGAAATTCGATGGTCTCTTCGGGGGAGGACATGAATATTGTCGGGTGGCGAATCGAAGTAAATTTCACTTCGTGTATTTTCAAAAACAATCAAATATAAAAATAAACCAACATTGTGCACTCATCGGGGTGATTGATTTTTTTTAGTAAATTGATGCTGGATATTTGAGTAAAAATTCGTGTCATTATCGTTAAATTGCGTATGAAAAGTCTTACATCGGGTTAACAGTGCCATCTGTGGCTGGCGTCATTAACTACTGGAAAGACGGATGGCGCTGCTGTCGTGGACGCCACGGCCATTTAAATATAATAGTGTGGAAGTTCACCGACTATATTTGAAAGCGTCTAAGAGTCCACGTATTACCTATTCATAATGTTATGAGTATTTAGGGAAATCGCAGGTTATAGGAATAGTCACGTCCTACAATTTGATTAGAAGAAGTTTGTGAATTTTGATGGTCTAAAGTTGACAAACTGAACATTTGCAACGAAAAGTACGGTTAAAATGTAGAATATTTTTTTCCTCGAAGGGTCCAATCGACCATGTTTGTTAATTTTTATTTAGCCACGTTTTGTTTATAGACTTTAGTCAATATTTATTTCCATTTGGCTTTCCAATGTCTCACGTATGAATTCGTGAGCGGCTATTTTGTTTTACTTGCTGATCGGACGACGACGTAGCTACTTTTTAATCTTAAGTAAATTATAAGACCAGGTAAAAAGGTGTAATAGGTATATTTACTAAAATTTACAGACTGTGAGAGCGAAGTAAATTGATAAAAGATCGAGATCCATTTTATATTATTTGGCATATCTAGTCCATGAGATAATATTCTCTGCTGCTTCTCGCACTATATCTTACTCTTTCTCAGATGTTCACTTCAATCTCTTGGAGAATATTTGAGAAGGCCAGATCAAAGCCCGTCTGGTCAATTTCATCAACATTTGAATACGAGAGCCGGTTTGTGCCTAAGAAAAAAGTGAGGTTAGGGTGAACGTTACGGACTGAACAAGCAAGAGGATCTGAAAGCAAAGGGGCATTGAACGAGCGAGAAAGCGAGAAAAGGATCCGACTCGAGCCAACAACGGCAACCCAAACCCCCGACAAAATTCTCTCTGTCCGCCCTCACGCTCATTCCAATGCTGAGATTTTCAGCTCTTTTGCTATCCTCCATGTGCAATACGGAAATTCGGTGAAAAGATCGCCAACAAACGTTAGAGGGCGCACGTGAAAATATTGGGGGATGGAAATGGAAGCTTTTCAAAAAGTGTTTTTAGCTGACTGACAATATACATCCAAATACAGCATATGCGTAGCTGCAAAACAAACAATTTGAAACAAATTTCTACCAAATTAATCATGAATAATTTTTCTCACGATAATTCAATTTAATTTAACCCTTTCCGTATAAACCTTTCGTGTCTGGTGGATTCAATTCATCACCCCAATTATTGACCATTCTTCAATAATTAGATGATACTAAACTTAATTTTTGTCCAAAATAAAGTAAAGGCATTTATTCTACAAAGTTTACAGTGTATTGACAAATTTTTAGGGATTTTCTGATTCACTTTGAATAGGGGAAAAAGTCATCAAAATCGGAAGATCCATGTTTGTATGGATCAGGTGTCGTTTTTAAAATAGTATGGAAATTGTTAAATTTATAATTTATTTTTATTCAATGGATTTAATTAACTTAATTTATTTTCATTCATAAATCGATGTTGTAAGAATTTTTTTTTTCATAAAAATACAATGCTTGAAATAGGTATATATTTGCACAAATCCTAATGATGATAATGGATGAAAATATTTGTTTAAAATTGAAAAATATGTTAGTTACTAATTTTTGGTTAATTACATTGCTTCAATGTATAGGCATCTCTCTCAAACAAAATAAATACATTTGATTATTTTGAACAAATATTTATGAATAATAATTTTCATCATTATTTATTTTTTGTTCCTAAATAATTTTCATGAAAAAAGAAATATTCATTAAAAAAAATGACAAACTATTAATCTGAATAGAAACAAGAAATAAATTTCGTAATTTGGAACGATTGTATAATTTTGGATAATAAAATTAATCATCTCAAACTCAAAAATAATTGATTCTACATACACAATTTGGATACATTAATTTTTGAGTACGTGGTTGAAAAATTACTCCAACGTCTTTACACCAATTTATGTCTTTACCACGTACCTATTTTTCCATGATTCATGCATCTCGGGGGTTAGAATTGCGCAACGAGGCCTAGAAATTAGTACCTCATTGTGCTGTTCTCGCTCTGGCGCTTTACCCACTGATTGTAAATCGGACGAGGGGTTCATTTCTAGACGAGAAATATACTATATATAGTACACGAGGTTACAGCAATACACGAAGAGGTCGCGTAAATCAAGACTCCCATGGTGGTGACGATGGTGTGGTGAAAAGCCCTCTCTATATACCCCTCAAAAGAGCTAGGTCACCCGCCACGGTGGCTTAAGAGGTACCCCCAGTGCGATCAAAGCATAATTTTAATTAGCCAGATTATACGGAAAGATAAAAATTATTAAAATTATTGCCCTAATGAAAGGGAGCGAGGAATTTCTGATGGGTGGAGGAAGAAGCGTAATTAAACGGCATGGGGATGTTTCACCCCCCTTCAAGAGTAAACCAGCCTCAATTCAATCTACTTTCACGCTAAAATTTCAAAATTTTTTTCTCTGCGCCTGATCACGTTTACAATATTATATTTTTCATTTCAAAATTATCATTTTAATTTTGATTACATAATTATGGATGCAGAGATATTTTTTTTTCTATCAATAAGACAAATCTCTAAATAACTGCTTGCATTGTTGGCTTTGAGTTCTCCAAACCAGAGGTCTATGCAGGGGTAGCAGCCCCTCGAAAATTAATATTTCATTTTCCCTTCGTTAATATTTGAATTTTTTTATTTTTATTATCATCATTTTCTACATGAAAATTGTCCTTTTTTTCCATTGATGAAAACTTCTGATCTATCCCCTTATAAGTACTGCGTTTGAGGTCAACAATTCTAAATCCTTTTTAATTACGCTGGTGTAAATAAATATTTTATAAAAAAAAAAAAAATGATAATTTTCGACCAATGAAAATTGAAATGAAAGGGAGCGAGGAATTTCTGATGGGTGGAGGAAGAAGCGTAATTAAACGGCATGGGGATGTTTCACCCCCCTTCAAGAGTAAACCAGCCTCAATTCAATCTACTTTCACGCTAAAATTTCAAAAATTTTTCTCTACGTCTGATCACGTTTACAATATTATATTTTTCATTTCAAAATTATCATTTTAATTTTGATTACATAATTATGGATGCAGAGATATTTTTTTTTCTATCAATAAGACAAATCTCTAAATAACTGCTTGCATTGTTGGCTTTGAGTTCTCCAAACCAGAGGTCTATGCAGGGGTAGCAGCCCCTCGAAAATTAATATTTCATTTTCCCTTCGTTAATATTTGAATTTTTTTATTTTTATTATCATCATTTTCTACATGAAAATTGTCCTTTTTTTCCATTGATGAAAACTTCTGATCTATCCCCTTATAAGTACTGCGTTTGAGGTCAACAATTCTAAATCCTTTTTAATTACGCTGGTGTAAATAAATATTTTATAAAAAAAAAAAAAAAATGATAATTTTCGACCAATGAAAATTGAAATGAAAGGGAGCGAGGAATTTCTGATGGGTGGAGGAAGAAGCGTAATTAAACGGCATGGGGATGTTTCACCCCCCTTCAAGAGTAAACCAGCCTCAATTCAATCTACTTTCACGCTAAAATTTCAAAATTTTTTCTCTGCGCCTGATCACGTTTACAATATTATATTTTTCATTTCAAAATTATCATTTTAATTTTGATTACATAATTATGGATGCAGAGATATTTTTTTTTCTATCAATAAGACAAATCTCTAAATAACTGCTTGCATTGTTGGCTTTGAGTTCTCCAAACCAGAGGTCTATGCAGGGGTAGCAGCCCCTCGAAAATTAATATTTCATTTTCCCTTCGTTAATATTTGAATTTTTTTATTTTTATTATCATCTCTACATGAAAATTGTCCTTTTTTTTCCGTTGATGAAAACTTCTGATCTATCCCCTTATAAGTATTGCGTTTGAGGTCAACAATTCTAAATCCTTTTTAATTACGCTGGTGTAAATAAATATTTTACAAAAAAAAAAAAAAAATGATAATTTTCGACCAATGAAAATTCGAATGAGATTTAAGGGTGAGCAAGATGGATGAGCGATGGTTACCAACTTTTTGGCTTTGGTGTCGTGTAAATCGGAGCCAATGGTAGGCCGATAAGAGGTCCACACCCTCGTTGGTCTTGGCTTCAGATCAGCCCGCAAACCGCAAGGTGCCACCACACCCCCAAAAACCTCCCTCGATACCCCTGGCGGCCAATGATCGGGCCTAGTCACCCCCAGACCGCAAACCAACCGCAAGACGATGCGCAGAACGAGCCTCCGTAACGCATTTGGTCATGGAACACGCACATCACCGCGACCACAAAAACAAAATGGTGGGCATCATCCATACGTTTTTATTTTCTAATTTTTCTTTCTTCGTTTTCATCGGTCACTTTGTCTCATTTGCGTCATTGAGCACTCTCATTTCTTCCTCAAAGTATGAAAAATACTGATCCAAAAATATTTCCACCCTGTCGGGTAAAAAATTATTATTTTCATTAAAAGCAGCTTGAAATATTTTGCGATAAAAATAAATTGTCTGCCTAAATTTTGGTTTGCGTACGGCTCATCTTATATTTTAATCAAAATTTCTGATAATATTCCAAAACGATCTTATCTCAACTGCAATACTATTTATTTAGAAATTTCCCACTTCCGGTCTTTCGCGGACGTCGCAACGTTTCTTTCGTATCCATCTCAATGCGAATATTATCAATGATAGTTGAAGATTGTTGTCATATATATGGATAAAGGGGTGGAAAATTTTATCCCTTTTTATTTCATCCTCAAGCCCTCACTTGCCTCCACTGCTCCAGCCTACCCTCAATTACGGTCAAACATAGGTCAGACCTTAAGGTTCCAAAAGCCAACACAATTTACAAATATTTCAACAACAAAAAAATCAACATTATTCGGCAGTTTTTCTTTTGGGTGGAGAACGGTGTGAATAAATTGGTAAAACGTCTGCAATTTTACTCAGCCATAATAGTTGAGCGTTATGGTAAAGGTTGGTGGCTGTACAGAGAAAGAGAGAGAGAGAAATTTTCAACGACCGAAGATACAAGAAAATGGAAAGATGGTCGTCTCACGTTTTTACCTGAGCAATGGGAACAGCATATATATATATATATATATATGCACTATGTACATACTATATATATATATATAGGATGTTCCATGCTCTGAGGTAGGCCAACGTTGCCGCGATGCGGCATTGCTGGGTTCCCATATAGCCGCACGAACGCGGCTGAAAGGCATTTTTGAAAGAGGGGTCTCACAACGGTCGAAGGTGAGGAGGAGAAAAGGTGGACGATGCGCAGAGTGTGTGGGTGAGAGTACCAAGGAAAGAGGTGAGGTTGGGTGAATTCTTGGTTCTGGTCTCTCGCTACGTTACGCTGGCCAGGGTGCCTGGGATGCTTGAGAAGTGTATCCCTAGAGAGGGGGTAAGGGTTGCCTAGCTACGAGCGAGACCCGGCCAAGATACGACGAGATCTCATTCTGGCCTCTCTCACCTCACCTTTCCACTTCACCCTCTCTTAGTCGCTCTCTCTCTCTCTCTCTCTCTCTCTCTCTCTTGCTCTCTCTTTGTTGGCTTCGTTTCTTGTTTCGGGCTAGGTATCACCTAGGCCAACGGAGCTCTTGACGAATTTACCGCATGACCAAATTTTACAACGTCATTTTGCAATTGTACGGGTGATTTTTCCACTATATGCTTCTGGAAAAATTGAACATCGATGACGAATGTCAGTTGAATATTTATCGTCGTGTCGCTGATAATTTTTTTTTAATTTCACATCATTTTTTCTCCATAATTTCGAGTGGTGAAATTATTTCGTCTCTCTCACCTCACTTTTCTACTCTCTCTTTTTTTTCTTACACACACTCTCTCTCTCTCTCTTTGCTGGTATCATTTCTTATTTTGGGCTAATTCACTGCATGAACGACCTATAACCTTTCGACACATCTGACCATTTTTGTGCCAAATTTTCTGAAATAAAAAATTAATGACGACTGTCAATTAAATTTTTCGTTTCGTTTCTTATTTTGGGCTAATTCACTGCATGAACGACCCACAACCTTTCGACACATCTGACCATTTTTGTGCCAAATTTTCTACTGAAATAAAAAATTAATGACGACTGTCAATTAAATTTTTCGTTTCGTTTCTTATTTTGGGCTAATTCACTGCATGAACGACCCATAACCTTTCGACACATCTGACCATTTTTGTGCCAAAATTTCTACTGAAATAAAAAATTAATGACGACTGTCAATTAAATTTTTCGTTTTGTTTCTTATTTTGGGCTAATTCACTGCATGAACGACCCACAACCTTTCGACACATCTGACCATTTTTGTGCCAAATTTTCTACTGAAATAAAAAATTAATGACGACTGTCAATTAAATTTTTCGTTTCGTTTCTTATTTTGGGCTAATTCACTGCATTAACGACCCACAACCTTTCGACACATCTGACCATTTTTGTGCCAAATTTTCTACTGAAATAAAAAATTAATGACGACTGTCAATTAAATTTTTATCGTCGTTTCTTTGACAATTTTTAGTGATTTTTTTTTCCCGGACAATTTCGAGGGGTGATACCGTTGTTAGATGAGGATTCCGTGCTGTTGATGGAATTTATTTATCAATTTTTTGATCATATGAGAGTTCTACTTTTTGTCAGGGCTTATCAAGTTTGCTTATGAAAAATTTACTTATCGATTATATAAATGTGTGAAAAATGGGCAGCAGATGTATTAAATACACTGATGGAGATATTTAATTTTTAACGACAGTATTTAAAAATTAAAAATATGTGATAAAAAATATTTTCTAATCATAGAAAGAAATAAAAAACATAATTTTTTAATTTTTGTTGCAAAAATGAATATTTTTGTTATGTCTGCATGACATTCTGAGTAGATAATACTACGAGGTGCATAAATTATGAAGTTTGGTTGAAAATTTATTTGGCTCGAGCTGGCACTCAGCCCCATCATTCCGTCGAGACGAAAAATAAACGGTGAAGCATTATATGCCTCTTCTTTCGTCTATTCGCGAGGATAATGGGCATAAAATATTAAAGAAGATTTTCTCCGTGGATGTTGAAAAAAAGTTGAAACGTCTCTTGTAAGTGAAGCGTTAGGAAACTGGCGAATTTTTTAGTAAAAATTGTACATCATCTGGAAATTTATCTTGAAAAAAAAGTCCTGAACCAATTCCAAATTATGAATTTCAACTACACATAAAATACCATATCGATTTTTTTAAGGATACAAATAATCGGTTAAAAAAACAGATTTAGTTCGACGTTAATCAGTATTGAGAAAAATTACGGAATAAACGGATATAAATCTTGAAAAATCATAAATCTTGACGGCTGTCATACATCTTACGGTGTAAAATACTAACTACAATTCAAACATCTGGATTTTTTAAATCGAAAGTGTTTGTAGTAATGAATGAATTAATAATAAAAATAAAAATAATAATAATAATAATAATAGAAATAATAATAATAAAAATAATAATAATAATGATAATAATAATAATAATAATAATAATAATGATAATAATAATAATAATAATAATAACCACCGAGGAATTTTTGCATTATTCTATTAAGTCTTTTACAACGGAAAAAAATACATATATATATAGGTACATCTTGAAGACTTTTTCTTCGTCAGAGCTTTTTCTTGTACGACCTACCAGTGTCGCCCTCCGACGGCCAAGACGACAGAACTGTCGTCTTAAGAAAGTAAGGAAAGGAAACTTTCCTGTGACCCTCTTTTGCAGCAGCCCTAAGAAACGCCACGTTTCATCCCCCGCGTTGCCGTGGCGGTAAGCTATCACGGGAGAACGAAACGACGACGACGACGACGAGGAGGAGGACGACGATAAGATTGCGTCGGTAAGAACCCGCTGGCAGGGTGAAAAGAAAAAAAAAATGGCCAAATAATTTTTTCTAATCGATCGTTACATCTCTGGGTCGTTTTTTAGAAAATATTAATACGAGTAAATGTTGCTGCACGAAACGTGACGAGAAAATGGAAAAAACAATCATTTGCGTTGAATCGACGATAAATAATAATAAATACAATATAAATAATAGTTAATATATTATTTAATAAATGGACGGGATAAATTATTCTAAAATCAATTATTATGTTCTATAATTAATTTACGGATGACAAAAATAACTGAAAATGTTATTGATTTAGCACTCAATTTATTTTAAAAATATTTCCGTAATTCTTGTCCCGTTCACAGTATCAGTCAACTCGTCAGAATTTCAAATAAAAGCTCAACACGTTTCTTGAGAATAAAAGTTCTCGCGTTCGCTCCGAACGCCTCGGGTCGGTAATAGCGGAAAATATATTTATATGCTACCACCAGAATCTTAAAGAAGTGGCGCCGTCGGGCTTGCAACGTCTCAAGAAACGAAATAAGAAGTTGGCCAGTTTACCTGGTTGCGTCGAGACGCCGCGAGATCCGAGTGCAGCGCTGCATCATTCAAGGTATAATGTGAGATGAAAAACCACACGAAAAAAAAAAAAAAAAACCGAACAAAGACAGTTAAATTTTGCTTATCGGTAAAATTGAATTATTTTTATTACAAAATTAGAGCGACATAAAATTGACGAAGAAAATACTATAAAATAATTGAGGAAATTTTCTAAAAAATGCCAGTCATCCGGAAACGAGCTTTAGCGAAGTTTAGCAATGATTAAATTATAAAATTGATTGACCTCCCCCCGATCGACACTTTGGGAGCCTTAAGATCCTTCGATCAATCGAGCCTCAAACTCATTGGCTCCAAAATTGTTTATTGACCTCTCGAGCATTGAGCAGAAGGTAAGCGAGGGGTCGTCATAATCCATTGACATCGCGAAGCATTTTTTTGTTTTTTTTTAAAGAGCTTGATCGTTTTTGCCACCCATGCTGGTCGGCCGGTAAGGTCGAATGCCGACGAACTGACAGGGTCTTCATCGAGTTTTTCCCAGGAGTGAGACTAAAACCAGACCGTAAGAAATGACCATGTGGGTGGGGTGGACGGAAATATAAGATCATTAAGCTCTTGGAACTCTCGAAAAAGAACATGAGCACAGGCAATGCTTGAAAAAGCTCAAATAATTGAAATGAAAATGATGAGCTTCAAGATGAATCTCAACTTCGTAGGGAAATAAGGTCATATAAAAATTGTTTGCATTCAAAAGTCTGTGTCAATGTTTTATTTTTTATTGTTCACGAGCCATCTGCTCGGAAATCTAAAAAAATATTTACACAATTCCATTGCTTTCTTCGCTGCTTAAACGACCAATATTATTCGACAACTGGCATAGTCACAATTTTTTCCCTTTTATCGAGATAGCCGAGCACGTTTTAGCGATCATACAAACAAATTCCTTCTCAAGTATTTAAATGTAATTGCAATGGTGAATCATAGATCGCCACGAATCTTTCACTAATAAATAACGATTGATTTGTAACAGCCACTTTAGTAAACTAGCACTGACCCAGCAAAAAAAATTGCTTCCCTTTAAGAGTCCGTGTCACGGTTTTATTTTTTATTCATCACGAAGGTCATCTGATTGAAATATAAAAAAATATGTGCAAAACTCACACCCTTTTCTGGCTGTTTGCGACTGATATTATTCAACAATTAGCACGTCATTTTTTTTCCTCTTATCGAGACAGCCGAGCGGGTTTTAACGGCCATGCAAACAAATTCTTTCTCAATAGCAATTGAAATATCGTTGATCACCACGGAATTTTCACTATTAAATAACACTAGATTTTCCTGACTTATTTTTCTCGATTAATTTTTTTCCCTTCGTACCCACTCTCAGGGTCAGTCAATTTAATCGAGACGCTGTAGTCTCGAAGGGCGTAAAGTACATAGAAATGATAACGCTGTAAGCGGGAAGGCGGAAGAAGAAAGGGGAGGTTCGGGCTCGGTTGATTTAATCTAAGCAAACATCGCATGGATGTAAGTTCGTGGAGAGTATGTATACTCGAGAGGGAAATAGGCGGGGAGAGGGGAGAGGGTGCGTGGGTCAGAAGAGTTGAAGGGTTAAGACGAAGGCGCGTGAGTCTTTTGAGGGTAACGAAGACACGCTGCTATAATCTGAAGGAATTCGACTATATCCAGCATACGAAGTTGCCAGTATCCTGCTCCTTCGATCCACCACTTCCATTATTTTCCAACCCTTTCACGCTCCTCCCAGGGTCGGATGGAATGGATCATAGATCGTGATGCATAAGGGAGTAACACGAGAATTCAAGATTTCTCATGGAAGAGCCTCGAGACAGATCTCTGGCTCTTTCTATTCTCCTTTCCCCAACTTTAAGCTCACTTTCATCCACGTACAACTTTTGCATGGTTTATCTAACGTTGCTTGTACGATCTCCTTCGGTGCGCGAAATACTTAGCATGTAGATGAAGATCTTGGCAATCAAAGACTCGCCGGGATATCCCCCGAGGGCCCACTACGTCAAGTCTCACTTATTTCGGCCGAGTTTCTCGCACGTGTTAACGAAGATTCGTAGTCAGAATGCTTCTCTTCTTTTGCGACGTTTCATTAACGATTGTGTTCGCGAATCTTGTTGGCTCGGTAAATTTTCAATTCGGCAAGGGTGAAAGGGTTGGCAATGTACTTACTAATGAAAAGAAAGCAGTTATCAGAATCATTTTGTATGCTAAATGTAGCTAAGAGTTACTAAAAGTTTTTACTAGTGAGGGGAAGCTGTGAAAAAAACATGGAGCCTCAACTGAGTAAATAAATTTTTGAACATGAAAAAATTCAATGAATAAAAATTTCCATACAAGATGAAATCTAAAATGGATGAAATAATTCGTATATTATTGTAACGATTGTTCACGAAATATCATAAGAATTAGTATATTATTTTCTACGTCTTGTTTTTACAAATCCATGGAAATTTTTGGGTATTCTCAGATTATACGAAATGCGGCATATACAGCCAAAGCTCAAGTGACACATTTTTTGTCTCCCAACTGTCGTAAAAATAATGGATTAATTCTTATCGTAATACGGTGTAATCGATTCCAACATCCATTTGGTCGTAGGTCAGAACTTTTTGCCCCAAGGTTTACCTTGAGTTTCTCTTTCTTCGATCTTAAATTTGAAGTTAAATCCGAATTTAGGTCCAAACTTAACCCAACCTGCATTAAGGTGCAAATTTTTAGTCATAATTATGATCTGAAGATTCACTTCAAGCTCGAACTTAGACATTAATATAGTTTAGCTTGACTTAGGCCAAAATAGGGATTTTATTCCGAGTTTACGGTACAACTTAGGACTACAAATTCGGGTGTCAGTCGTAAGATTGATCTGAAGATTCACTTCAAGCTCGAACTTAGACATTAATATAGTTTAGCTTGACTTAGGCCAAAATAGGGATTTTATTCCGAGTTTACGGTACAACTTAGGACTATAAATTCGGGTGTCAGTCGTAAGATTGATCTGAAGATTCATTTCAAGCTCGAACTTAGACATTAATATAGTTCAGCTTGACTTAGGCCAAATTAGGGATTTCATTCCGAGTTTACGGTACAACTGAGGACTACAAATTCGGGTGTCAGTCGTAAGATTGATTTGAAGATTCACTTCAAGCTCGAACCTAGACATTAATATAGTTTAGCTTGACTTAGGCCAAAATAGGGATTTTATTTCGAGTTTACGGTACAACTTAGGACTACAAATTCGGGTGTCAGTCGTAAGATTGATGTGAAGATTCACTTCAAGCTCGAACTTAGACATTAATATAGTTTAGCTTGACTTAGGCCAAAATAGGGATTTTATTTCGAGTTTACGGTACAACTTAGGACTACAAATTCGGGTGTCAGTCGTAAGATTGATCTGAAGATTCATTTCAAGCTCGAACTTAGACATTAATATAGTTCAGCTTGACTTTAGGCCAAAATAGGGATTTTATTTCGAGCTTACCATAGAATTTAGGGCTATAAATTAGGACTTTAGTCGAATGTCAGGTAAATAAAAAATTGAATTTACATAATGATTCATCCAGCCGCTCGTTATAACACTACAGGCAACGAACCTCCTGTATTCTGAGTCACTCCAGTCACGATTGGAGTTTTGCGAGAGGCAATTGGCATTTCCCTGACAGCTAAGATTCGCTGATTAAAAGAAACCAATTATCAAGCCCACTCACCATATTGGATATTGTAAGCTCAGGGTCAACTGCTCAGTGAGATGAGGGTATGAAAAGATGACTTTAGAAAAAAGAACGGGAAATTTAATGTCACAGTCCATCTGAAGGAACCCTCATTACTTTTCTACCTCTTTGGTGGGGATGCTCGATAAGTTTAAAAGGGATACTGCGAGGGCGTGGGGAGTGTCACGAAACGAATAGGTACACTCTCGCCCCCGAAATGATCCCCCTGCACATACACGTACACATACATACACGGAAAATTTAGTCCCACAATCGTCGGACAAAAAGTAATTTCCCATCGAAAGGGGTCGAGAGCGTCGGCCCGCTGCCGGACACAAAGGGTGATTTTGTATAGGAGGGGATGGTATAGACGTCGTTTCCACCGATTCCCCAATATAGCCATATAGGGCTGGCAGTGACCGGTGCGCGTAACGACCAACCATACCCCCATCTCGTCTATGGCGATTCCATGTCCACCCTTCTATCCTCTATGTATGTCCTCTTCTTCAACCCCTTCAGCATTCACGTTCTCTTTCACCCCTTTTTACTCGCCCATACTCCATGGCATCCTTCTTCATCCTTCTCATTCTTTTGCGTTGCTCTGGTGGGGGTTTTAGCATGCGTGAAAACACGCGCCGCATGCGTTCCATATGCCTGTGTATCGTGTAATACTTCGAGGGCGTGATGAGACAGATATTTATGTCGCGTACACACAGCTAAAAGCTAAATTCTATACTCACTTATTTTGTTGAGTATATGGGGCTGTAGGACACTTTTTACGGATCAATTTTTTTGCGCTCAATTTTATAATTTTTTGGAGAGCCTATAGACTGGGGGCACATTTGTTGCTGAGGATTACAACACCCAGCGGAAGAGAGGCAGCTTGATCATTTATTTACCATTGATTTACCATTGATTTACCATTGATTCACCATTGATTTATCATTGATTTACCATTGATTTACCATGGATTTACCATTGATTTACCATTGATTTACCATTGATTTCCCATTGATTTCCCATTGATTTACCATAGATTTACCATTGATTTACCATTGATTTACCATTGATTTACCATTGATTTACCATTGATTTACCATTGATTTACCATTGATTTACCATTGATTTACCATTGATTTACCATTGATTTACCATTGATTTACCATTGATTTACCATTGATTTACCATTGATTTACCATTGATTTATCATAGATTTACCATTGATTTACCATTGATTTACCATTGATTTATCATTGATTTACCATTGGTTTACCATTTATTTACCATTGATTTACCATTGATTCACCATTGATTTATCATTGATTTACCATTGATTTACCATGGATTTACCATTGATTTACCATGGATTTACCATTGATTTACCATTGATTTACCATTGATTTACCATTGATTTACCATTGATTTACCATTGATTTACCATTGATTTACCATTGATTTACCATTGATGTATCATTGATATATCATTGATTTACCATTCATTTATCATTGATTTACCATTGATTTACCATTGATTTACTATTGATTTACCATCGATTTGCTATTGATTTGCCATTGATTTACCATTGATTTACCATTGATTCTTATTGATTGCAAATGGTAAAAGTCCATTTTATTTACCTAGTGGAAGGTTCTTTCATGATGAAAACCTTTTTCGCGATATACTCGCATGAAAATTGTCGCGAAAAATGTGACTTTGACTTGAATTGTTGGTTTTATGTTCGATCTGAAGTTGGTTCAAACGTATGGCTGTTTCAAGCATCAGATCGAACTTAGTCTATAGATTACAGCTAAAAATTCGAGCCTCTGTCAGTTTGAAAATAAATAAATAAAACTCCATTTCAAAAATGGTCTTGTCGTTTTCCTTCAATTTGATTCAGGGGCAAGTGAAAAAATTTGGACTAAAACGTCTATGAGATAGTCAGTATAGTATAAAAATAAAGGAGTCACGTGAAGTAGAGATGAAGAAAGATAAATAGTGCAAGATAGATTCGCGAATGAAAATGAAACTTTTCTGATGTGGAAAAAAGCTATTGCGTTCACTCCCAAGTCTAATTAAATCTCATCCAAATTTGTATGTAGTGTACGAGCAACATATGTATGTACGAAGAAGCTTTCGAGTCTCGAATTTACAATCTTTCGGAGCGCCATTGCAGAATCCCCCCGAAGTTTCGTTATTCTGATGGTTCTCTCACCATTCTTAGCAGCCCACATCTTTCCCCTCTTTCTTTCTCTCCTTTGCTCTCTCTCTCTCTCTTTCTCTCTTTCGCGCGCTCTCTCTCTTTCTCTCTCTCTCGCTCTCTCTCGCTTTCTCTTTCTGCTCGAGACTCGAGTACGCCACACTTTTTGTCGGTAAATCCACAGCAGCCGAATGAATATCCTTTGTAGAGATTCATATGTACTTCGGTGTGTGCTGAGCAAGCGGCAGCGTTTATTTTCATGTTGGTACGTCCAACGGTCTGGCAAAGTGCGCTAGAACGTCCCTCAGGGGCTTTTCCCGACTATCCATTCGCACGAGAATGCGAGTAAGGGTTCTGCAAGAGGGGAAACGAAGGTGCGGTGAACTCAGGACGAAGAGGCAATTAGGCTCGAGGTGTGTACATCCTTCCCGTGACCCTGCAGTGATCCTTTTCCCCAAAAAAGGGTTTTGAACTTGCCCTTGTCCCACCCGATGACGATCTTGTATGAGGTCTTTCATCTGCTTCTGATTTTACAGGGTCAATTTAGCCAGGGATTTAATAATATGTCAATGGCTGTTTCTACTGTTTGATGCCCTCATTAACCCTAGGAATACCGACAGGTTTTTCTAGGACTGGAGGGATATTACAATAGTTCGGTTTTGCAGACCTTTCAAGGTTATAGTATTAGTTATATGCATAAAAAGAAATCATGACTCGTAATTTTTATACAAAAAGGTTTTTGAACTTGCCTTTGACCTGCCCCATGGCGATCTTGTACGAGGTCTTTTATCTGCTTCTGATTTATCAGGATTGATTTAGCCAGAGATTTAACCCTAGAACCCACCTATGACTTTTTTTTGGCTTCAAGCCCTACACTGGGGCACAAGCGTTCCCCAAATTTCTCGTTAGGTTAAAATACTTTTCATATGCGATAATAGGGTACTATTATAGAGTAATCTTTTCATTTTTCAATAACGAAGAGAATGATGTATGATAAAGTCAGTTTGGAAATACACCTAGAAAAAAAAATTAACTGAACCTAAAATGGCGCTTGCATCGTAATATGCATAAAAAGAAATCATGACTCGTCATTTTTGTACAAAAAGGTTTTTGAACTTGCCTTTGACCTGCCCCATGACGATCTTCTACGAGGTCTTTTATCTGCTTCTGATTTATCAGGATTGATTTAGCCAGAGATTTAACCCTAGAACCCACCTATGACTTTTTTTTGGCTTCAAGCCCTACACTGGGGTACAAGCGTTCCCCAAACTTCTCGTTAGGTTAAAATACTTTTCATATGCGATAATAGGGTACTATTATAGATTAATCTTTTCATTTTTTAATAACGAATAAAATGATGTATGATAAAGTGAGTTTAGAAATACAACAACTAGATTTTTTTTTTTTTAACTGAACCTAAAATGGCGCTTGCTAGCTCTGGCGTGGAAAATTCTCGTGGGGTATGCTTGTACCCCAGTGGAGGGTTCTTCAAATCTTAACTTGTAAGACTTTTGCAAAAAAGGTTTTGAAGTTATCCTTGTCCTACCTGAAGATCTTCTACGAGATCTTTCACCTGCTTCTGATTTTACAGGGTATCTTTTGAAAGAGATTCAATAATATTTTAACGGTTGATTCTACTTTTTGATGTTTGTTAATCCTTTTCTATCCAAAGTGACAGTGACCAATCGAACGCCGCACCTTTGTGACCCAGTTCGTGTTGCAAAGTAGCAAAAATATATGTGTCTACTCGATAGTTTAGTGAGGATTTTTTCACTTCTGGATATTCTGGAAGAAATGAAATTTAGATAACGGTCTTTTAGATGAGGTGTGCATTCACCTTGATAGTTCTTGTCACTGCCATTGGTTCATTGATGAATCTGTGAATTCTCATAGTGCTGTGGGTTATGTGATAAATAAATAATTAAAGACACTCGTATGCTGTTTTCAATATTTTTAAATACACTTTATTTCGACTCGGTCAAAAACTACGATAACAATAGTTTGGTAGATATGTGCTTGTCGGAAAATGAAATTACCAGCAATTTTTTGTGGGATTTTTCGTATCTGTATGATTTCGACTATTACATGAATTTTTTAATCGAGATTTCAATTATCGCTGCACCTCTTTTATTCGACAATTATACCAATAATTTTGATCTTCTGGACGGTGAACATACGACGAAAAACATGCATTTTCTATTGCAGAGCACTTTTGCTGCAGACACGCAAAAAGCCCTCCATTGTCAAAATTTTTGGAAAGTATTGCACGAACCCGCAGGGCTAACGCATATAAATACTATGATCAATAATAAACAATAAATATTTTAATAGATAATAATGATAATAATAATAATAATAATATAGACTTAATGACAAAATGTGAGATTTGCATAACTTAATCGATTATTCGAGTTCAAATGACTAAATAAAATTTGATATCGAGGTAAAAAAATTCTCCACATGTTCAGCTTATTATTAATGTAACGAATTGATAAAAAATTAAGTCATTCATTATTTGTTCTTTCAACTAAAAATCGAGTGAGAAACACAATACTGTTTCAATACGATTCCCATGCATCATTATACTATGAAAACATAAAGAAACATAATTTATCGCGCGATTAATTCGCCGCCTTCACCCTCATCCAATGCTCAAGATGGGTGAGTTAATCCATACACGTTCAATATCTATTTACAATAATTTACAAGTCATCGTCAAGGGGAGCTTGTGCAGAAACTTTCGATAATTCAATATAGCACTTTCGGATGATGAATTTAAGCCAGCATTGAACAAATTATTCCATTACTGATTGTCAACAAAAAAAAAAAAATGATATCAAAAATAAACCTTCAAAAAATTTCGTAATATAAATTACTGTTACTTATGGGCTGTTATATATATTTTTTCAAATGAAAAAAAAAAGAAAAAAAATGCATTCAACGAAAAAGCCTAAAAACAATAAAGACAATCAAAATAATTTCGTGAGTATGATCCGTCAAGTTGTCCATTGTTTGAGCGTGAAAAATTAGTAGTTAAAGGCGAGTTTTGTTTTGCATAAAAATACGATATATTTGAAAGTTTCGGTACAATTTCCCATCAAGCCCGTATCGTAACTACTATAGAATAATCTTTTACTAATAGCTTTTTAGCTTTCAGTCTCTCACTGTGTCTCGACTAGTGACGTTAATCTCACTTTTCTTTTTTTTTTTTTTTGTTATCACACTCTCAGCAGTTTATTATCGTTTCACCAGCGGGATTCATACGATTGATGAAAATCGATCATAAATTCGGTATTCACCGGTCGATAGCTGTAATAACATTTCGTAAAACAAAAAAATTGCACTTTAAATCCCTCGTAAAATCACTCATCCATTTTATATTTGTTTTCCCTGCCATTCCATTTTTCCAATGTTCGTTGCTTATCACGATCACAAACGAATTATAATTATCACTAGATCACCCCGCAAAACGCACAAAAGTCGTCTTGTTCGCTCTATTTATCAGTATGGATATTTTCGGCGCGTCTCTTGCTCGGCAAACCCTTAATTTTATTTTTCTCATTCACATCCCAAAGTTCCAAAAACTCGAGACAATTTCTCGCGAACACAGTTTGTTTTTTTTAATTTTTTTTTAATGCCCAAAGTTTCGATTGATTTTTCACACGATCGTTTGTACGCGATTATTCGATTTACGTTACAATTTCAAGATTCACTTTGCACCAAAGTCCCTCGATATAAACCTCGGCGAGTTTGAGAAAAAAATTCCCGTCCAGCTTTTCTTTAAGTCTGCACATCGATATTTTAGCCCATTTGTCATTTCAATAGAAGAGGAATACGCCAATATTTCCTGAACTAAAAAAGTGCCAAAGTCGAAAAGCTTCGTAATCCCAAAAGTCCAAAGTTGAGAACGTCGAAAATTCAAAGTGCAAAGTTCAATTCAACGTAATAAAAGGTTGGTGGAAAACATAAAGGGTTAGTTCAAGTCCCATTTCAATTCCCCATAACGTGCACTCTCGGGGCTGCATGATCCAAAATTTTCCACCAACGATCCCAATTCCCAAAAAAAATATTAATCCCCGAATAATTCAGAGTCCAAAAAAGAAAAAAAAAAAAAAAAACTATTATCACGCATATCGTACAAAGTCTCGGAGAGCCTCGAATTTCTCATCGTCGTAATAATGTTGAAGCCCAGCAGGGAGATTATCGGACGTTGGGTCAGCCAGAACTCAATAAGGTCGCCATACGCTGTTGTCAGGCCTCACCTCTTCCTGTCGAACACTGCAACTTTCCGCTACTGCCGTTTGCTCGGGACTCTCAGAGTTCTGAAACTGATTGGTGTATATCTGGGAATAGAGCAGACTCGGCAATACACCAGGTGTTGGAAAGTAGTTGCCGTAATTTTGTCCAAAGCCCTCCTCGTGAACTGGACTGTCAGTTGTGTTTGAATCGGTCGAGAGTGATCTGGGTGAAACGTATTCCTGATACCTCTGAGTCGTCGTGCCGGACATCAAGCTGCTCAATGGATCGAGTGGATCTGATTGGCCAGGTGTCGTTGTGTCTGGCACCACTGCGAACGACGAAACAAAAGAAAAACACGAGATATGCCAAGACTGAAAGAAAGCACTGCATCAATCGAATAAAAAGGAAAGATAGAAAAATATTAAATCAGCATGAAAGACGAACTCGTGTGTGTGATGCAAATCTTTGGAAGGAATAAAAGCAATTTAAATGATAATTTAATTAATAATAATTTAATTTAATCACAATTTAAATGATAATTTAAATCATATGCTTTTGAAAAATTGCGAGGGAAAGATCGGAGTGAATTTTTTGTTTTGGTGATTTGATGATTTCTTACATGAAGAAACTGCTGAAAAGGCATCTTGCTGGGATGTTCTTCCGGCAGTTGCTGAAGGTACGGTTGAACCGGCGGTGGAGTCCGGTGCGGTTGGAGTGGACATGGCTCCAGTCCCAGTGAAAGTCGCGAGAGATGCTGCGGCTGCGGATTGCGGTGGCGCGGGTGGTGGCGGAGGTGGCGGTGGTGGAAACGGTGCCTGTGCAGCGCAAGATGAAAGAGGACCAGGAAGATAACCAGCGTAACCGGCAGTCGTACCGTAGCCCCAAGAATTAGCGGGTGTGAGTCCAAACTGCGACATGTCTGGAGAACGAGAAAAAAGAAAAAGTTCCAAAAGAACATACAGAACAAGGAATACCAGTTGGGGGAGGGGGAGGTGGTGTTAGGAGAGTAGTGGAAGGTGAGTTCTCTATGGCTGGTCAGTAAGATTATCCTAGAAAAAAAGTTTAACCATCTTGATCTATACCAAGCTAATTTCAGCTTGATGGGTGCATTGGTGACTTTTGATGTGTCGTCAATATACTGACACCCAGGCTTGCTTAATCCTAAACGGGTTGGCCTATAGGAACATGTAGAGTAGGAAATACCAACTGGAGAGTGCTCGAGAGAGCAAGTGAAAGTTTAGTGTTTTTTGGCAAGTCAGTAAGATGATCCTGCAAATAGTGTAACTCTCTTGGTATGAAAATTCCAACTTGATGGGGTACTCCGGTGACAAAATGCCTTGTCGATGTGACTAAGAGTGAGTAGCCGAGAACATTCAATGAACTTTTAACGTACAAAATTTGTACGTATTTATAAAGAATCAATGAATATGTGTAAAAAATTTCAAAAAAAAAAATTTTGAACCGTTTGATATTTATTGTATTCTAAAAATGACTTCCAAAATAGCACTCTAGACGAGTACATATTCGAGCATAAGTCTGACCATATTCCAGGGCAATCTCGAAATGACCGATATCCCGGTATAAAACAGAAACAGCTCATGCCTACATCACAAAGAAACAAAGAGAAAGCAATAGCTTGTTTAATTCTGAATGGATTTAGAACGGTGGTCAGTGTAATCCAGATCTCCAGTCTCCCAACGTGATTCCCATATATCGACAGATCATCATATGGACTAAAGAGCCCGCTGAGAGATAGCATGGAGTGAGAGAGGGACGTAATCCGTGGCTGTACAGGGTAAACCGTATTTTTGCGGAGCACTATATGGTTCACCGCGTGATAGGTTTTTTTTGACGGAAAAAGCATGAAAGGAGATGGGAAAGTGGATGCCAAGCGAGTATGGGCCAATGCACGTTTCGGACAGGACGCCGGCTCAGCGTGGAAAGAATTCCAGTGAAAAATAAAAAAATAAAAAAAATGACACAGATCGACAGAGACCCATCGCATCTGAGTGAGATAGAAAAGAAAAGGCTGGGCCTGTGTGTTGGAGTGAGTGAGGTATTGAGGGGAAGGATTGAGATCAAAGGGTTGCTCTTGCTGGTCTCGTAGCGGTGTACACGGAGAGACTGGGACCAACTCAAATAAGCAAGTTTGCCCCGACGAGCGCTACTGGCCTACGTCGTGACCAACGGAAATCGCGTGCTCAGACACAACCCTGAGCCATGAAACTACAACGATCTCTATTTTTCACTTCATTTTTCCCTCTACTTTGTCAAGAATCATTTTAATAAATTCTGAAGGCTTACAGATCGTGTACTTGATTTTTTTTCGTATTTTAAGAGATATTCAAAGCAATGTTCATACTCATGATGGTCAAAACAAATGATTTTGGTCCATCCTTTCACTTGTTTTTCCAGAGTTGTCCCGAAATATTAATAAGGCTTTGAGGCACCTTTGAGTGCCCATTTCAGTATCAAATGTTTTCTCAATTCCAGGAAATTTATGGTGTCCACAAATACGAGCTTTAACTCCTCTGCTACCGTCTCTATAATATTACGATTCTCGATTTCTGTTTCATTGATCCAGCGTCGTATATTTTTACGGAAAAATTTAAACTATTAATCTAAAAAACCTGAAATTCGGCCAAAATAATTTAGAGTTTTCACTCTTTCAGATCAATTTTATTTCATATTTTTATAACTATTCATTTAATAATCATGTGCGAAGAAATTTACATAATTAACTCGCCAGACGTGAGACCGAGTAGGCCGGTCAGATGCGATTCGCCGCTGAGTCTCCTGTAGTTTAGGGGTTGATAATTCTGGATTGGAAATGGAGGAGGGATTTCCTCGAAATATAATTAGGATCCATAGCAGATGGTTGGATCAGAAGAAGCCTGTTCTTGATAAAGAAAATAATTATTAATCGAGCCATTTGATCGATATTTGAACTTACCGAATCGGTTGAACTTTCACTATAACGAATAATTTTGACCTCCGTATACTTTTTAAAGTGAGCTTCAGCCAACCCAAAAGACAACCAAGATTGATCTTGGTTGCAGGAATATTCTTGAATAGATTCGATGCGATTCCTGCTGAGTCACAAAAGTATGAGGGGCATAGCAAGAGGCAGTGAGTAACAGCATCAGCAGTGAGAAGCCAGGGAATAGGTGAGTCTCTTCTATACTGCTTTACGTTACGAGGCAGCCGAGGCCAAAACCGCAAGCCCCGTTCAAAGCTAGATTAAATATTATATTAAAGGGGTTGCTATACAGGAGCGTGGCTTCCAGACCTGGTAGAGTTGGGGTCTCGAGCCCTGGAGGCTTCCGACCTCTTGCTTACTACTGCTTATGCTGATGTGCCCTCCCCCCCCCCCTCCCTCTCTCCCCCGGCCCCTCTTCCGATTCTCACTCTACTTTAGCTTTGAATCTCTTCCATTCGTCCTTCCAAACTCTCCACATTTAGTTTCCTGGATGTCGAAAATTCACGTAAAACATTCTCCTTCCAATTCTTGCATCCTTATACTGCAACCCTTTTTGGATGTCTTTTAAGCTTTATAATTTTTTATTTTTTTTCTTCACGTAACTAGAAATACAAACTATAATTGTAAATTAACTTTTCCATAACTAGAATAATGCGGATTGTTCGAAAATTCACGTAAAACATTCTCCTTCCAATTCTTGCATCCTTATACTGCAACCCTTTTTGGATGTCTTTTAAGCTTTATAATTTTTTATTTTTTTTCTTCACGTAACTATAAATACAAACTATAATTGTAAATTAACTTTTCCATAACTAGAATAATGCGGATTGTTCGAAAATTCACGTAAAACATTCTCCTTCCAATTCTTGCATCCTTATACTGCAACCCTTTTTGGATCTCTTTTAAGCTTTATAATTTTTTTTTTTTTTTCTTCACGTAACTAGAAATATAAACTATAATTTTAATTAACTTTTCCATGACTAGAATAATGCTGATTATTTGTATATCGGCTTTATAAGATAAAGAGCTGGAAATAGTCGGTGAAAAATGTGGTGAGATTGAAATTTGAAACGGTAAATGTGAGATTCGAGTCTACCGCAGTGGATTAATTGTAATAATTTCAAAACAGAAATGAATTATTCGTGAATTATTGTGAATGACAAAAAAAATTGTTGTCTATACCGTTGGTCCTCGATAATCGCAATAAATTATTCGGGTGAAAGTTTGATGCGAAATTCCCATGACTGATTATAAAAATGAGGATTTTTCATTTTTGCCAATAACGAGGTCGTATCACATACACATAGAAGTGATTTGTAATGAATTTCCTGGGATGACCGAGCCTCGGATGTTCCGCTTCGTCCACTCATTTCGTCCCTCATCCTAAGCTCCGGTAGGGCTCGCGAAAATTCCCCGATAAAGCGTGGAACGCGCTGAATATTTCATTTATTAATTTTTTAACATTACATCGTAGTGCGGAGGCTTCGGGCTTTGGTCAAGGTATTATAGTGATGTGCAGTGTAAGGGATAGAAAGAGGTGGAGGGAGATATCCAGGACAGAAATAGAGGGATGGGAGGGATGTGTGGGGGGGGGGGGGTGAGCACGTTGTAGCCACAGGATTATGTGGGCGAACCGATAATTTGCGCTTCCGACGTACGAATCACCCCGAGGGGCTTTGTTGCCTCCATTTTTTTTTTCGTTTTTGTTTTCGGCAAGTGCCTTCGATGCATTCTCCCTCTATCGCATTCTCGTTCTCTCTTTTTCTGTTGAACCTTTTAGAACTATGTCCGGTACAACGCCAATAATTTGTTCCATACTTAAATTTTACTACCCTTCCCACCCCTAGCGTAGATTGCAACATCATGCAGTAAAAGGATAACAATAAAATTGCGGCATTTATTGTTTATTTTCATTTTTTTCCTCGTGATATCACGATGAATGAAATTATAGTATATTTTCGCCATTAAGAAACAGAAATAATTGGGATATACTCACTCTGACAGTTGCCAGGCATCGCGTGTCTGAACGATGACAACGGATCTCTCGGTTGAAGTGAATTGGGTAGCGGTTGAAGAGGATTCGGCAGAGGCTGCAACGAATCGACGAGAGGTGATGCAAAGAACGGCGTGCCACGTTGCGAGGCAAATGCGAATGCGTGAAACTGCTGCTGATGCCCTAAAAAAGACAGCACTGCGATCAACCGTGCGCCTGTTCGTAAGACCTGCGATATACGTACTGATAACGAGAACGCTTCAAACAATTTTCACACTAATTGATCGAAACATTGAAGCAAAAACATTAAAGCAAATCTCCATTGTCATTATAATAAGGAAATGTCAAGTCTCAATTAATTTACCAAAGATCGCCAAGTGTAATGCCATTATTTGTAACATCGAGTCATATTCCACTTTCGAGATTCTTTCGAAGTTTTATTTTTAATTAATTAACACATGAAATAAATGCACAAGTAATGAATAGCAACACAGTCCTGTAATTTTGTGAGTTAATAATTCTGGGTGAGAGCTTATAATAAGGAAATGTCAAGTCTCAATTCATTTACCAAAGATCGCCAAGTCTAATGCCATTATTTGTAACATCGAGTCATGTTCCACTTTCGAGTTTCTTTCCAAGTTTTATTTTTAATTAATTAACACATGAAATAAATGCACAAGTAATGAATAGCAACACAGTCCTGTAATTTTGTAAGTTAATAATTCTGGGTGAGAGCTTATAATAAGGAAATGTCAAGTCTCAATTCATCTACCAAAGATCGCCAAGTGTAATGCCATTATTTGTAACATCGAGTCATGTTCCACTTTCGAGATTCTTTCGAAGTTTTATTTTTAATTAATTAACACATGAAATAAATGCACAAGTAATGAATAGCAACACAGTCCTGTAATTTTGTGAGTTAATAATTCTGGGTGAGAGCTTATAATAAGAAAATGTCAAGTCTCAATTCATTTACCAAAGATCGCCAAGTGTAATGCCATTATTTGTAACATCGAGTCATGTTCCACTTTCGAGATTCTTTCGAAGTTTTATTTTTAATTAATTAACACATGAAATAAATGCACAAGTAATGAATAGCAACACAGTCCTGTAATTTTGTGAGTTAATAATTCTGGGTGAGAGCTTATAATAAGAAAATGTCAAGTCTCAATTCATTTACCAAAGATCGCCAAGTGTAATGCCATTATTTGTAACATCGAGTCATATTCCACTTTCGAGATTCTTTCGAAGTTTTATTTTTAATTAATTAACACATGAAATAAATGCACAAGTAATGAATAGCAACACAGTCCTGTAATTTTGTGAGTTAATAATTCTGGGTGAGAGCTTATAATAAGAAAATGTCAAGTCTCAATTCATCTACCAAAGATCGCCAAGTGTAATGCCATTATTTGTAACATCGAGTCATGTTCCACTTTCGAGATTCTTTCGAAGTTTTATTTTTAATTAATTAACACATGAAATAAATGCACAAGTAATGAATAGCAACACAGTCCTGTAATTTTGTGAGTTAATAATTCTGGGTGAGAGCTTACAATAAGGAAATGTCAAGTCTCAATTCATTTACCAAAGATCGCCAAGTCTAATGCCATTATTTGTAACATCGAGTCATGTTCCACTTTTGACTTTCTTTCGAAGTTTTATTTTTAATTAATTAACACATGAAATAAATGCACAAGTAATGAATAGCAACACAGTCCTGTAATTTTGTGAGTTAATAATTCTGGGTTTTTATAATTAACGAACAATTCCTCTCTGCCCGACTACTACCGTCATGTCACCCGATATCCGTAATATTAGTTCTTTAGGAAATGAAATAAAAAAATTCCTGGACAAGCAAATCTATAGCGCGCGGCGCATACGAAATAAATGCTGGAGTGATCAGTGAGAGCTTGATCAGTCAACAATTTCGCGTTTTTATAATTATCGAACAACCCCAATACTCGTATTTGTCCTGACAATGGATGACAAGATATTGTCTATCGTATTAAGAGACTAGACCAGATGTTCAAGACGCATTTAACGAGCTTGATCAGTCAACAATTTCGCGTTTTTATAATTATCGAACAACCCCAATACTCGTATTTGTCCTGACAATGGATGACAAGATATTGTCTATCGTGTAGACTAGACCAGATGTTCAAGACGCATTTAACGAGCTTGATCAGTCAACAATTTCGCGTTTTTATAATTATCGAACAACCCCAATACTCGTATTTTTCCTGACAATGGATGACAAGATATTGTCTATCGTGTAGACTAGACCAGATGTTCAAGACGCATTTAACGAGCTTGATCAGTCAACAATTTCGCGTTTTTATAATTATCGAACAACCCCAATACTCGTATTTTTCCTGACAATGGATGACAAGATATTGTCTATCGTATTAAGAGACTAGACCAGATGTTCAAGACGCATTTAACGACTCGTCTGTGCAAAAAATCAACAAGTCAACCCCAGGGAATATAACGTTTTAACGCGCTCATGTCCAGTGACATCGGCAGAAAACTTCATCCGTGACTTTAGCTCTTGAGTAAAAGAAAGAAAAGAATTTCTGAACAAGCGAATCCAATCCAGCCTCGATACGTTTTATTGCCGCTGCTTCATTCCTGGCTGGGTGGCGTTGCCAATCCAATTAAAGATGTCCCAGCAGAGCCAGGTGGGTTCAACGCCGTCCACAAAAGTCCAACAAGCTGTGCCAGTGGCAACAGCGTCACCAATGTGCATTCTCTTTCTCGTCACTCTCATCCTCCCTTTTAGGCTTTTCCCTTCCTCAATCCAGTCGAAGGGAACGGGAATTGTCGAAGCCACTGGCGTCCCCTTCCCTCTCTGGCCTCCTCCTTCCTGTTTCCCAAATCCATGGAGTCAACCGGTGTTGAAGGCATCCGGAGAGACATCAAGGGCTGTATGAGTTGGTGTTGGTCGTTCATCGACGAAGGCGGGGGGAAAATCGAAGCGGGAGTTGCGAGATAGACAGAAGTGGAACTGGAGCCAGCCACCGTACCGATAATCCAATCGAAGCCCTAATTCTAACACGACCAGACCCAAAATTCCTGCTAGTTCACTGAATAGCGCACGCTCGATCGGGGAGAGACAATGGATCATCGTCGGAATGCCAGAGGTTTCCAGTCTCCAGGTGAAAGCTGAACCCTGCAGAGGTTACTGAAGTAGCAAAATTTCGTAGTCTCAATGATGATGACCAACGATATTTGTCTCCATGATTGCCCAGCGAGCACATCTTGGATTATGAACCATAACTGCAGATGGTAGACCGTCGATACAACTTTGATCCGATTCAGGCCAGAATTCTTTGTCATCGGTTGAATTGTAAATTCAATCTTACGATCAAACTTATGGGCAGAAATCAGGCCCTTTGGACCAAATTTCGGAACCATGGTCGATAGTTATTTTTAAATGAACATTAAATCAACCTGCTTTTTCAAATTCGAACCGCAGATGTTTCCTGGTACACGAAGAGAAATGTTTTAGCTGATGTAGCGAAAATTTTGCTATTCTAGCAATAAAAAATCATTGCTAACAGCGACAGCTAATAACCCATTCATCAGCAAATTCATCAGCAAATTTTAGTTGTCCGTTTTGGCATCGGTTTGCTGTCCGAGCAAATAATTATGCTGTCCAAATAAATGATTTTGCTGTCTCAGCAAATGATTCATTTGTTACGGTAGCAAAAGAATTTACGGCTAACACTCTGCTGGTCCAGCAAATGTGTATTTGCTACAATAGCAAATGTATTTTTGGCAAAATATTTATCAAAGCAAGAAATTCAGTTCTGTGGCCCACGACGGAAAAATACTCTACGACGTATGTATAATCGATGAAATAGTTTCGCTCTCCATATAGAAAGGCCCAGTCATTATTTCCATATGTGAAAAAAGTTGTTTTCATTCCACACGTCATCTCTTCATACTTTCGTGTAATCGAATCGAACAAAAATCTTTAGTAATCATGAAAAAAATACGGCTATATTCGGATCCTTAAGCAGCCACTTGATGGCTGCTTTTGATAAGCAGAATAAATAATTCAGCACGAACCCTCGAATTTATCACCAGGACCATCGGTGACGATATATCGCTTGGTCTTGGTCCTACGTATTTCATTAAAAGCCTTCGTGTTCGAGAGGGTTTTGAATGGGTTGGGATTACATCCTGGGAAACTTTTAGCTTCTAGGAGTTGCTATCACACACAAACAAAGAGATCTTCCCTATACAATAAATTGTTCGACTTCCTTCTGACTAAGCTTTGAAGATATGTAAAAAAAATGTTATCCTATTGTTGAGCAATTGTATAACTCTCGTCAGATAAACAGAAATTGGGACTAATTGAGAATGAATCTGCTGATTAATGTCATCGTATGTGATATACAGTGCCTTGACCTGAGGATTTTATCTTCGGATAAGTCTAACCCATTCGATCCTGCTCAACATCCTGACAAAATAAACGAATTGATGCTCACTCCAAGTCATCGAAGCTTTCCAGTTGAGTGGAAAATTTTTCAGGAAAACTGAAACCTTATAAATATTTGCTTGAATCTCATCTATCAGGATGTACCGAGTTCTCAAAATGTACGTCTACGTTGAGTGTCAGATTAAATCGAGAAACGTGTCCAAAGCTTCGAACGTTTATATACGAGTATTATTGAGGCAGGAGTGGGAATCATTTCAAGGTTGATCATTTCAACCTTTCTCAATTAATTTTAAATGAAGATCTTTCAGTTGAGGGAAAAAAATTTGGAGAAAAGCTGAAACCTCCACCGAACCCTGATAAATCTTTGCTTGAATCTCATCTATCGCCACGTACTGAATTCTCAAAATGTACGTCTACGTTAGGTGCCAGATCGAATCGAGAAACGTCCATGAGGCTTCGAACGTTCATAGACGAGTATTATTCAGATGGGAGGAAAACCAACCCCGACCCTTCTCAATCAATTTCCTTGGTCCTGGGGGTTACTTCCTTCTGGCTTGCAGCGCAGCGACGGTTACCTTCGAGCTCGCGCGCGGGCCAAGGGTTGAATGTGTAATGAATTGCTTGTTTAATTAATTACAACCGTAGTGGGTGGCTGCTGAGGAGAGAACGAGGGAGATCCATGGAAGAACGAGAAGTAGAAAGGGTAGAACGTGAGGGACTAACGGAGAGGCACCAGCCGGCCCAAGACTCATTTATCCTTGCGTCAAACCGCCATTCACGTAAGCGAATACTATGGTCCAAGAGAATTTGGCATCTAATACCGTTCAGGATGTATAAAACACGATAGACGATGCTAATTTTCCATATTTTTAGATCAGAGTTGCAAATAATATTTTTTTTCACTAATGCATTATCGATTTCATTGCTCGTTATTGATTTCATTGCCGATTATTGATTACATTACCCATTGTTTAAATAATGGGCAATGGAATGGGAATCCATTACTTATTTACTTTTTAATGGACAATGCACTATTTATCTATTATAATTTTTACAACTCTGTTTTAGATAGAGATGCTCTATGTGGAAATTAGATTTCGACTTTCTCTTTGAATTTCATATCGAGATGTTGCCACGTATTTCGATATACACATTTTTTACGATTAAAGAAAATCATGAAGCATGAATGAAAGAATTTGAAATATTGACTATCGCTCGCAAAATTTCCACTGACACCCAAATTACAATTTATACCCTCCGTTGATTTAAATCGAGTAAAATTGCCACTTTTCAGAATTTAACGGAGTGACTCACAGTTCAAAGTTCCTGCGTCTAAAATTTCGCTAAATTTAGGGCTATCTGAGGATAAAGATTTCGACTTGAATCATGCCTTTAGCAGCATTAGCTATCGAGAAAACTCATTGAATATTTTGCTCCTTCATTTCTAATGAAAGTAAAGTTTATCGCTTTTCAGAATGACTTTTTCAGTCTTGGCGACATTTTTTTTTTGGCTCGTTCTTTTGAGTCTTCATTGTATTCTCTTCAGTTAATTGTGTTTGAAAATTGCCTCGTAATTACGATGGTAATTATTGTCAAACTATAGGCCAAAAAAAAAGCACTGGAACGACCTCAATAAATGTGTCTGTGTGTGTCCAACGGAAAAACCGAGTAGAACATTTCGTTGAGGGGAATAGCAGTCAGGAAACTATATCAGTGTCGAGCGACGGGACCACCCATATAAGTCTCGTCACGAGGGCATCGCAGCCCTTTCATCTCTGCGACATAATAATTTTCCCTGCTTTATTCTCTGAAGCGTATATGCTGCCATTATTTTCCCTTCTCGACAATTTTTTTTTTCCCGTTTATTCAACTCAACGGAATTTTCTCATACTGGACACAACATGATAATTTATTTCAGAAAACATTCCATCCCCCATGTATCGTTCATCAACAATTTCATTTCATATATCCCGTATAAATTAACATTAACGCTGAATTTTTCATGGTGGATTTGACGCTAAAGGATTACATTTTGCCCTCTACTAATAAAGATAATAATTTATTTCAGAAAACATTCCATCCCCCATGTATCGTTCATCAACAATTTCATTTCATATATCCCCTATAAATTAACATTAACGCTGAATTTTTCATGGTGGATTTGACGCTAAAGGGTTACATTGTACCCTCTACTAATAAAGATTCAATGTGTCACTCTTTGCATCTCAATAAATTAAGTTTTATGCCACAAAAATTACATCTTTTCAATTTTCAGTGTGAATGAGAAGAACGAGAGTCCTGAAAATAAGTGACATTATGGCCCACTATTTTTTGATAAATCGAGGAAATTCCAGCAGGAAAAGAAAAGTATGAAAAAGCGTATAACGTAATTTATACATTTTGGAAAGAATCTACGTCTCTAATTTGATGGACGGTTGGATGATAAAAGCTTCGCAAAGTCGTGAAAATCGTGATTACATCGTTTATGATTGGAATGTCATAGGTAAGAGTTGCCCATTTCATTATTATTTTTTTCCCTCACATTTTCCTAGCAAAGTCTCTAGCGGGTGGTCCAACATATGCGGCCGAGCCGGCGGATGCGGTCAAACGTGAGCGTGTGCGTAAGATAAACAAAAATCTCTCCATAGCCCAGTTATGCAGTTATTTTTGGATATAGCGAGCTGCCTCTCGTCCCCATACATGACGGCGTTACATCAAAGTAATGGCAAAGCCATTCACTCTGGCCGGAGTACCAACAGTCGAAACTTTGAAACGTTTGGAACAGAAAATATCTCGTATGTTTCGGTCCATAAACGAGCTTTCAGTTCGCCTCCACTTCACGAGACTTTAAGCCTCTAATTTTTCGGTCTATGTTTGATCTTGAGTGGGACAAACCGTTGTTAATTGTAATAAAAATTCATTCTCCCAAATTTCATTTCAGTAATTTTTCCAAATTTAATTTACCCCTAAAATATATAAACTTAAGATCAATGTTAAGATTGTTAAATTGAAACTTACGACTAAAAATTTCACGCGCAATACGAAAAAAAACTCTAACAAGTAATTTAAAGCGATTTAAAAATTCTACCAGGTACCCATAGGAGTTGCTCATAAATCCTCAGCTAAGTAATTTAACGTACAAATTTGGTACGAACTCACAGTAGAGCCGCAATATTGCTCATATGCATGACATTCTAGGATCCAAATTCATGAGAATTCAGACCAAGATTATAGCTTGAGTTCGTAGTGTACGACAAGTATGAAACAAAGAAAGGAAAAGAGAGAGAGAGAGCGAGAGAGCGAGAGAGAGAGAGAGAGTGAAGAGGCTAGAAATCCCCCAGTAACAGCAACAGGAAAAGTGTTGAGCAAGAGAAACCGAGACAGATAACGTAAACCTACAAGATTCTGAATCCAGCACAACGACAAGCTCGGAATAAACCAGAGGGGGAATAGGTTAGAATGTAGCAGTAGAGCATTTGAGCGCAATGGTAATTGTATGTCTCGAATAAGGGGGTTGGGTTCGCCATTGTCGTCGCGTTGCAAGACCTTATAACCCTGGCTCTACCTTATTCCTATGTCTCAGTGCTGCCTCCATACTGCGCAAAGTTTGTAGGCGGTCGGTACAACGATATCTCCTCGTTCCTGTAGCCACAACCCTTTATCAACGTTATGCAATCCTCCTTTTACCACTCACACCATCCCGTAAGCTCTTTGCCTTTGCCTCGCCATGTTACGAGCCCTTTCACGCTTTCGTGTCCCTCTCTCACTGCTTTTTCTCTAGCTCAGAAATATTTTTTACTTCACAATTATAAATGATGACATTTCGACTACATAAATTGTGGCTCTGATCGAGAAATCTCGTTCGACACAAAAATAACAAATGGCTTGAAAGGGGATGAAGTCTACAGTTAATTAAAAAAGGAATTTCTTCATGTTACATAATGAGCATTCTTGATGAGCTCAATCGTGTTTTTTTATTATTCAAATAAATCTTTCTTCTATTTATTATGCTCGCCCTGATTTCAAACAATTTAGTTGGTGGAAAAGTATAGGCTTGATCTGCTCGTCCATTCACTGAGTAATTCTTTGCATGTTTTTTCCTAATATTCCTTCATTTTTCCCATTTCAAATTTTTCCACATGCTTTTTCGTTTTATAAATCGGGAATAATTGCCATGACGAGTTGTGAAAGTCGTCCATCGTTGTGATAAATTATATGATAAAATAATGACATTTCGACTACATAAATTGGGACTCTGATCAAGAAATCTCGTTAGAAATCTCGTTCTACACAAAAATAACAAATGGCTTGAAAGGGGATGAAGTCTACAGTTAATTAAAAAAGGAATTTCTTCATGTTACATAATGAGCATTCTTGATGAGCTCAATCGTGTTTTTTTATTATTCAAATAAATCTTTCTTCTATTTATTATGCTCGCCCTGATTTCAAACAATTTAGTTGGTGGAAAAGTATAGGCTAGGTTGGATCGTTCATTCACTGAGTGATTCTTTGCATGTTTTTTTCTAATTTCCTTTATTTTTCCCTTTTCAAATTTTTCCACATGCTTTTTCGTTTTATAAATCGGGAATAATTGCCATGACGAGTTGTAAAAGTCGTCCATCGTTGTGATAAATTATATGATAAAATAATGACATTTCGACTACATAAATTGCGGCTCTGATCGAGAAATCTCGTTAGAAATCTAGTTCGACACAAAAATAACAAATGGCTTGAAAGGGGATAAAGTCTATAGTTAATTAAAAAAGGAATTTCTTCATGGTACATAATGAGCATTCTTGATGAGCTCAATCGTGTTTTTTTATTATTCAAATAAATCTTTCTTCTATTTATTATGCTCGCTCTGATTTCAAACAATTTAGTTGGTGGAAAATTATTGGCTAGATTGGCTCGTCCATTCACTGAGTGATTGTTTGCATGTTTTTTTCCAATTTGTTTTATTTTTCCCTTTTCAAATTTTTCCACATGCTTTTTCGTTTTGTAAATCGGGAATAATTGCCATAACGAGTTGTGAAAGTCGTCCATCGTTTATTCACTGGTGAACTCACTTTACGTTAGTGAATTTTCAATTTTGTTACAGTTGGAAATATTAATAAATGTGATGGAATAGACAATTGTGGCGAAATGTACTTAATGTTTGGAAAAAGATTTATTCAAAGTGAACAAAAAAATGTTTGCAGGAAAATCATAAAAGATGGAATTGCCAATGTTATATCGATCATTCGATCAAAAAAACTAATGTATATATGTATATTAGGATGTTTCAGTTTACATTTTTTTTCGGCTTCCATCATAAAAAAGTATATGTTTATACTTCAAAAACTTCCTCTCGAAAGGGGAGCGCTGGTGAAAAATCGTAAAAGGTGCCCCATTCGTCATTTATGCCAAAAATTGCGGAACGTCTTAGAATCAATTGCCAGAAAAACCCTTCTACGGAGGCGTTCTTAGAGGTAAAAACTTGACTTTACAGGAGGTGGGAGTTGAATGTACTACGATCTGCTTTGTCAAATTACTATGATTTAATTTTTATTTATTTTTTAAACACAATATATTCGAAAAAATTTTGCTCACACCCCCTATAAAATTAAGTTTTGACCTCTCAAAACACCTCGCGAAAGGGGACTTCTGGTAATTGATTCTAAGACGTTCCACGTTTCAAGGTATAAGTGACGAATGCAGCACCCCTTAAGATTTTTTTTCAGCGCTCATCTTTCGCGAGGAAGTTTTTGAAGTATAAATGTATATTTTTTTACGACGGGAATTGGAAAGAAAATTCTGAAATGAGAAGCCCTGATGTTTGAAAAAAAATTATATCGATAAATATGTCAGCAGATACTTCGTGATGATGGTCTAGCTAAATTTATTTTAAAAGACCAAAATCCTACTACATTTTATCGATTGAACTCTATAAATTAATTAATTTTGTTTCCCCAGTATAATAATCGAGGACTTGACCCCTTACAATTTTTTTACGGCTTATTTTCTGTGCACTGTACAATAGAAGCCATTTTACGAATAGCAAATATTTTATTAAATTATTATTTCTCTTTTGAAGAATCGTCTCTTTTACGACGATAGAACCTTCTCAAGATTGCATTCCTTTTACGGAATCCGATGACTACTTTTTAAATATTCAGGATCCTCATTGTTTACTAATATTTAATGGTTTGCCAAAAGTTGGATTAATTTATTAAAAATTGAATTAATTGAGATATGGATTATTGAGGCTGGGGAATTTTGCGCCGTCGCTTGGAACAACAACAAGCAATAAGCGGAACAAGCGAAGGGTTTATGACTCTCTTTGAGTCTTTTTCAGTGACGTGAGTGCCTGTGAGTGTCAATGAGCTTGTCCGATTAGTATACTTTCTTATTCTGCAAATGACCACAGTCGTTCAATTCTTCAGTACATCGTTAAACTACAATTGATAGATTAAAAATTAAAAATATATAAGTGATTGATATAAATGCTTACAGTGATACTCACTGGTCTTGGATCTGGGCTCTCTTGGCCCGTCCACAGTCACCTTTATCGCTTTTGTATAAGTTGCAACTTGAGGTGGGGTCGTTGATACCGTTATCGTTAGAGTAAAGCTCTTGCCTGAAACAAAAATATGACACGACATATTTTTAACATGAAATTCTCTCACTAGTCGATTAATCTCTATGTATATAAAATAACATGTTCTGACTGACTGATTCATCATCGCCGAGCTGAAACCGCTGGTCCTAGAAGCATTAAATTTGGGGAGAATATTCCTTCTATGACGTATAGGGATCCACTAAGAAGGGATTTTTCCAAATTCACCCCCTAAGGGAGTAAAAAGTGGTGAAATATTTTTACGCTGATTGAACGCGTGCGAAGCCACTATAGACTTTGCATTTCTTTGCAGTTATCATTTTTTCAGTACCATTTCGATTTTTTTTTTTCATTCAACTCAAAATCAGATGGAACGACGAGACATAATTTATTTTTATTCTGTTCTGCTGTGCAAGAAAACCTTCCTGTTTTTATCAGCCACGACATTAAGCTTTTTATCCATGAATTATCGTTGTATCGATAGAGAACAGAAGAGGTCAATTTTACTACGGTCAAGACGAACACATGAGACACACAGCTGTTATACTAATGACCATCACAGAAAGTACCAAGAGAATATGAACAATATATGATTATAAAAAAGGCCTCAGAAGTGAAATAAATAAATAAAAAAATAATAGCCAGATCTGCTGCCCAAAGCTTTCTGTTCATAAATTATCGTTGTGTCGATAAAGCATTGAAAAGGTCAGCTTGAACATGAAAGGCACTCAGTCTGCAGGTACAGTGAAGCCTCGTTGTTGCACGTGCGCCAAAAGTTTGTAAATTTTGTTAGCTGTGTGAAAACTCAAGATAACAAAATTAAAAAGGGTCATGTATGGAAAGATGGAACTGATGTTATTGATTTTATTTACAAGACCAGGATGAGTGTTAGTCGTGCTCTCGGCTGCCCACACAGATATGTTGGGTCCCAAAAGCCACCCCGTTCTTCCTTTCCAAATCCTGATGACTCTTTACCGGAATATCGGCTATTGTGTAAATTACCATCACCAGAAAATAATGAAAGGATGTAGACAATATATTATTACAAAAAAATCCATGCAGAAATAAATGGTAAAAAATCACCAGGACTCCCTAAATTACCCAACTGAATTTAACCCTCATTACTTCGATGATCGAAGTTGGTCGAGTTGGAATGGTCGAGAAATTGAAACTACGATGTGATGTTCGTGAAACGTGATTGAAAATCACGAGGCCCGAGGTCTCGAATTCAATCCCTTTATCAGCATTTAAATCATCGAACATAAAACGGATACAAGAATCAAGGCAAAGATGCATTTTTAGATCAAGCCACTTGATAGCTTCTAGTTTCAATTTGGTCCAATAGTTAATGCGATACAACCTCGAGACTTTGAATCATCGAGTATCAAATGGTAAACCGTTCATAGGCGGATGCCTGGATATATTTTATCGAGCAACTGGTCGAGAATACCATGAGAGCCTGCTAAATAGGATAAAAAAAAACGAGGCTGGTTTTGTCCCCGTTGGAAAATGTACGCGGTGGACGAGGTACACGCAGAGGTTCACCGCAATTCCATCCACTATACCGTCTCCCCCCTCCTCAACTCCCCTCCCCACGCCCCTCTCTCACTCTCTCCTCAGCATCCGCTCACATCGACATTCATGCCAGGATAGTAGAAAATCCTCCCACCACCCGGAACTCGACTCGAATCCTACCAACAAACGACCTCTGTTAGATAGACCAGCGCGTTCAACGCAGCCCAGAATCCTCTTCCCTCTCGTACTCAACGAGCGTGAAAACGAAACGCCACACGAGCCCGTGAACCTCTCTGGACTGTAGGGTAGTGGATGGTTTGAGGGTATTTGAAACCAGCACGCAACAACCACATCGCTCGTGCGCACATTGTCGATAGTTTATGCGCTTCGAACTCGCTTGATATTATACGATAGTATACAGGAGAGTTACTTTTTAAACGCTATAACGGTATTTATGTCGTCATGAGTTTTTTTTTTTTTTGATGATTATCGGAGCGTAGGTTGGAACTGATGTTGAAATGCTGAATGTCATAGCGAGTTTGTCTCGGTGTAGAATAATTTTTTAATGACACTAAAACACACATTTCCATGGAAACAAAATGAAAAAAATTCAAGCTAAACAATGATTTATATAATCATTCTTTAATTTGAATAGTCAATGTATGTGTACGAGACATGTCACTATGTACAAAGAGATGGATAAGTGGAACCAGAACATTTATTCTGGAGGCGGTGATTATCGGAACTTACGTTCGAATCGATGTTGAAATGCTAAATGTCATAGCGAGTTTGTCCCAGTGTAGAATAATTTTTTAATGGCACTAAAACACACTTTTCCATGGAAATAACTTGAAATAAAATCAAGTTAAGCAATGATTCATATAATAATTGTTTAATTTGAGTATAGTTAATTTATGTGTGGGTGATGTTGTCGCTATATGGATAAACAGGATGCTATTATACTTTGCTATTATACGATGATATGAAGGAGAGAAATTTTTCAATCGTTGTAACTATATTTATGGCGTTGCGAGTATTTTTTTGGCTGATGATTATCGGAACGTAGGTTAGAACTAATGTTGAAACGCTGAATGTCATAGCGAGTTTGTCCCAGTGTAGAATAATTTTTTAATGGTACCAAAGCACATTTTTCCACAGAAACAAGTGGAAAAAAAAATCAAGGCAAACAATAATTTGTATGATAATTGTTTAATTTGCGTAGTTAATTTATGTGTGGGTGACGTTGTCGCTATATAGATAAACTGGATAACTGGAAATTAGACATTTATTCTAATGTTGAAATGCTGAATGTCATAGCGAGTTTGTCCCAGTGTAGAATAATTTTTTAATGGCACTAAAGCACACTTTTCCATGGAAATAAATTGAAAAAAAATCAAGTTAAGCAATGATTCATATAATAATTGTTTAATTTGAGTATACTTAATTTATGGGTGGGTGATGTTGTCGCTATATGGATAAACAGGATGCTATTATACTTTGCTATTATACGATGATTTGAAGGAGAGAAATTTTTCAATCGTTGTAACTATATTTATGGCGTTGCGAGTATTTTTTTGGCTGATGATTATCGGAACGTAGGTTAGAACTAATGTTGAAACGCTGAATGTCATTCGCGAGTTTGTCCCAGTGTAGAATAATTTTTTAATGGTACCAAAGCACATTTTTCCATAGAAACAAGTGGAAAAAAAAATCAAGGCAAACAATAATTTGTATGATAATTGTTTAATTTGCGTAGTTAATTTATGTGTGGGTGACGTTGTCGCTATATAGATAAACTGGACAACTGGAAATTAGACATTTATTCTAATGTTGAAATGCTGAATGTCATAACGAGTTTGTCCCAGTGTAGACTAATTTTTTAATGGTACCAAAGCACATTTTTCTATAGAAACAAGTTGAAAAAAAAATCAAGTTAAACAATGATTTGTATTAGTAGTTAGATACGTAACTGTTGTGTCATCGCAATGTAGGAAAAGTGAAAATTTAAGGAAAATGCCAAAGTGGAAAGGGACATTTATTCTAAAGTTTCATGTTTTCTAGACCTTTTCCTTAGTGAGACTCACTTAAGGACGAATTTTAGAAACTACCGTCGATCTAAATTTGGTACAATTTTACAGTCACCAATCCCAGCTTAAATTTAAAAAATTCTAGCCCCAGTGTTGTTCCCGAATCCATAAAATTAGCCAATGTATAATATCGTGTAGTCATGAGAGAGGAGTGAAAAAAAAAATCATCGAAAAATAAAATTTTATTGTGTCTGTGGATGATGGGATGAAATCCATAATTCAGGTCAAAAATTTACGATCCAGGTTAACGAGAGGCTTTAGAAAATTGACATAAATCTCGGATGAAATTGAAAACGAAAACGAGACAGGGGAGACAGTAGGAATATCAACGGTGAGTGTCGAGGGCGGCCACACAGCGGTTTGCCACGTGAGGTTATACCGTTTCCCCTCGGACCACGTTCCATACTCTCCATTACCGCCACCTCTACAATGCCGTTCCAAACTACTGCAGTGGGTAAAGCCCTCAAGCATCAGACACTTCCTCGAAAATCAGTCACTCCATGTTCGCAATATCGCCATGCACTACTTTACAACGTTTTCTTTTCTCTGCCCGTTCTTACGTGACGCAAAAAATGTATAATAATTTCATGTTTGCATTTAAAGAAATTGCCAAGCATTTTGGCTTTTGCATCGCATAGGCTGATGAATCAAGCAGCGTTTCAAACCTTGAACGATGACGGATAATTTTTTTTCAGCCACTTTTCTGTTAGCCAAAGTGTATGAGATTTTTTTCAAATTCTATTAATTTTTTAAGGGAGACTGTAGTGAATTTTGGCCCTCCTAGTCATATCGAGCCTTATCCGCGAAGCTTGCACATTCGTCGACAGTTGTTCGCGCTTGAAATCTCTGAACGGTTCTTAGAGAATTAGGCATGAAGCAAAAAAATATCTAAATTTTTAATTAGTTCGTCATATGCGCACTATATTATTTGGGCTGGGGCTGCTTAAGGGCGTCGATTGATCGATTTTCAACATATTGTCTAGAAATATTTTTTTAAATCCAAAAATATCAATGAAAAAGGATTTGTCATTTTTCAGTTTCAAAGACTAATTTTTTTCATCTTGTTAAATCTAAAAAATATCTCAAGCAAAATTCCAAATTTGAGGTTTGTGAAAGTAATTGGCAAAGTCTTTATTTTTCGAATTTATGCAATTTGTTGCTTCAGTTTCATATATCTGAGCAAATAGCCTATAAAATCATGCTTTGACCTTTGCATAAATTTTACGTGAAAACGTCTTGAACAAAATGTACTAGTTTAGCAAAAAAAAAAAGGTTCAGGTCGTTTCCGCTAAGCTCTACAAGTCCAAAAGTCACTATGGTCTCCCCTTAAGACTCCAAATTTGCATACTTTTTATTTATTAATAACGAACTCGTAAGCAATTTTCTCAATAACTCAAATAATTTATTAAAAAAATTCATCAGCGATGTTAGATTTTCAAAACTACTAATGGTAATTAATTTGACAAATTGTATTTGGGTTTCCCATTAATGATATTTATTTCACTACTAATGACCGCGTTTCTATTCCATCAAAAATAAAACTATTCGATAAATACCGTCCGAAATATTAATAATAAATTTGTGTGTAAGAAATTCGAGGCAAAAGTGGTAGTTGGGTGGGCATAGATACGAAGCAAACAGCGGGTAACACCCTCGGTGCCAGTCGCCAAAACCATTCAAAGTCGTCGAGCCCTCAACTTCGCCCTCTCTCACCGTCGCTCTCATTCTGCAGCCCCAAGCGAGCTCGCTGTTACACGCGTTTTTAAACATTTCCCGTGCCCTTTTGCTACCACACCATCATCCCCATTCCCTTCCTCCCCGTGCAATCACCATTGTATTGACCAACCCACGACTGTCCTCTGCTCACTATATATTTATTTTCCATGCTATACATGGCATGATCGTGGCATGTGAAAGAATCGTTTTTTTTTTACTCTCTTCTTCTTCGTTATTCCTCTCTCATCCTCTCCCAGCCCAGTCAAACCCCTTTGGTACTAACTTTATTTTTTCTCTTTGCTCGCATTTTCTCGTTTTACCTCCCTACAAACGTTCGCACAGACGCGATACCCTTTTTCAACTCGCACTCTCGTATACAAGATTGACGATCACACTTTACCGCAGTTTACTTCGATGTAACATTTTCCAACAATTCGTTTTTAAAATTCGACCCTCTGACTGACGCTCGACCAATGCTAGACTATGTCTATAAACATCGAGGGGGAACTAAGCTCACGTCTGTAAAAATTAACCTGTTTCGATTAAACTGTTACACACACTTCACCTCGATGTAAAGAAATCGATTGGCAGAACTGTAGATAATGATTGATCTTCTGGAAGGAAAGACGTCGTAATTTATTTACCTTCATATATATTTATCATCGTGAAATGAAATTTTTGATGGGTCTGCATTGATGAATTTGGTAAATAGAAAAATATCATCTTTTTCTAATGAGCGAGCTTTTCTACTTAATAATAATAATAACAATAATTTGTAGTATTGAAACGAACTTGCGGTATAGGAAGATGGAGGTCGATGGTTTTACACAGGCGCTTAAATGATCTTCCTCGTTAAAGGGCTCAGGGTTGAAAGGGTGAAAGCGAACCATTTGCCCCTCGGGGAGAAGGAAAGGAAACTTTGCCAGTGTGATGGAGCAGGCATTATGTTTGAACACGGGGAAGGGATTCGACGCGGGAGTGACGGACTTATCATCGATATTACAAAGTTCTTGGGGAGTGAAAGGGCTCGCACAGTCTCGCATGTACTCAAATGAATTTGTAAAATGAGAAAATCCAGACGAAAAGTCCATGAAACTGATCAACCAAAGAATTCCCTGTTCAAATTATTTGACTTGAGGGGGCTCAGTAGTTGTGTAGAAAATTCCGAAAATTCGAGCTGGACAGGGCTGGAAGGGAAAACATCTAGCTGTCCCTCATGGAGAAGAAATATATGCTAATGTATTTTTAAATATATTAGGAATATTTTTAATATAATTTATGTATAGGACGTCAATACGTATTGCCGTCAATATTTGACATATGTATGTCAAAATATATTCGAAATTTATCTTTCATTTATATTTTGTATATTTTTTATATATTTCGAATGTAAAATTTTCCGTCGGGGGATGCAAATCAAAAGTTTCTCACTTCTATTTTTTCCTTTTTCACAAAGATCACTTCCATGAGATAGTAATGTACTCAATTTCCGACTTGATGATAGAAGGAAATTTGTAAATTTTGAATCGTGATTTTAAAAACAGTTCACAAATTGAGCCCTTCATTTGCCTACTGCCAGATCTCGTTTTGGACACATTTGACAATTTTATCGTTATATAAGGCCCCAATCACCAGGGCTACATGAGGATCTCTTTTCTCGTCAGAAAATAAGAAGCATACAAATTGAAAGCTGGTGGGAATCGATTGAGTAGAATTGAACAAATAAATAAAAGAAAGAAAATTGAATAATGAGTTAATGAGTAAAAGCCTCGAAGGGCAAAAGTAACGAGAATTCGTTTTGTCGATTCATCGTATTAACGATATCAAAGGATTTGCCAAGCTCGGTGAGTTCATGGGGGTCAGGGGTGCGGGGGGAGGTGTAGGTGAACGAAAGACAAAAACCCATCCGTCGGTGATACGTGTCGCTGGGGTGACGATACGACAGCCCTTCGTGAGGGAAACTTCGCCTGAATAGCAAGTCCGTCATTTGTCTGGGATTAGCTCTCAATTGTTTTCGTCAATCCTCCTTCAGACTTTGAGAATTAACATAAGCTTGGATGAAGGATGTAGTATTACTGGTGCGAAGAGGAAAACGACGAGTATTAGGAGACTTGGAAGTTCCAACATCCTCGATTATTTTTAGCTACATACTAATTCCACTCACAGTTCGAATCGATCTTATTCTCAATTCGTACCAATGATAATGATCTCTCCTAATTTTATAATTAAAAAAATGTCCCTGCTAGATATTAAAATTTTCTATACAAAAATTCTCTGATTTCCAGGAAAATACATTTTTTTAATTCGACAATAAAAATAGGGTAATTCAGCAATAAACATTAAAAATATTTTATTACGCACATTTCTGGGAATAAATGTAATTGTGATCGTTTGTCAATTTTTCAGTGTAAAGTAAAATATCGCCAAATTTATCGTACTTGTAAACTGTAAGATAGATAGGATAATTAACGAATAAATTAGTTCGAAAATTCAATGTCTTTATGTTACAATAAGGTGGCATTAGAGTCAAATTCCAGGGAGATTTTCGTTCATAAGGAAGAGAACTCGTCAGGCTAATCATGTTAATTAAAATCCAAGAGAAACGCAATTAATATTATCACCCCATATTTCAAGAGCTCTTCAGTAACTTCCAACCTAACCTCGTATCTGCGTCCTCTCCCATCCTTTCCATGTAACAGGATTATTGCCCATATGCTGCTTTCAGGGTTTCCAAAGTTGTATATAAGATATGTGAATAATTAAAGAAAATACAGTAGAAATACATTCGAGGCAAAGAATCATTATCTTAATTTGTTGATTTCTCTTAATTTGATTGATTTCTATCATTATGTACATATATATATATAATTCATATAAATTTCATTCGCTCCAAAAGGGTACACAAACTTAATTCATTCTGGGTCAATGCAATTTTTCCTGAGCCCTCTATGAAATGAAATAAAGCATGAAATAAGAGAATGTAACAAACCAAAACGAAATCCTATAGAAATCGTGAAAAGAAGACATTATCGTGGATGGCAAACATCGAGAAGGAGCGAAATTGTCGACGAGAAACGATAGAACCTGGTGAGAAGACGTCGATTGTGGTGTACAAATAAAAGCCATTACCCACTCCAAGCAAAACGAGAGATAAAGGGAGGAGTAAGAAACCGTAAGACGTTTTCAACCCTTTTACAGCTTGCTCTCAGAATTTTCCCCCCGGAAAATCAACGATGGGTTACAAGAACCGCGCGGGGCTACCAGTCAAAACCCTAGCAAAGTCCTTCGAACGACTTTTCTCACTGTGGGAACAAGAAGGAATGGAATGGAGTGAGAATGCCAGAGGAAAAATTAGGGTGCTTGGAGACGTCCATGACCTACCCTTACTACGCCAAGTCACTCGCACTAGAGAGAACGAGTAAACGAGTCAACGCAGAGTCTTCGTAGTCTTGAGAAGACACCCCCACTTTTCTCATCCCTTTTCTTAGTTCTTGGCACGTCGCAATTTTCACCCTCTTTTGTAACTATACATACACACACACACACACACACACATACAAACAAACACACATTGAGAATCTTGAGAACCCTCTTTTCACCCTGTAACAGATTTCTTGGGGTAGACCTCTGTCAACGTGAAATGGAGAAACTTTTTATGAATGAATTTTGTTTAAGATTCACGGCTTTGGCGATTAAAAGCTTCTGATTAATTGGGTATAATCATCCCCTGTTAAAAACTAAGTACAATCGTGTAAACAGATTGTGGAATTACCGTTAAAATTTTGTGGCCAAGACAACTCGGTCAAAAGTAGCCTCTCATTAATGCAATATTTTCAAGACACGAAGTTGTTCCTAATTGTTGAAGTTTGTTGAACACAGCTAGGCTGTCTGGAATTATCCATGACGCCAAAAGTGCAAAAATCAACAGAGCTACCCGTGAGTTTTCAAGGTTTCCCCGCCCCGCCGGTCAGTGGAACGATCTTAAAATGGTCTTACGATGATACCCACATAAATTAATGACGAATTAAGGAGAAAATATAAATTGCTCACCTCTGCCACTTCGCCCGACGAATCTGAGATCGTTGAATTTTGCGACTTGGTTCTTCATCAGTGCCGTTGAGTTCCTCAGCTCGGCGCAACAATTCTCATCGTTTCCAGCCCTGACGGTCACGAGAGTGCCATCGCCAACTTCGCCCAGTGCCACCACTTTGAAAGCTACCGGAAGGGTCTTGTTGGACCTCCAATGAGGTGGCAAAACCGTGCAGACGAGGTGCGGCGAGCCTGTCAAGATACATCATCATTCAACTTTAGCGTATTTTGGGAAATTTGTCATTTGTTTTTTTCTCGCGTCATCAAGCAATATCTACTACGATACGAATTATCGTCTCGAATTGATTCATTAAAAATGTTCCCTCCATCGGGTCCCAAATTTCGTACGCACATCTTGGAAGAATTCAGTCTCAGATCGTAGCAATTTAAAAAATGTCATGCCAATGTCAATTCAATAGCGATAAAAGGCTCTCTAAAATAAATGATTTCAAGTCATCATCCCCCCCCCCACCTGTCTTGACGAGTTCGCCAGGATGTTCGCTGACAAAATCTCCCAGTGTCCTCTCAGTGAGTATGTCACTGGTCATCTTGGTGTAGGCATCAGCGAGAGGTGATACACCAGACTCGGGTGATGCCGCGGCACCAGGTGCAGATGCACCCGTCAACTGCATCCTTGATGCACCTGTAACGTTACCGTTACGACCTCCTGGACCACCACCAGCTCCGGAGCCACCACCGGTGCTCTCCACCCCTGATGACGTCTCGATGCCACTTCCAGTTCCGGCGTTGGTGATGGTTCCGGTTCCGTTACCGGTTCCAACCACCACCCTGACACCACTTATGTGACACCCTGATCCACCCCCGTTACCAGTTAACGAGGTACTACCTCCAGGACCGTTGCACCGGCCGAATATATCCATAGGCGGTCAAAACATCGGGTATAACATCACCTCTTCGGCTCATTCACCCTTTTCCTCGGCCCTGTCTTCCCACTTGTAAAATCCTCTTTGTGTCTTATTCGTTTTTAGCTGACTGTTTCTCATCAATGCTTAGGCTGGATGATTCGTTTTTTCTTTTGTTCACTTTTACATCCAAGTTTAGTTCAAGTTTTACAATCAAGTTTCGTTCAACTTTACACGTTCAACGATAAGAGCTTTCCAATCGTCTTTGTAAAATACGGAGTAAACAATCGAGCCGGGATGACCTGACATTTTTTTCTGTCCAACAACCGGACAGTACAAAAATCTGCAGCGCCGAATCACCCTAGTATTCACCGTCATGTCTCCAAAGACATGAATTGTCCCATCACTACTATATTAAGCGTATTTGTTGAAGTACAGATGGCACTATTTTTTTAATCTTGTTCTGAATCTCTAGACGTGAGTCCCTCAATGATACGAACGACATCACTCTTCGTATCTAGACCTTACGACGATAACTTCATCCTATCCAAGTAACAAATTGCCGTAAATACGCTTTTTTTTTCAACGAAGAACTTTTCAATAAATGTGGTGACGCTGTCCGCCAGGAATCTCGTCATCTGAGAGGCTGAAATCAATATGATAAAAATACTAATTGTAGAGTGTGATCTAAGACTTTCAAGTCCAAATCATAGAAATTAAGAGGCTTCGATCTGAATTTGTTCAACACCTCAATGACTACGAAATTAAGCTGATATTGCTGATAACGTGACGACGATTGAGAACAATAATTGGACGGCACTCCTAGTTATTATAACGAGCTTTCTTTTCAACACACATTCTTCCGTTTCACTCGTATCATTCCACCTAAGAAATTGAAGAGTTTTTCAGTTTGGTCTTCATCGATGTTGGCGGAAACTACCCTTAGCATGATTGTTTCGTTAGTCATCCTCAACACATCATCAGTCTACAAGAAAAGACTAAATCATAGGAGGGTGAAAAGACATGAAGTCTCCAAACACCCTCAACATTTTTTCATTACAGGAGGGCTTAAGCCTTTTCCTTCCATTGGGCATAAGAGAATAAAATAAAAAGAAGTGTTTCAAACACACATTTTTCCATTTCACTCGTATCATTCCACACAAGAAATCGAAGAGTTTTTCAGTTTGGTCTTCATCGATGTTGACGGAAACTACCCTTAGCATGATTGTTTCGGTAGTCATTCTGAACACATCATCAGTCTACAAGAAAAGACTAAATCATAGGAGGGTGAAAAGACATGAAGTCTCCAAACACCCTCAACATTTTTTCATTACAGGAGGGTTTAAGCCTTTTCCTTCCATTGGGCATAAGAGAATAAAATAAAAAGAAATCAAAGAAACACGAAGAAAGAGGATGTTAAGAGTAGCCCTGATGAAGGGTTGCAATGGTTTTACACGCCAGGCACGATGAGAACATGGTGCGAATGACGAGATGGAAAAGAGAGAGAATGGAAGGAAGTGTCACACACTTTTCATGCAGGCGCGAGTAGGCTTTTTTTTTCTCTCTCTCTCGACTGTGACGTCGACGTTCATTCAGTAATTTTTGCACTCGTCACCCCTCATCTGGAGCTGCTGGAAACGTGTGCTGACGCGCCACGTTTTACGCTCGTTCTACGGGAGGGTGTACGGGGGAGGTGGAATGGGCCGATGTAGTAGAAACGAAAAAAGGGGAAAAGCATGAGGACCGTGAATCCGAACCACAAAAAGTAGGGGATGGGAGAATGTAAAAAAAAGCATCAGCAACGAGAGGAAGGATGGAACGAAGGGTGAAAACGGAGATGGAATGAGCGACAGAAAAAGAGTGAGGGCAACCAGTTCGACGTATCAGCAAATGGTGGGGACAAAAAAATAGGGGAAAATCCTGGCTCGCGAGGGGGGAATGGACAGCAGGGATAAATCCTGACACTACAACCCCTGAAGCCTCTCTCTCTCTCTTTCTCTCGTTCTCTCTCTTGCTTTCTCTCTCGTTCTCTCGCTCTCTCCACCCACCCTCTTCCTACTACTCTCTGTTACGGCCTCCTACTCTACGCACAGATGCCGCGTGTCAAACTCTCATGTACACGTGGTTCGATTCTCTGTCTCACTCTCGATGCAGGGACCACGTTGTGGCCTCGAAAAAAAAAATACATAAAAAATACTCGCTTTTATCCGCGTTCATGAATGAACGAGGTTCGACCGTACGGCCGAACGCTTACGGGGATTTCGCAGCGGATTGATGATCAGGTAATGATGATTTCTCAATGAAAATTCCATTGAATGGAGGGCTAATTATTTATCGAACGTTCAACCGATATATTATAAATAAACGAGAAGAACATTAGGGCAAATATTAGTTTGCGTTTCGAATCGGTTCATCGATCGAAGTCATCGAGGTGACACATCACCGACGGCCGGCGGACTGTATAATCCAATTTTGATTTCAAACAATTGCCATTTTACATGAGAAAAATAAATCGAGATTTAGTTTAAAAGAAACATGGTGGGCTCAGAGAAACCTGCAACAAAGAAGAGGCCATTGTCGTGACGGCTAAGATTCTCGCTTAACTTTGCATTCAAATCTCTCTCCCTTTCGCGAGTCACACCCCCGACTTTCTTGAACGCAATATTTTACTCCTGCCAAGAAAAAGATTGATTCGAAGAAGATTTTCGAATTAAAGTGAAAAATATTTTGACGCTGGTGTAAAAAAATATTTATCCTGACATACTCGATAGAGAAAATTGACACAGACACGCATAATGTAGGAACGACAGGCAGCTATTAGCATGGATGATTTTACTTTTTAAATTCATTTCCAATTGGGAATAACTGGATTCATAGAGAATAACATCATCATAAAATGAAACTAAAGACCATCTGATAGAACAAAACAAACCTTATAGCCCCTATTTACTTGCTACGCAATGAAAACTTTTTAATCGATCCACTGAAGCCAAAACACTTTATAGATATCAAAAATCAAAATCTCGCAGCTTCACAAAATTATAAAAATGATTTTACTTCTCATCGGAGTACTTCCAGTTTTTTTCAAAAAGGCTATTTATATCCATAATTGAATAAACGACATAATATAGTTGCATTACATCGCAATTACGATCACAAAAATCCAACCACCACTGCAAAAACGCGAACTTGTTTCGAACTGCACTTACAGAATCACGTAACACAATGAGACATTTGATTAGGCTTGAACTATGTTCTTGAAGGTCCTTTACAAGGAATGTCTTAACCCGTAACTTATTTGCACTGTTCGATGAATTTCATTAAAAAACTAATCGTCCATTTTTCAAGTAAATCAAAAAAAAACAAAAAGAACACAGGATCGATTATGTGCTCGATTGCTTGTTGAGTATTCCTTGTTGAGTCTTTGCGGTAAAAGTAGCAAGGTGTGTCACAAAAGCTACGATTCCGGTTATCTCGGATAGCCTGGTTAGGGGCTACTAACTATAATTTTAGGTTCAGTACGTGTGAGGCAACAGCCGTTGACGCACTGGTCCATGCCTACACACGCAGCACAGCAGCATCAACCCCTTCTCCTTCGTTTTGCCTTTCCCTCGTCCTCTGTTCCCGCTGCCTCTGTCCCTACCCCGCATTTCCTCATCCTCCACCCTCTTCCCTCTTCCACTACTTCCGCCTCTTCCTCATTCCTCACACCCCACCTATTCCCCACGGTCGGAACCGCAGCCTCCCCTACCAACTTTACTCACACACCGACTATCCATTCTATACAGCATCACGTTTCTCTTTCTCACTCACAATGTTCTGCCTCCCTCCCTCCCTCTCTCTCTCTCTCTCGCTCTTTCTCGGTTTATCGTGTTACATGTTAGCTTGTTCATTCATTTTTCAAGTCAGAAAAATTGAAATATATGTACACATGGATAGTAAATTGCGAACAAACAGTCGAGAAAACATTAGAAGCCTCTATCAGTCTTTCCTCTCATTTCTACTATTCGAAGTTGATTACTGATTTTTTTCCACCATTGTTTACCAGTATGATAGTATTCTATCTATTTCATCTGCCTCGTACACTTGTTATGATTTTAATGTGACCAAATTATGCCATTGAATGACACAATCAATGTTTGTATTGATTCTACTTCTGTCTTTGTTCAGCTTTCATACTTTTCAGCATATAAATAATCCTTTTGTCTTTTCATTATAGTTCTTCCTCTTGCACTCGTGGCGTCAAATTGTCGTTGTGCCTGCTCCTGAACAACTTTCATTCTTCGCCTTGCACTACGTATTCACCGTGCATACTATTTATAAGTTTATGTACATGGATGGACATATATATATATATATATATACATATATATATATATATATATATATATATATGTGTGTGTGTGTGCGTGTTGGAAGTGACCAGCTGAACGTTTCTATCCACGTCCCTCGGGTGGTTGTGAATCTTAACAGTATCCTTTTCCTTCCACCACCACGACCAACCTCTTTCTCTATTCAATGTCGAACCAGAACTGAAACCTGCGCCACCACTTCTACCGTCCCTCCCACGTTTAGTCGCGTTCCATCTTTCGTTAACCCCTTTTGATCACTATGCTTCGTTCTCCCCTAATTCGCATTGCTTTTCCTTTGCTGTCGACCATCAACCCCTTTTTGGCAGTGCTTGTTGCGCTACCCCTCAAGCTGCGTATGAGAAAATCGATTGATTCTCCATACTTTCTATCGTTTATGGATTTACTAAATTCATATTGGCGCAGAATGCCTATTAATTCATACATCGTGATTAGGATACACTTTTCGAATAAGCTAGAAAAGGGACTTAATTATTATAATACATTGATCGCGATCATTGAAGTGAACATGATCGACGTGTACGAATTAAAATGGCTGAGAATTATCACACAGAATTAATTGAAAAGTCTTATTAAAAGAATAAAAAAATCGATGGGAACGATGCAATTTTCGATAATCTCAAGATTTTTGAGACAATGATAAGAGTAAAGATTGTACATGGAAATGGTCGAGAGCAAATTATGCCAAAGGGTTGAGAATGAAATAACATTGAACAGAGAAATCAGAGGACTATGAGAGGGATGGAGAGCACCTGATGAGAGACTGATGCCTACGATCGGGGATATACAGTATTGACAAACGACCCAACGCAGAACGCCCAGCTCAACAAACCCCCGATATACCCCATGCAGCTCGCGAACCGTCGCGTTCGACGAGATTCGAATTATCTCTGTTGGAGCTTGTCAATGCAAATGCTGCAGCTACATTCAATTACAGCTCGTCACGCTTCGATCAACGGGGCCTCCGAGGATAGACGAGCATCCACGATATAGCTGGAAGAGCACGAGAATGCCAACACGCGCCAAGTGCCTCGCATGGCTGACCTATCAGCAATAACCAATGTCTTGGCACAGAGGGTGCCATGAATCTTCACTGTGGAATGAGACAATTTCATGCCTTACAAATATTCGCTGTCTATGGTGACCTAAAAAATTTAATCCCAAAACGCCAACCATTCACATGGATCAGCTTGAGAAATTCGGGATATGAGAATTTTTTTTACTACAATGTCTCTAATGGATATTATTTGGCTCATAAGTTGTTAAATCGAAACGATAAAGTCAAAGCCAAGTTTTTTTAATTGAGAAAAAAAGGATTTAATTCTGTTAAGTTTTGCTTAACTTTGGCATGAAGGGTAAAAGAAAGAAGAATGTCGAGAAAGGAATCGAAGAGAATCACAGATCGACAGCATCAACGGATCTGATAGAATTTTTTACATGCTCTTTTGCTCTTTATCTACTCTGCCTCAAGTCGTTCAAACTCCATCACAAACGTAACAGGATTGAGAAGATAATATATAAATTTTAAAATCATATTCATCAAAGTTAGTTGAGATAACGTTTCGATTATCAGTTGCCTTGACCATTCTACCAACCTAATGACCACTTAACGGATTTCAATGAAGCAATTTGACGAATAATCGAATGTAGGTAAGAGCAGACCTGCTATGAAAAATGTCCGGAATAATTTTAGTCACACCTGGGAGCAAAATAAAATCCACCAGGACTTTTGGGCTAAATGGGTGACCTCCTGTCACTTGGACGACTTTGGGGCAACCAGAAAATAGCTCGACATTCGCCATGATATCAAGAGTCGATATTACACCGCATGGACAAGACTTTCATGCATCTTTGATGCCAAGTCATTACTTGGCATCTCGGACCCAGAATTCACATCAAGATTTCCTGGGAACTGGACAATATTAATTCACACCTCACCATCTTCAAAACTTGTCCCCGAAAATTCCAAATGATTCTTCTTCTGAGTAAAAACATCACTTTAGTCACTCCACCCCGTCTGACACAGTTTTGAAAGTCATGGACCACCATCTGTTGGCCCATCAGTTATTGAAATCATATTTAAATATTTCTCAAAGTCTAGCTTACTCTATTGATTCAGTAAACGTACGTATCAATAAGAGACGCAGCAGCGTCCCGACGCCAAGGAATTAAAAAGAATGTTCATATCCTCACACTCGTAATCTGAGATTCTGCTTATTGCACTGATCTTAAGCTTGACGAACGACTAAATATAACAAATGCAGGTACAAGGACCGATAAAACTGTTGATGATAACCAACGTACCGTTCGCGAGTACTACAACGTTTTATCCACATCTCAGTCTTCCTCGTCTTTTACCTCTTCCTTCACCACCGCCACCACTTCCATCACTACTGATTCTTTCTCCGGCTTTCTTGTCTCTCCTCCTTTCTCTCTTGTTTCTTGCTCCACCTCGCCACTTCTTTCGCTAGTCCAACCACCGCGATTTCTTCATTGCATTGTTTTTATTTTTTTCGTTTCTCCACCGTTTGGCCCTCTTATAGCGTGCGTTTCCTCGCAAAAGTTCATGGTTCACGTAGAACATAGACAGATAGGCATCCCACGAAATGGTTATATTCCCCTCACGCGATTTAGCGCCCCCCTTCGTCGTTTCGTTCGCTACAACACACATTGCCCCCACTTAAACGCTTCCACCACCACGTGACTGCCACAGTTGCCACCACTGAAGAGCCAAAAAGGGTTTGCGGATAATGGAAGGGGTACCGGCCGGCTAGCAACCAAGTGCACCAGAGTGGGGGAAACATGTGTAACATGCAGCCTTGATTACACGAGGGCTTGTAAAAAATATTATTATCGTTACCACAGGCCGCGCATACTGCCACAAAAATACCGAAAGCTTCGTTGACAGGGTAGTTTTATTTCCCTCATCTTTTTTTTCCCTTCTTTAATTTCCACTTCAGCTTTGTCCTCTTCAATCACATATTCATTCAAAATAGTTGCTACGCTCCTTCCAAAAAATCGATCCTGCTCGAAAAAGTTTTATTGTTGTTTGTCGACTCGTCTTGATCATCGGGTATCATCGAAGCATTCCAATGAAATGGACCAAGCACAAACGTATCTGACGTCGAGAAATTTTTCAATTTTGAGTAAGTGAGTTTTGTTGCAATAAATTGGCCAAATGTAACCATATCAATTGGTCCATTATCTTTACTATTTATAATTTTCTCATTCGTGGTGACTTTTCTCTTTTATTGCAACTGGCGTCCAAGCTTGCTTCAATTCTCATTTGGTCTTTAGAGCTCGGCAATTTCGATGGTTTTTTTTTACTACTCCGACATTCTCCGTCTTTGGGCAGCCACAGAGAAGATTGTCCAGCATCACACGTGGACTTCACCTGATGCATCATCAGCATGTGCCAGCCGACCGTCGGTAAGAGCCACAGAATCAAACGTAGCAGTAACCACCAGTCTGTGAATCATAGAAATTCCTCGTTGGCTTTTTTTTATTCACGCTTTTACCGACTCTCTTCATTCGGTCCACCAAAATACAGTATGTCAATGGTAAATTCACACAAGGGTAGACTTTTTCATGGTCTAAAAAAATCCTGAAGCTCTTTGGCAATTTATCGATTGAGACTCTTGGAGGGTCGCGGAAATATTGTCCACTGATTTTTTCGTCCTCTCTTGGATGTATTTTGGCCTCAATCCAGCCAATCCAATATACTTTGTTGGTGAAAACTCGTACAAACTATTCCGCGACTCTTCCGAACTCTTCACGACTGTGTGGAATTCTTAGCCTCATGACCAGACAGAAGATCCCTTAATTACAACGGAATGGATCTTTCAGTCAAGTTTACAGAATTACAAGGAAAGTTTAGCAGAATTTCGGGGAGAGTCAAGGGGAGATGATTCGTGAATTGTTTTGTGGAGTTAATATATATACTTCACAAAATATACCAGGCATCCAGAGAGAGCGAGAGAGCGAGAGAGCGAGAGAGAGAGAGAGAGAGAGAGAGAGAGAGACTGGATTGACTCTTTCGGGATAGTAGCAGAGACCCCTCAATCCTCATGATAAACGAATTTAGACTAGCGGTGAACCTGGATACAATCGCCCGTGGCTGGCCTCAGCATGGTCGCTGAGAGAGACCGAGGCTTTCTTGGTTTTCAGGTCGAAGCGGGGCTAACCACAAAATAGTGGAGGCAAGATGGCAAAAGTAAGCGACGGCGCGGAACGTCGTCGTGGGAGGCGCCGCTGCTGTCTGGCCAACCTCCCTACCAACAGGGTTTCCTCTCTGCTCGTTCTTCGTGCCCACTTTCTCACCATCCCTTAAGGCATAGAATTAACCCCGGGCCAACGAGCACGAAAAAACTCACCCTCTCTTCCAAGGTGATACGATAGATGAATTTCGTAATTGTTTCCATTCGACATAATCTCAAATTTCTATAAACTAAAAATGCTTTTATACTCCGAGCACTCTAATTTTATAACATTTGAAGCCTTAAATACAACATTATGATAATAATTTGTCATGAAGCCAAATGAGAACAATTTTTAAAAAACTTTATTTACGAAAAAAAAAACAGTGGAAAGCTCCATTTTATTTAACGCTCTTTTTTTTTTAATTGATGAAGGATTAAACGGGGTAATTTTGATAGTTGAGGTACGAGCAATAGGTATGTTTTTACGAAGAAAAATGCATTACTTTATATTATTTTTCATTTTATATCGTGTTTTCATTAAATTTAACTACTGAGATGGGATGAGTAATAATTTGTTTACGTTGAAGAAAACATCGAATTGACTCTTGCGCCAAATTTCACATTTACCCTGGTTGACCCTGCCAGCCTGAACTTTCGCCTTTTACTCTGAGCGACTTGATAAAAAAAAAATTACGTAACGATAAAGTGCAAATGTATGTTCGATTTTAAAAACAGACTCACACATTGACACGGATTCTCATGGATACTCGTAGATACTCACTCGCGCACTTACGCAGATTTTCATGGATACTCGTAGATGCTTACTCGCGCACTTGCGCAGATTCGCACAGACACAAGACACTAACGAACACTTGCGACAATGTCAGCCACTCACTGACACTTACAAAGACTTGTTCGCACAGTCACACATCAGGTTGCCAATAATAAAAAAATCGCAAATCCGTAAAACGGCACCAAAAGTTATTGTTATTTAAAATCTGCGTTTTTCAACATTTCCTTCTAATTATAAAAAAAAAACATTTAAGGTAGAGTAAAAAAAATTGTTTGCTCTACACAGAAAATCAATAATCAATACATGGGCGAAGCGATACTAAAATTTTGATGGTTAATCGATAGAATGAATGATTATAATTTACTTTTATTTTTGATCAAATCAAAGTCATGCGATGTCGGATGAGTATACATGCAGATTTTTATTATTTCCGTATAATATGATGTTTAAATGACAGTCGGACAAAACGTGGTAAAATTACATAAACGAAGAAATTTGTTGGCAGTAAAATTCCGGAAACAACGTATCCCGAACGGTTAGTATGACTATGCGGTTCGTTGGCAGACGAAGGAGTTGCAGAGGGAGTTAGGGCCATCAGAGGTGGGGGTAGGTTGCGGTTTGAGGGTTGGTTCCAGACGCCGTCGTGACTGAGACCGTAGCGAGACGAACAAGAAAGTAGGAAGGTAAAATATGCACGAGAATCACGTAGTAGTAACTGAAGCAACGAGCCAGATAAAGATGAATAAAGGCTAAAAAGCAAAGCAAAGGTCATGCCGCGCCCTAAGGTGGAGGCAAAAGCTCAAAGCAATGAAGGGCGTTCCTTAACAATGGCACTATTATTTAATGGTCCTCTGTGTGAGTAAAATATACGACGAAAGTGCAATAACATTAATTGAATTTATAGCTTATAATATTTGTTATAAATATTGTTGTACTTTCGCCAAAAATTATAAAATGGCCATTGAATATTATTAATCGACCGGAATAAATTAAACATATAACTCTTGTATTTGGGAGAATCACGTAGCAGTAACTGAAGCATCAAGTCAGATGAAGATGAACAATTTTAGCGATAGGCTAAAAAGCAAATCAAAGCTCATGGCGCGTCCTAAGGTGGAGGTGAAAGCTCAAAGCAAAGAAAGGCGTTCCTTAACAATGGCACTATTATTTAATGGTCCTCTGTGTGAGTAAAATATACGACGAAAGTGCAATAACATTAATTGAATTTATAACTTATAATATTTGTTATGAATATTGTTGTACTTTCGCCAAAAATTATAAAACGGCCATTGAATATTATTAATCGACCGGAATAAATTAAACATATAACTCTTGCATTTGGGAGAATCACGGAGTAGTAACTGAAGCATCAAGTCAGATGAAGATGAACAATTTTAGCGATAGACTAAAAAGCAAGTCAAAGCTCATGGCGCGCCCTAAGGTGGAGGTGAAAGCTCAAAGCAAAGAAAGGCGTTCCTTAACAATGGCACTATTATTTAATGGTCCTCTGTGTGAGTAAAATATACGACGAAAGTGCAACAACATTAATTGAATTTATAGCTTATAATATTTGTTATAAATATTGTTGTACTTTCGCCAAAAAATATAAAACGGCCATTGAATATTATTAATCGACCGGAATAAATTAAACATATAACTCTTGTATTTGGGAGAATCACGGAGCAGTAACTGAAGCATCAAGTCAGATGAAGATGAACAATTTTAGCGATAGGCTAAAAAGCAAATCAAAGCTCATGGCTCGCCCCAAGGTGGAGGTGAAAGCTCAAAGCAAAGAAAGGCGTTCCTTAACAATGGCACTATTATTTAATGGTCCTCCGTGTGAGTAAAATATACGACAAAAGTGCAATAACATTAATTGAATTTATAGCTTATAATTTTTGTTATAAATATTGTTGTACTTTCGCCAAAAATTATAAAACGGCCATTGAATATTATTAATCGACCGGAATAAATTAAACATATAACTCTTGTATTTGGGAGAATCACGGAGTAGTAACTGAAGCATCAAGTCAGATGAAGATGAACAATTTTAGCGATAGGCTAAAAAGCAAATCAAAGCTCATGGCGCGCCCTAAGGTGGAGGTGAAAGCTCAAAGCAAAGGAAGGTGTTCCTTAACAATGGCACTATTATTTAATGGTCCTCCGTGTGAGTAAAATATACGACGAAAGTGCAATAACATTAATTGAATTTATAGCTTATAATATTTGTTATAAATATTGTTGTACTTTCGCCAAAAAATATAAAACGGCCATTGAATATTATTAATCGAGCGAAATAAATTACACATATAACTCTTGTATTGGGGTGGATATTTTAGTTACAATATTGTCCCTATCACAAAACGTCAGTATGACCGTCTTCAGTAAAAAACTGTCATAATGATCTGATCGTCAATTAAGTTAAATATTCGTCCTTTCTTCCATTATCAAGGATCAGCTGTAGGTCATTCTCCTGATACTTATATTCATATATTCCATTTTTGTTTTCAGAGTATATTCTGCAAAGTAAATTTTCTATATATAAATAATACATAAAATAGAATTGGTTGAAAAAAAATATTTTCATTAAGGTTTTCTTTGGATTTGAGCTAGCAATTGTAATGAGATTATTGTGGAGTGGACTGATAAGCGAAGATGCACCACCATGTAAAATAAATATGTGCAATAACATATTGAGAAAAATAGGAATAAAATTTAACCAAATATATGTGCAAGATATTCAATACATTTGAGATATAAAACGGATATATTTTTCGCGTGTATTTGCTATATATATTTAACACATATATGCAAATATATTTTTTTTTCCACATTCATACAATATTTTATATTTTTTTCATTTATTTCCCGTATTAATTTTTTTCGTGGAGGATATCTAACATATTGACGGATGGAAATGCGTCTCTTCACCCCAAGAAGGTCCGTAGCACTGCTCACAGATGGCGACACTCGAACTACCGAACGCCATCTCGCTCGGGTCTAAAAAGAACGAAAAAAAATTACGACGAAGAGTACAGAGCTGCAAACATTCGTTGCCATTCAAACGGATAGAACACTCTGCAGCAACTGTTTCTCTCAAGAAAAAAGTTTCTCAAATATCCTCAAATATTAAATATTTCCGAGCATTTTCGTTTCGTACCAACGAATATTATCATAAATTGCAATGCATCGGTGAAAAGTCATCAAATAATTATTAGCAATTCTTTACCTTTCTGCCCTGCCCATAAAATGTTAAGTTAATAAAAAAAAATATATTTCTCAATAAAATCCATTTCATCTCGTATTTATTTCCTAAAAATTCTCAATTGATAATTTTTTCCAGAAATGGAAAATCGGATAAGCCATAATTCCTCAATTTTATAAAGTCCCTAATCAATTTTAATTAAAATTCTCGGTAACTTTTGTTATCCATTGAAATGAGACGAGCACGAGCGGATTCATCACTATCGAAAAAGCTCGTGAGCTTTCACTCGAATTATTTACGTATCGTGCGAGTGCGTGAAAATGAATAAAAATACAAAACCGATGGCCGATTGAAGAGAACAAACAATAATGAACAATCGGTAAAACATCGAATAAAAAGCAACGGAAAATCTTGTTGCCTGACTGGCGATGCGGTCTCGTGTATTTCGTTGGCGCTGTGGCCGCGCTTTTGGGCCGACCGATAGACGCGTCACCATAGCGACCGTCGGTTGTTTATTGTTGCGCGGAGTAGGGCGGAGGTCGGAGGGCAAAAGGGGTCACGCACGCACACATTGCAAAAGAAGAAGCGAAGGGGAGTATTTCAAGCTTTACCAGCAGCGTCATCAGAGCCAGAGAGGGAAAAGGGAGGGTAGTTGGCGGCGGTGTGGGGGGAGTGGGGTGGGGGTGACAAAGGGTGGCCGCGACCACACTCACCGAACGAAAAACATAGTCATCCCCAACTCTCCTTCGAAAAGCCACCCCCCACCCCCAACTCTACCGGTACTCCTAATGAGAGTTCGATAAAGCGAACGTTACGAGAGCTCGACATCGACCGCATCGAAATTGTGTTTTTTTTCGTGCAGTTATATATTTTTTTTTTCGTTTTGTTTCGCATATCCAGTGCGTATTAGCGATATGCAATAGAACCTCGTTCAGTTTTGATAGACATCGAATTTTCGATCGATGAATCGATCGTCCAAAGGTGATGTGAAACAGGCATAGGTGCGAGATAGCTGGAATGTCTAATGAAATGTAGTAGGTGGGATAGATTCGGGAAATATGAACCAAAAATACCGTTTATAACGTCTGCTATCAGAGTTCAAATTGCGTTTCATTGGTGTGAAATTCCTTCAGAAAAGTGCGACCTAAAAAGCTTTTGTATGAATATATTCCCAGGCAGTTTTTTTCCATCAATATTTCGGTGATTCATCTTACACTACTTTTTCGAGAATTTTGTTCAAATCCAGTGAATTATAGACCGCCAGAGCGAGTTAGTTAATTCAATTTATTCAATTTAAAGTTAATTCGGGGTTTACCGAGTGATCGGTCGACTGACTTCCCTTAGGGCCGTATTTGATTGTCACTTGAGCGTTACTTTTCGTTATCGTTATAACGTCCGAGGGAAAATGAAGCGACATAGAATAATCGAGGTCAACACAACTTGGAACTTGATAATTTATTTTAGAAGTTCTGGCACGAAACGACCAAAAGTTATGCACTTGTAAAATATTTGACAGTTGTATAAAATGGATTCTTTTAAGCACGAAAAGTGCGTAAAATATTAACGGCTGAGTGAAAAAGTTATTGCAGAAAGGTGTATTTGAACGACATACATTTTTTTTCTTGCAGTGACAGCCACGGGCAATTTTCCCAAACTTAAACACTTTTTTTCGATCGAGTTCATTGTCTTTTTCTGCAACTCTCGCGCTGACTAAACTTCAGAACGTAACTGAGGCGAGAGATTATCAAGATGGGAAATGGTCTGGCGGGATGCTCGAGCTCGAGTGCCGAGAAAAATAGGGAAGCGGAAAATGGAAAGAAAAAGAAATAACGACTGAGAACAGAGGAGTAAAGCGCCCTCCGGATGGGCCACAACCGGAAGTCACCGGAAACTCCCTATCAGCGCCTTGGAATCTTTGCGTCGTCAGCTCGAGTCCAGCGGCCGGCAAATATAGCAAATATAAAGGGAAGGAAAGAATGTGATATAGAGAAAAGAGGAAAAAAGTATGCCCGATGAGCTTTGGTGAAGGGTGTTGTAACGATTTGCGGTGAATGGATTTAGCCGAGAAGACAATTTTTTTTGTATACGCTCCTCCTCGCAACATAATCCATTTCATCCCTTATATTTTCCTTTGAATCATAATCTGCGAATGACCAAAAAGAAGGTAATCATTCGCGACGTAGGAATTCACGATGCAGGGAAATAATTCCTCCGGGAATCAAGCGCTGTTCTGTTCATCGGTCTTGTTTGGGTTGGGTTTGGGTTGTTATCACAAATATTGTAGGAACGATTGAACGATATAGTGTAGAGAGTGAAGTAAGAAATTCAAGGCAAAAACAAGATTTCATTTAATGATAATGCGGACGATTGTGTCAAGAATATCAGCAGACCAAATTAATTATCGATTGACCATTGTTAAAAACAGTGGATAATTTTAAGTCAGAATTTAACTGGAGCTGTCGAAGCTCCGCTACATAATAAAACTAGCGGGTTGTTTACGGTTGGTTACTCGCTTAGGCTCAAGCAGAGAGTGCCTGTCAGTGTCTGTAAGTACCTCTGAGTGTCTGTGAGTACTTGTGAGTACTTATGAGTGTCTGCAAGTGGATGTGAGTATCTGTGAGTGTCTGTGACTATATGGAAGTGTCTGTGTGAGTGGCGGTGAGTGTCTGTGAGTCTCCGTGACTGTCTGAGAGTGGCGGTGAGTGTCTGTGAGTGTCGGTGAGTGTCTGTGAGTGTCGGTGAGTGTCTGTGAGTATACGGAAGTGTCTGTGAGTGGCGGTGAGTGTCTGTGTGTACCGGTGAGTACCTGCGAGTGTCGGTAAGAGTGTGAAATGAGTATAATTTATTATTTTGTAGATATTAGGATACTTTCTGACTGCGTTATACAAAATTTAAACGGAGTGTAAAAAATTGAAAGTACGAATTTCACGAGAATCGGAGAGCATGGCAGCTGTAGATGTGCGGTCGTGAGTGTGGCTCTAGGGCTCTCATATATAACAAGCCGCGATCCTCGTGGCCAGTATTCGGTTAATTAAACATAACCCAACCATTCACCTACCTCCGTACCGTGTTCGTTCAGCCCAGTTTGTTAATTTTGATTCCAGTTATAATGACGAGACCAAAATAATTTGATAAAACAAAAATGAAACATACTATCATAGTTTAGCCGGAATGAGTCACAAACAAACGTTTAAAATGATAAATATAACAATCGTCTCTCGAAACTTTTTGTTCGTTGAACCGATGTGAAAAATGAATGGGCAAAGAAGAACGAGAAGTGTCTCATCACGTCTGAACAACGGATACAACCCTTTGGCCATGTAATTACAGGCTGCCCGATGATAAAGGCTATGTGGAAGAGCCTCGAACAGGACGCGATCGAAATGGATTGTGAGAGACATGAACGTTCAACGTATACAATATCACGTTGTCGATCAGCATTACTCTCGTGGCGCAAAGAAACTCGAGTGGACGGAGATGAGAGGAGACCGGATATACTTTGGCCTTGTGTGGAAAATCGAGCTCGTCGATCAACTCAGATAGTAGGAAGCAAGCATGAAAAATACGCCGAGTGGTCTCATCTGTCACATGCATTCCTGGGCACTTGCTCTTTCATACGAGAACGCGAGCTGAATGCCTCGTCTTGATGCTTTTGCATTTTCTAGAGATACGTGCGTTCATCGCTTCTGGAAAGATACCTCCTCGTGTTTCATTAGGGAACTGCAGCAGCGACTAAAAGAATGTCCAGTGAAGGGACAATGATGATGGCGAGAGAGGCAAGAAAAGACATTGATCGATCCATCGATCAAATGTCACACCGACTGACCTCTCACGGGGCTAATTTACACTATCGCTCGACTAAAATACCCCTTGATGAACAATTTCAGTGCTAAGTATTGATGAAAAGTGTCGAATCCTCCAATTGGTTCCATACTATCACGATCGATCGATCTTTCCATCGATCAAATCTCACACCGACTGACTTCTCACAGGGCACACTGTCGCAGCACTAAAAATGATGAAAAATTTCAGTGCTAAGTATTGATGAAAGTGTCGAATCCTCCAATTGGTTCGAAACTATCATGATCAATCGATCAATCTATCGATCATATCTCACACCGACTCACTTCTCACAGGGCACGCTGTCGCTGCACTAAAAACGATGAAAAATTTCAGTGCTAAGTATTGATGAAAAGTGTCGAATCCTCCAATTGGTTCGATACTATCACGATCGATCGATCGATCCACCGATCAAATCTCACACCGACTGACTTCTGACAGGGCACGCTGTCGCTGCACTAAAAATGATGAAAAAATTCAGTGCTAAGTATTGATGAAAGTGTCGAATCCTCCAATTGGTTCGAAACTATCATGATAAATCGATCAATCTATCGATCATATCTCACACCGACTGACTTCTCACAGGGCACGCTGTCGCTGCACTAAAAACGATGAAAAATTTCAGTGCTAAGTATTGATGAAAAGTGTAGAATCCTCCAATTGGTTCGATACTATAACGATCGATCGATCCATCCATCGATCAAATCTCACACCGACTGACTTCTGACAGGGCACGCTGTCGCTGCACTAAAAATGATGAAAAAATTCAGTGCTAAGTATTGATGAAAGTGTCGAATCCTCCAATTGGTTCGAAACTATCATGATAAATCGATCAATCTATCGATCATATCTCACACCGACTGACTTCTCACAGGGCACGCTGTCGCTGCACTAAAAATGATGAAACATTTCAGTGCTAAGTATTGATGAAAAGTGTCGAATCCTCCAATTGGTTCGATACTATAACGATCGATCGATCCATCCATCGATCAAATCTCACACCGACTGACTTCTCACAGGGCACGCTGTCGCTGCACTAAAAATGATGAAAAATTTCGGTGCTAAGTATTGATGAAAAGTGTCGAATCCTCCAATTGGCTCGATATTATCACTATCAGTTACAATTTAACGCCAGTAGGAGAAATCAATTTAACAATAGGAAAAAGAACAATTTATCCGTACACTTTGTTTCCCCCAAAAATGTGAACGGAATTGATCGATTAAGGGTCAAAGTGCACTGTTTGGGCGTGTATACGAGCTAAACGTCCAGTTCCGGTTCTACCTCAGCCACCATGTCAACCGTAACCTGTACACAACACACTCGTGCTGGGGTGGAATAAACTTGATCCTCATGACGAGACTTATACTAAATTTCACGAAAGGGGCGAAGGAAGCAATGAAGGAGGGGCGGACCGGGGGGGGGGGGGGGGCAGGAGGTGAAACGCACTCCTGAACTCCGTATCCGTTGCACCTGGCTTGAACCTCTCTGTTCTGTGCGCGTTCCACACACTTTGCTGATACTAATTCGTCCTCGTTCAAGCACCATCTAGCGTGTGTGCTCGAGCCACGAAAATTTGTACAACGCAGCAGGCAAGCTCCGAGCTGCTTAATTTACATTCACGGGGCTCCACGGCTCGGCACAGATCGGCTAATTACCGGTTAATCGGTTGGCCGCACTCGGTATACTATTAAGAAGAGGAGGTGGGAGAGAGGTCTCTGCTTGTATGGCCCAGCCACGACCAGCCACTATCCGAGACCACGCAATGCGGCTCGTTTCACGCTCTTGTGACGATAGTTTTTTAACGCTCGTGAGAACGTTAAACTTGCCCACTTATGTGAATCGTGGCCGGAGTAACATACAGTGCTGGTCTTATAAAACAATGAATTAGCCACTCAGCATTTCATGAAATTATTTTTAATCAATGGCGATGAATTGGGGATGTCATGTGGCATCCATCCATCGCTTCTGAAAGACTTTCACTCGAGCCACTCTTGGAAAAATATAATAAATGTACAATAATTTTTCTCTACTCGACACTGACCTTAGTTCACGCACCCTTGCACAAGTCTAAATAATTCGACTAATTTTCGTAACGATCTTCACCTTGAGCAAAACAGTTTGCATCCTGCTTCTTCTTCAATTCTAAAATCAGGTTATGATTTCTGCATATGAACGATCGATTAGTCATCGAAACATCGCACAAGATTATCGTAGCTTAGATCTTCTACGATGTGACGTTGGATGGGTGAACAATGTAACATGCAGTCACGTGTGAAATCTAAAATGCATTCCACAATATAATTTCGAGAAAAAAAAAAATCACACGATACTTTCCATCGTGTTCGACCATTGAAGATCGACGATTTCTGTTTCCATCCAAATAATATTCCTTATACTATATGATTTGACGATTTAATTGATGTATCCTGAAAAAAATGCCAAAATAAACTACCACTGGAAAGTGCAGAGGATGTCAAATATTCAGTCTGGTAAAAAAAAAAAAAAAAAAACAGACATCAGTACTGTTGAAAAAAAGGGGGATTCCCAGCCTTTAGTGGCTGGCCTCTGAAGCGTTGGACCAAAAAAAATCGTTAAAAAGGTAAGTTAACGCAGGGTAATACTATCACACAAATGGGAAGCATCAAATAGAGGGTATATATCTCGGGCATGGGAGTTAGCCGTACCATCCTGGTGCCCCACCCCCCTCGGCACCCACCGCCCCACAAACCGCGGTTCGGGCGTAGAACGACCAGTAGGTATTAACTAAAAACCGAACCACCGAGCCAGAGTCTCGCTATGCTTTTGCTCGTATACCCGGCAGCGGCACACCGCGCTCGGTCAAGCCTGGTGTTTCATGCGGGAGGGGGTGTATTGGAGTTGCGCTAGCCACCACGGAGAGAGAGAGAGAGAGAGAGAAGCATGGAAGAGGTGAAGAGAGGGTGGTTGAATCGCAGATCGCGAGGGTCGGTGGCGGGCGAGGGGGAGGTCGTAACCTGGACGAGGGGTAGTCGCGGAAGGTAGAGTGGTTGGAGGGTAGCCGCTGTGGACTCGATGAGGTTGAGTAGAGGGCTGGTAGAACACTATGACAAGTTCTACGTGCACGCGAACCTCGTTTTCAGCGTTCGAACGATAGGTGTGCTCCACCAGGCGTTTGTATGAGTGCACAGTGTAAACGAGGGGGAGGAGGTGGATTGGCAAAGAGAGAGGGGTAGTTGAAGTTGTAGTGTCCACGACCGAGAGCCAACGACAGGGAGGCTGCGAACGAGAGAGGGAGAGAGAGAAAGAGAGAGAGTTTGATAAGGGAGTCGGGGGCTGAAAGGGGAGTGGGTGGGGCTCTCTACGGGGGTGGAAAATGCCCACCCTGTCCATCATCCCCTCGTATAGAGCTCGGCGTCGGTGGTAACCGAGCGTCCGGCTCGCCTCATTTTGTCAGGCCAGGCAACCGGAGCTTTCGCTAGCATCACGAACGTTGGATAAAGTGAGAAAGAGAGTGAGCGAGAGAGAGATATATGTGTACACATAGAACGGAGAGGGTTACGAAGGGGGATGAGTTTTCTCTCTCCGTCACTATGTACAGTCTACAGGCCGCCAGTGCATGCATCGACCAACCAAGCTTGTAGAACATAGTCTATCGAGCCCTGCCTGGGCTATATCACAAAGAGAGACAATGCCCATGAACACTCCATTCTGTCTGGTGGGCTTACAGGCTTGATGGAATTCTGCGTCGTGAATGATGCAGATAATGGAGATTATCGAGAAAAAAAAATCAAGGAGCTGCAGTGATAATCCAGATTATTTAAGGTGATGTGAAACATCTCTGAATGCGAGAAAGATAGATCGAAATGTTTGTCGACAATTGTTTTCTGGACTGCCAAACGTTTGCTAGATCTTGCTTGTGTAAATCCCATAATAATTTTATTATTCCTGGGAAATGTTTGGCACACCTTAGAAAATGATTGTCCAAAAGTTTTCATTGCCGGCTGAAGCTGTTGCACAACGCTTTAAGAAAGGAAACATGATTCATGCACAGTCAGCATGATCCATAATTATTTGAAAAATTTAATTACTGTGACCACGCTTCCATTATCATGCCACTTTAATATATGTTTTCCTTTTGAAACGTCGGTTGGTATTACCGAGCTCGACTCACAAATCGAGCACCAGTAAAGTCGAGATACAAATTTGTAGAAGTGATTTTTTCATGAATTGGAAATATATCTGGATTATCCATAAAAGTTTTACGTTGCTCCACTTGTCGTTAACTATATTGGCCAGCAAGCAGCTGCTCTTCACTCTAAATGGGGTTGTTGAAACATTGGACGTTCGAATATGCTCCATGAATATGTAACGTACTAGGACCATCGATACATTATTATTGACCGTTCGATTTGAATCAGTGCTTTAAGATTCTATGGCCGCTGAAAAATATTCATTGGAAATATTCTGTTATCGATCGGAGTTAAGCGCAACACAAACTCAAATCGAGTGGTCAAGCAGTAGGACAGGAGTAGCAGTCACTTACCAGGACGTTGATCAACACTTGCGGACCGTATATTTTCTTACCATCGAGTCCTAATTCAATCGAATTCGGAGTCCAAGTCTTGCGATTGTGATAATCTTATCCAGCAAAATTCCATACACGTACGCGGACACGAGTGTATCCGCCATCCATTGATTGTAGATAATTAACGAAAGCATTGATGAAAAACAAAATTACACAAAATTCATTCTTTGTTATCGATCGGAGTTGAGCGCAACACAAACTCAAATCGAGTGGTCAAGAAGTAGGACAGGAGTAGCAGTCACTTACCAGGACGTTGATCAACACTTGCGGACCATATATTTTCTTACCATCGAGTCCTAATTCAATCGAATTCGGAGTCCAAGTCTTGCGATTGTGATAATCTTACCCAGAGAAATTCCCTATACGTATGCGGACACGAGTGTATCCGCCAACCATTGATTGTAGCTAATTAACAAAAGCATTGATGAAACACAAAAGTTAAAGTGCTCCTTTTTTTCTGCTTACTCACCAGCATATCCAGTAAATTTGCGTATACTGGTACAACAAATAATTCTGGCGTCGACGAGAGTCCCGGTAAAGGACATGATGACCAGCGATGCAGCAGCAGCCGCAGCAGCAGCAGAAAGAGAGCGAGAGAGAGAGAGAGAGAGATCCGCGCGCCTGGCGACCTCCACAAAGCTCACGAGCATCAGTCTCGTTCTGGTATATGTGTTTTCCCTCCATGTACAATGAATATACCTCGCTGGTAGTGAGCAGAGCTGGAGCGAGCATTTCGCGGTGTCCGGGGTGTCAGGGGTGGTTCACCAGAGTGTACCGCGGCACGGAAATTCCGTGGCAGGGGGATGGGGGTTGAAAGGAGGGCGACGGGTTTGTGGAAAAGGCTGCACGCGGGACGACGAGCGGGTGGCCACGAGCCACGACGGTGAGAGTATTTGTTGGCGCGAGTGGCTAGCCAGTCGGATTACCACTACGCCGAGTTGAGGGGGATTCGAGGGATAGAGACTGACGATAGTGGGATGGGGATGGGGAGGGAGGTATGGAGACACTCGCGAATGAGTAAATGAGAGAGGATGAAAGCGCACCGAAAGCTCAACGGTGGTAAAAAGCGAGATGGAAAAGCTGGTTGAGACCCCCGCCTCTCGCCCTTCCCTCGCGGTGGGGTGGTCGAGGGACGGCGGGGGGGGGGGGCGAGTTGCAGAGTTCAGCTTGGTTCCTGGTATAGAAAGTAGGATGGATAGATGGATGCACGAGAACGAACGGGCAAAAACATGAGGTGGTGAGTGACGCGCCATGCAGCGAGAACGGTGGATCACGAACCAGTGGAACGACATACAGTGCCACTCGACGAAAAATGTAGCCAGTATAGCGAGTGTGGCGAGAGGAGGGTGAGGGAGGAAGTGGGATGAAAGAGGAGAACTGGTTGGGTCGGAAGAGGCGAGCAACCACCGCTGGTAAAATTTACACGCATCACGAGGGTCCGCTCGGTCACTCGCGATGCTGAATGCCGAGGGTTAAAAGAGCATCGCTAATGGCCCTGCTTGGTTATTTTGTGGATTTTTATAATACGAACAGGACGCTCTCTTCACTACCTTGCTCTTTTCACTCTCCTCGCCCTTTCCCTTCTGGTCTCCACTCTTTTGCTGTTTTATCCTCGAACCCTATTTTTGGTGTTTCGATCCCTGTTCCATATATGGACTCACTCATTGCCGCACACTCTTCATTACAACTGGGTCTCTTTTCGTCTTTTTTTTTTTTTTTTTCAAACACCATTGATCTGACATCGGCCTGAATGCTGTACCGTCTACGAAATAAATTACTGCAATAATCAGACGAACATTTCATTGCCTGATTGCAATTGTTATGGATGAATTATTTAAATTCAGTGGATCTTCCAATACTGTTTATATGAATCAATGTAAGCAACATTGCGCTGGAGTCAGAATGAAAACTTCGGATTTGGAGATATGGTCGTATTATTCCATGATGGAAGTTAAAATAACTGATTAACGCAGTCTAGCTGAGTTACCAATTACCAGCATTTGATATTTAGAAGCCATTTTTTGTAGGATCCTATTCAATGCCCACTCGACGTAATCCATTGAAGTATTTCATCCTGGCACAGAAAAAAAAAATCCTGGATGCCAACTGACATGGGATACGGCTGAAGCATGAGTGAAGTTGAATCAACTACATTTTTATGATTCGCTTCTAATTTTGATCATTGACCCAATTACTCGTTATTTGGGAACCAAAACTAGACACTCTCTAACCGATGATTCTGATATCCCTATGTCATTTTTTCTCCATAGCACGCTTTGATTCATCGGAACTCCACAATATCAAACGTCATTGAAACTAGGATGTGAAGTGAGTGCCCTGCCCAATGTCATGTTAATACACTGGAATACACATCCAATAGCATCAAGCAAGTCAAGCTTATCGAAGGTAGGGTGGACGCCCTATCTAGGTGGAGTGGACGTGATTGCGGTCATGCTGGTGATCTCGCGCCACGGAATATTTTCCATGGGCTTTCCTGAGAGTTCCAAAGCACACGTAGCAGTGAGTGCAAAGGGCAAAAAGTTTAAGAATCGACGTAGAATGCAATGCTAATCCACTGAAATATACATGTATATCCAATAGCATCAAGCAACGCAAATTAATCGAGGTGTAATGATGATAATTGTCGTCAATGTTGGTGATTTCGCATCGTGGAGAGTTCTTCATGGACTTTCCTAAAAGTTCACAAGAACGTAACAGCGGGTGCAATGAAAAGTAGGGGTGTGCGAATAATTTGAAACGTCGAAAAATTCGAACTTTCGAAGAATTTGAAATTTCAAATGATTCGAATATTTTCGGATAGTTCCATAAATTTCAAAAAAACTCTTGAATTATTCGAAAAACTCTCGAATTATTCGATTGGAATAAAAAGTGTAAGAACGAAACAAAGGTAGGGTGGACGCTCTACCCATCAGGTGGAGTGGTGGTAGTGATTGTGGTCATGTTGGTGATTTTGCACCGTGAAGTGTTCTCCATGGGCTTTTCTGACGATTCACAAGAACACGTAACAGTGGTTGCAAAGGGTAATCAATGTAAGAATAAATTTCTTAATTGGGAATCTCGTTATAATGAACAGGAAAGTTTGTGTTTTTCACCGTGTCCATCCAGTTGATTTTCTTCATCAAACCAATTTAATCCTTCACATTTTTCTACCTCGATGCGTATATAGATACTTGGATATCTGACCAGGACAGAATAGTATTATACATATAGAAGAGTTAAAAATTAACCGTAGGTATTGTAAAATGATAAAAAAAAAATGTAGTTGAACGTAACTACATGCTACGAAGCCTCATGAAACGACCATCGCCGACGCCACCAGCGTCCATGAGCTATCCTCATATACACGCTTCAGCCGACAGAGGATACAAGGGCGAGTGAGTGAACGAGTCAGCCGATATAGACCAGAGTCAGAACAACTGGAACGGAGATAGGCGGAAAGCAACGAGGCTGGCAGTGGCCTCAGAGCGCACTCCGCAAATTTTCAACCCCCTACCCCCCTGCTGCCACTGGTACGTTTTTGCTCCGCGTTCAACTGCACCCCGGCCAGTATACCACCAGATCAATGGGGGCTGCTAACACAAGTTAGTATGTGTGTGTCCGCAGACAAACGAACGAACGAACGAACGAACGAACGAACGAATGAACAAATGGATGGATGGACGGATAGACGGGCGGACACGATGCCGCTTCTGCATGGTTGCATGCATGCATGCTTGCATTTAGTGGTGAGGCAGTATGATGGTGGAGGATACACATGCCAAAGTTTCGATCCTCCTGTGTGCCTCGTTCTCGATACATCCAGGGTTAGCTTTAGTATGCAAAACAAAAAAAATAATCTGAGCCTTGAAGATTTTTACACCCGATCAACGATACTGATGGTCAGGGTCTTTGCTCCCAACGAGGTTTTTTCTAAGATAAACAAATTATTTTAAACTCGATCCTAGTAGTTAAATGAAAGGAAGGTATGCCCTGCGATACGTGTTGAAAGGGAAAAAAAATCATTGTGTTTTTTCAAGTAAAAACTTTGCTTGAACAACTCCAAATTTCATAATTTGATTCCGCATTAAACTCTTCATGAAGAGCATTAATCATCAAGTAAAACAGTAGAATATTTTTTCATTTGAGTGCCAGTTAGCTGTATCATTAGTCTTAAATCTCTCATCTAGTCTTTGCTCCCAATGAGGTTTTTTCTAAGATAAACAAATTATTTTACACTCGAGCCTAGTAGTTAAATGAAAGAAAGGTATGCCCTGCGATACGTGTTGAAAGGGAAAAAAAATCATTGTGTTTTTTCAAATAAAAACTTTGCTTGAACAACTCCAAATTTCATAATTTGATTCCGCATGAAACTCTTCATGAAGAGCATTAATCATCAAGTAAAACAGTAGAATATTTTTTCATTTGAGTGCCAGTTAGCTGTATCGTTAGCCTTAAATCTCTCACTGTTAATATTCACGTACCAATAAATACAACATTTTCGGCTTTGCTATTATTGCTTGAGTCAAAATTCGTTGGATTTTTCTTACATCGTTCCTGCATGAATGATTCAACTCTTGATTCGTACGTGGCCAATTCTGTTGCTGCGCCTCCTTGCTTCAAGGCTCGTATCTCTCTGATGGCTCTGGCATACACCACGTCCAGGATCGCCATCCAATCGCCGTTCCGATTCAGCGACTCGTAAAACAATACGCGGCTGATTACTCGATAACTCTTGCGGAGGAAGCGACGTACGGGGAGGTAAAACAGAAGCGGCGAGTAGGACGGGTTGCCAAGGCGTGAAAGGGGATGGGGGTGCCTGTTATATACAACGGATACAGGCTCGAAGCTCTCTATCTCACTCTGGGCTTTCTGTATTGCCATCGCTAGCCAGGTTTTGCGATTCATATACGCAACGGAATTACCGATTCACGCGCCACTGAAGCAGGTCGTGCGCGTATGTGCCTACTACAAATGTCTATATATATATATGTATGCATGTACGTACAGTGGAGGGTCCGGGATACGGTATAGAGCGCGTATAACGCGATAGAAAGCCCGCACAACGCAATACAGGGAAATTCACCAGGATAGAGTTGAGCGAGCAAGCCAATGCTAATCATGTTCGATCCAATATCCTTATCGAACCCTATTGAATTATCCTCCATTATGCTCTCGATCGTAATATCTCACACGCTTTTATATGACAGGTCAGTGATGTCAAAGAAAAAAAAAATACCATCGGATTTATATTCCATTTTCTTTGTCATTTAAATTCGATGTACGAGGTTTGATTGTATAATTATTGAAGCAGCGATGAATGATAAAACATGAATCAAATTTATGGCCTGGAGAGCTTAAATGAGAGTTTTTCCATTTTACTCTTTAAATTATTCAAATGATTTAACTTACTCGTATCTATTTTGAGAAATACTTAATTTTTATTGTATTACAAAAGTTTACTCGATAATTAGCTTCCTCGAAGGCTCTCGAATGGTCGAAAATAATCTTGGCGAATTATGGATTATCAAATTTCTAGTTTAAAATCGATCTTTAAGCGTGTGGCCCAGCTTGTAACGGAAAAATTGGTAACAATAAATTATATGAGTTCATCAATCAGCCGAAGTTTTCGAGTACTAACAGAATGAGTGTCGAGGTGCTCGATTTTTTTTTTTTAAATATATATATGTATACATATGATGAAAAAAAAAACCGACAACTCTGAACAAAGTGAAAACATCTGCCAGGTATATCACTCCCTCCGGACTGCCACTGTCCGCGTTAAATCAGGTGAACGGTGATGCGCAGGACAATGATTTTAAGGGACACGTGAGAGGGGGATTTGACATTGGACCAAAAATTCCATACGGAGGCTTCGTCTTACCTTTTCCATTCTTTTTTTCTACTTTTCCGCCATCTTTTTTCATTTTTTTCCCTTCTTTTCTTACCGAAAAAATGAGACGTAAAAAAGTAAACTTGATAGGGGCCGGAAAGGAAAAAAAAGAAAGAAAAAAATCTTGCCGCATGGGCTACCCACCGTGAAGCCGCGCAAATCGCATATCTGTGATTCCGCAACCGTTGAAAAAAGAATAAGAACTGGCAGACAAGAGATGGAGGGGGTAAAAATAAAAGCTGAAAGAAAAAAAAATAGGCTTTTGCGCTCGAGCAACCGAGTGATGTTTCCCGCTGAGACATTGGGAGGATCAGTTGCCGAGGATGTGGCGACTAATCTTTCCCATAGTACGAAATCATAATCTCATTCGGTAGCCTAACTTTTTTTATTGTTCTTCTTTCCTTTCTCCGTTCGATTCGCCTTTTTGTTATGGAAAATGCGTGTTTTTCCACCAGTTATATAACATTTTTTGGTCCAGCGTGGTTCGAGATGTTCTCGGCAGATGGCTGCACGCTATCTGACAAAAAAGGGACTCAATTTTTTCAAGAAATATTCGATGGAAGAGTCACAAGAGTCCCAAAGTTCTGTTACGTGTATTTTCTATATATTCCTATATTTTTTGCCATAATAAGCCAATTTCCATTTTTACTTTATTCATTTAACCTTAAGAGACTCAAGTTCATTTTGTTGTCCTTAAATCGTAATTTTATTTTATTCTCAAATTGGCAATAGACAAAATGGAAGAAGATGATTGAGGAATAATTGCAAATGATGACTCAACTGAAAATAAAACAATTAAATTGTTAACTGAATAAATATTAAAAGTAGAGGCAGAATCTCCTTAAAGATGCTGAACAAAGACAGATTTGGTAGTGCTCGCAAAATCAAAGGAGTGCTCAATGTTTCTTTTGTTCTTTTCTCCTTTCTCTGCATGACTCGTGTTTTTCTTCTCGAAATCGTGTATTTTCCCACCAGATTTATAACATTTTTTGGTCCAGCCTTTTTCGGAATCTTTTCGGCGAATATTCGATTTTTTTTTTGACGAATAGAAAGTACAAATTTTTTGGAATAAATTTCGATGAAGTAGTCACGAAGAGAATTCTCGAAATCGTGTTACATTGATTTTCTATATACTCCTGTCTATTTTTCCATGATTATCCAATTTACATTTTTTATTTTATTCAATCGTTCTTAAAAGACTCAATTCCACTCAAGTTTAGTTTATCTTCATTACATTTCATACAGTGAGCAGCACATGTAGTGTCTTACTCCCGTATTGAATATATATTTGCTACTGAGGATTATCCAAATTAATTTTTTGACTTTATTCATTTATTCATTCATTCATTTATTCATTCTTAACAGGCTCAAGTCCACTCAAGTTTATTTTATTGTCTTGACATCGTAATTTGGAGCATAGCGAGAGTAAAAGACTACAAGAAAATTATCGAGGAATGATTGCGAATGACGAGTCACCTAAAATTAATTGAATTAAATTGTTAACTGCGTGGACATTAAAAATGGAGTGCGAAGAAATAAAGGCAACAATGTAAACATCGAATACAGTGAGCAGTACTCCCGTGTTGTCTGTATATTTGCTACTGGGGACGGCAAAGTCTCCCTAAAGACGTTGAACAAACAGATTATCTACGGCTTGCGAATTCAAGGGGCCACGGGGTTACGGTAGAATGGTGTATCGCTTACCGAAAATCTTCGTACAAATCCGATTTAAAGAGGTCCTCACGAAATCTCTCAAGAGAAAGCCGATTGTTGTGTATACAAAAGTATATGTAGGCGGATAAGATGGAGACTTTCCTTGTGCTTAGAGTCGAAAATAGAGCTGGTGCGACAGGCTCTACTGCCGATTTAAACAGTCTCAGGAAATCATAAAAAATACTCACAAATAAGTTAGTAAAAGTTGGCATTTTTTGCTACCACAAAAATTCCCACACGAAGAAAAATGGTTTTGCTGGAATAGTAAATTATTTTTCTTTTATTATTCTAATAAATAAATTTGCTACCAGAGCAAATAAATTTTCTCTTTTAACAAATAAACATTTGCTGGAGTAGCAAACTGTGGCCAGAAAATGAATCCTTACCTATCCTACAGCAAATCAATATTACTACCATAGCAAAATCATTTGCTCAGAAAATCATTTTTAACTTACAAATAAAATTTGCTAGCCTAGCAAATAGTTTCTTAGCTCACTATACAAGCGAAATATTTACTAGGATAACAAAATTTTTGTTATTTTAGCTAAAACGTGTTTCTTCGTCTCTGTGCCAAGGACAATTTTACATGGTGAAAATCTTTTAAAAAATCGAAAAAATTATCCCATTTTAATTTATAACTTACCGAAAATGCTGTCCTTCTCACTACGAAAATCGCGCTTTCTGATAAAACGATAATAATAATGGTAATGAATTTATTGAAGTAACAAATTCATACTTTAAACATTGAACATTTAAACATTTGAACATTGAATGTATTCACGAGCAAAATTTAATCAAAAGTTATTTTTTTTCACGATCCCAAAACATCCTCTGCTAAGGTAGCGAAAACCATTTAACGATGTAAAATCTAAAAAATAGCATCTAAGATTTAATTTTAAGCTCACAAAAAATGCGTTCCTTATGACATCGCGTCGATCATAAAACTAAATTTATTGTAATAACAAATTCAAACATTGAACATTGAACATTTAATCATGAACTAGTTTCCATGAAAAAGTTTACATAAAAATGTTTATTTTTTCCATCTCAATCTGGTATTTAAATTGTTAGGGGTTGAACGTTTCAGACTCTCTATGAGCTTCTTGGTTTTTAAACAATCGCTATTGACAAATCAACAAAAAATTTGGATAAACCATCAAAAATCCCATGAAGATTTCCAATGCAGTTTGCTTCAGGAACTGTTCACGTATTATTCTGCTGTTCGGTGGATGAAAAACCGACAGGAGCTCTGTTATTAACACCACATGCTTACAAAGAATTTTACTCGAAGTATTCTGAAGAAATATTTTTTTGCTGTCATCCTTGTTGTCATCTAGATCATCCCCAATGCCATTGAATATCCCATCTTGAGCATACACGCGTTGGGTTAGTGGAGGAAACCTCTCTGGTTAAGGTTGCACACACAAAAGTTCATCCATGGGCTTCTGCACACACGAGGAAGGGAGAAAAAAAGTCGAGTGTCGGGCTGGATAATCCTGGGGGTGATTTTGATCTCTTCTATCGTGTCTTCCGTGTTTTTTGGACAATATTGTTTTTTTTTTTCATCGTTGAATTTACAACAGAAAGATGTGTAATAAAATACACGAAGAAAAGGGATTAGATTCACTCGATGCTTCTGCAAACACTACTTTTAATATTGAGTCGATCGTTATCCTCTTAGCTGAATCGGGGATGGAGGATAAACAGTTTTCGAGAGCCTTGAGGCACACCACGTCTTATTTCGTTCCCGGTTTATTCGAAAGTTTTTTTTTTAATACCTCATGGCACACACCCTCTAGAATTTTTAGTACGATGAACTGTAATTTGCAGGGATTAAGGGCTGGATAAACCTGACCGATTTACAAGATTTTTACTCAATTAAAAATCATATTTACTGTCACTGATTAAAAATCATAAGTACTGCCATTGATTTCCCTGTTGGCAAATCATCAAAAAATATTTATAAACCATTAGAAATCCCATGAAGACTTCCAACGCGGTTGTCCATCTGTCTCTGGGAACTTATTATTCTGCTGTTCGGTGAATGAAAAACCGACAGGAGCTCTGTTATTAACACCACATGCTTACAAAGAATTTTACTCGAAGTATTCTGAAGAAATATTTTTTTGCTGTCATCCTTGTTGTCATCTAGATCATCCCCAATGCCATTGAATATCCCATCTTGAGCATACACGCGTTGGGTTAGTGGAGGAAACCTCTCTGGTTAAGGTTGCACACACAAAAGTTCATCCATGGGCTTCTGCACACACGAGGAAGGGAGAAAAAAAGTCGAGTGTCGGGCTGGATAATCCTGGGGGTGATTTTGATCTCTTCTATCGTGTCTTCCGTGTTTTTTGGACAATATTGTTTTTTTTTTCATCGTTGAATTTACAACAGAAAGATGTGTAATAAAATACACGAAGAAAAGGGATTAGATTCACTCGATGCTTCTGCAAACACTACTTTTAATATTGAGTCGATCGTTATCCTCTTAGCTGAATCAGGGATGGAGGATAAACAGTTTTCGAGAGCCTTGAGGCACACCACGTCTTATTTCGTTCCCGGTTTATTCTAAAGTTTTTTTTTTTAATACCCCATGGCATACACCCTCTAGAATTTTTAGTACGACGGAACTCTAATTTGCAGGGATTAAGGGCTGGATATACCTGAACGATTTACAAGATATTTACTGAATTAAAAATCATATGTACTGTCACTAATGCCAAGAGGTATTTTCAAAAGATCTACCATATCCCCGACATTAATCAATAATATACGTACCTCAGTTTCTGTTAGACATAAAAAAAAAACTAGTTAAAAATATGAATCGTTACTTCATTTTTCTATCTATCAACGATAGCTTAGAAAATGTTTTTGATTTTTCAGTTTGCAGAACAACAGAAATTCATGACTTTTCGACGGTCAAAAAATTAAACAGTGGCCAAGGATCATGCACATGTAAATCAATCATGTCTATCCAACGGTTAAAGACTGGAAGATTTTTTTTTTAATTGCATAAGAGAACATCGCAAATTCATCTGCTCGTGGCCGAGCTCTCTTGCAGGTACACTTGAGGAAATCGATCTTGCGAGTAAAGAGTCCTGAACATAAAGCAGAATAATTGTATAACGTTTAGAAGGGGCTGGGAACATGGCTGAAGATATTCCGTTATAGGTATCTCACTACCCCCCCCCCCCACCCCCCTCGACATCCACCACCACCCCAGCCCAGTATCATTGGGAATGGCTCATCAAGACAGGATTGGATGGCGAGAAAGTCAGACTAGATGTTAAAGTGTAGTATGGGCGCCCTATTGCCTCATTAATGTCTCCTCTCATGACTGCCCTGGCAGCCATCGTCTCGACCCATATCTAGGCATTTCTGTCCTTCACTACTCGGACGATATCACAACCCTATCCTCCGATATGACCGGCAAAATGTCACCCTCATCGAGTAGAGACAGAAGGAAAAGGAGAAACGGGGCGAGGGCAAAAGTGCTCTTGCCTGAGGCTTCGTGGCCAACTCCTAAGTAAGGTCACCCAATGGCAATTTCCGGTAGCCATTTTGGCTCAAGGAAATTCACATCGAGGAACAGTGTGCGAATAAGAAAACGAAGGGTCTCGCCAAAGGAGTAGAGAACATGGGGAGTTGATACGACCTGCGGGAACTATCGAAGAAAATGAGCACGCACGAGTCACGGAATAAAGTGACTATATATATATATATATATATATGTATGTATGGGGAGCAATTTTACGTAAATTATAACGTTCGGTTTGGACTTGCTCCAAAAGTCCATGTCATGAATGAACTGGACTCGATTAAGGCCTTTCAAAACCGTTTGTATATTTTTTAAAAAGTTTAATCGGGAATCATCCGATATTTTCCTAATATACGTTATCGTATAGGTCACTAATGTTTCATCTTCAAAAAAATTATATGCTCCTGCATGGAGGAAGTTCTGAATTCGTAAAATTCTTTTTTTAACTATATGTTCATATGCCAGAGTGCTTAAAATTTAGGACATATAGTCAAAAAATTATATTTAGATAAAAATATCTGGGTGTGTCTCGAATAAATGACATCGTGCCAAAAACCAATCGTGCTTAAATTTTGTGAACATAAGTCGGTGAGCTGAGCCACCTTTGTTTGCTGCGATGCTCGTTCAAATAACTCATATGTCGTATAGATTTTCTTCGATCTTGATTTTTTTTTTTTTCAAGATTGTGGCCGTTCTAGTTTTTGTAAATATTCAGCTATCGAGCTATAAATTTCTACACAACTTGGCTGTTAAATAAGGATGTACGGTATTGAGTTTAGCAAAAATCGACAAACGAGTTTAAATTTTATGGAACTTTGAATTAAAAAAAAATTAACTTCCTTAATTTCGTCTTAACGTTTACGTATTGATATGAAAGTTTATACTTAGTTGAGTGAAGATTAACCAAAGTATTCTGATTTTATGAAGGTTTTAATGGTTTGGAATTAAAAAAAAAAACTTTTTCTACGATGTATCGTTTCGGGATGAATCAAATTGTCATTAGACGTAAAATCGACTTCTGGATTTAATAAAAAAAAAATCATTCACTCGAACATGTTCGGCCATTAACAAAAAAATGGTTCAAAAAATTTGCATCTATCTAGCACTCTCACTCATTGAAGTTTCACATAGCCTTAATGGCTTCATCGCTATATGCTGTCTTCAATTCTTCACTTGCTCGGATTAAACGAGGCAGAGGATAAATTTTCTTACTAGAAATCTGTCGCTGCCATTAACATCGAATGTGAAAGGACCCTTTGCATTGAAATTGACGCAACTATACCGAGTCTCGAAATGTTTCCCCTCTTTCCTTCGATGGCACAAGGATCATCGTCTTTGGCTCTTCGCTAACGGATCCATCTGTCCTTGGCGACAGTGGCTCCGACAATTCGTGCATTCTTCACCCTCGTGTTGGATCCAACAGCACTGTTAATTCCATTTGAACCTCTCGCTTCGAACTACCCTCTAAGACCATCTGAATATTTAATACTACCCCCTAGCTCACACTTCGCTTCCCTTCTATCTTTACTGTTCACTATGACGTTGAGCTTTCAACTCAGCATCTTGTATATATTACATACACTCTCATACATTATCCTGGGCATTCTCCGTTTGTATATTAGAATTTACTGACTTTTCGTACAGATTATACATTAAAATCAAAGTACACACGAAAATATAATTAACCGAATTTTTATTTTGGTACTTCATCGCTTAAATTTTGCGAGAAGTCTTTGTGTTCCGAAATATTTTCAAATTTTATGAAAAATTGCACCTGCGTATGTATTGGCAATCTGAACCCCAAATTCGATCTAAAGTTTCATTAAACTCAAGTCCGAATGTAAATTTCAATATCGGTCATGTTTAATTCGCCCCTAAATCATAATTCAAGTTTGAACTTAAGATTGTCCTTCAAGATCAAACTTTCGACTGAAAATTAGGGCCTTGGACAAATTATCCAATCACATGTAATTGGGAATAATTATTGATACGAAAATTGTGAGCCATATATACGATGATTAAGATTTTTTTTAAATATTTGTCGTACGATTCTGGAATTTACGTGAGTGTATAAAAAATTGAAGGTTCGAGAGTGTAGATCGTATCAGATGAAGTATATTTTGTTGCCACTGGGCCTGGAAAAAAATTGCATCTGCGTATGTATTGGCAATCTGAACCCCAAATTCGATCTAAAGTTTCATCAAACTCAAGTCCGAATGTAAATTTCAATATGGGTCATGTTGAATTCGCCCCTAAATCATAATTCAAGTTTGAATTTAAGATTGTACTTCAAGATCAAACTTTCGACTGAAAATTAGGGCCTTGGACAAATTATCCAATCACATGTAATTGGGAATAATTATTGATACGAAAATTGTGAGCCATATATACGATGATTAAGATTTTTTTTTAATATTTGTCGTACGATTCTGGAATTTACGTGAGTGTATAAAAAATTGAAGGTTCGAGAGTGTAGATCGTATCAGATGAAGTATATTTTGTTGCCACTGGGCCTGGAAAAAAATTGCATCTGCGTATGTATTGGCAATCTGAACCCCAAATTCGATCTAAAGTTTCATTAAACTCAAGTCCGAATGTAAATTTCAATATCGGTCATGTTTAATTCGCCCCTAAATCATAATTCAAGTTTGAACTTAAGATTGTCCTTCAAGATCAAACTTTCGACTGAAAATTAGGGCCTTGGACAAATTATCCAATCACATGTAATTGGGAATAATTATTGATACGAAAATTGTGAGCCATATATACGATGATTAAGATTTTTTTTAAATATTTGTCGTACGATTCTGGAATTTACGTGAGTGTATAAAAAATTGAAGGTTCGAGAGTGTAGATCGTATCAGATGAAGTATATTTTGTTGCCACTGGGCCTGGAAAAAAATTGCATCTGCGTATGTATTGGCAATCTGAACCCCAAATTCGATCTAAAGTTTCATCAAACTCAAGTCCGAATGTAAATTTCAATATGGGTCATGTTGAATTCGCCCCTAAATCATAATTCAAGTTTGAATTTAAGATTGTACTTCAAGACCAAACTTTCGACTGAAAATTAGGGCCTTGGACAAATTATCCAATCACATGTAATTGGGAATAATTATTGATACGAAAATTGTGAGCCATATATACGATGACTAAGAATTTTTTTAAATATTCGTCGTACGATTCTGGAATTTATGTGAATGTATAAAAAATTGAAGGTTCGAGAGTGTTGATCGTATCAGATGAAGTATATTTTGTTGACACTGGGCCTGGAAGATACGACCGAAACGACCGAATGGAGGTTTACAGTCAAAAGCAGTTCAGCCAAAACTTCTACGGAACAAACGGCACACAATCGTGCCCAACTACTACCATATACCCTCTCTCGTATACGGTCCTTAATTCGAGTCAAGATTACAAATTGATTCCGCAGCAGTCTGTATATGAATCAGGCGTCACGTGTTTGGGACGCACCCCTCTGGACACGTACCCCTACATGTTATCGTAACAGCCCACCATACAGCCGTATACAGTATCGTCTGATGGTGCGCATACGGTTTCTCTCCTCCGATAGCATTGGGTGGGTAGAACAGAGAAAGAAAGAGCAACATACCATCCCTTTCCACGATATTCCACCTTACCCTCCACTCTCTCGATAACCCAATATCGTTGTACAGTTCCTGTGCAAAGTTTTCATCTTTTTAGCTATTATACCCACTGCTTATGATTTGTTACTTCCTATTTTTTCTGGAATGAAAATAATTGATTTACGTAATATATGAAATGTATGAAAATAATCGATTTGCGTAATATATGAAATGTATGAAATGTATGAAATATATGAAATATATGAAATGTATGCAATATATGAAATGTATGAAATATATGAAATGTATGCAATATCTGAAATATATGCAATATTTCAAATTTATAATTGATATTTTTTATACGCAAAATACTGTGTATTTAAAAATATATATTTTTCATGTGCGAGCTTATTTCTCTTTCATATTGAATTTTAAATGCAGTATTTTGGTGCATTTCACAATCAGTAGAAGAGAATCGGGCTACGATAAAGTGTTAGGAAGAAGATTAGGAAAGTCACAAGACCCACTGGCATGATCGATGCCCCACCCCCCTGGCTATTATTGCTCTGACACAAGAGCAACATCATCCCCTTACGTGCATTCTGGCAGCAAGAGTAATAGCACACAATGTTCGGGGCATCAAAAACGTCGTTATCATCACCCCAAATCCAGCTTGCTACGTGACAAATCCTAATTGAACAATTTTCCGTATGACACTCGTCATTGTCGTCCATATTTTTTTTTCCCTTTGAAAAGGGATGTCTTGAAAAATCATAACGGAGAGTTCCAGCACAAGAAAATTTGAAAACTTATTGCGAGTAATGAAAATACTCCAGCTTTGATACTGAACTTATTGCGAGTAATGAAAATACTCCAGCTTTATTTTTTTCATTTAATTGATTGGCTACTTTAATTGATAACAAGTAAAAAATTATACATTAATATTAATATACGTCATATATTGCTTTCCTTTCAGTGAACCAACAACGTGACCAATGCTAATTGGACAATTTTCTATACGACACTCGTCATTGTCGTCCATATTTTTTTTCACTTTGAAAAGGGATGTCTTGAAAAATCATAACGGAGAGTTCCAGCACAAGAAAATTTGAAAACTCATTGCGAGCAATGAAAATGCTCCAGCTTTGATGGTGTATTTTTTTTCATTTAATTGATTGGCTACTTTAATTGATAACGGGCAAAAAATGACACATTAATATTAATATACGGCATATATTGCTTTCCTTTCAGTGAACCAACAACGTGACAAATCCTAATTGGACAATTTTCTGTACGACACTCGTCATTGTCGTCTATATTTTTTTTCACTTTGAAAAGGGATGTTTCGAAAAATCGTAACGGAGAGTTCCAGCACAAGAAAATTTGAAAACTTATTGCGAGCAATGAAAATGCTCCAGCTTTGATGGTGTATTTTTTTTCATTTAATTGATTGGCGACTTTAATTGATAACAAGTAAAAAATTATACATTAATATTAATATACGTCATATATTGCTTTCCTTTCAGTGAACCAACAACGTGTCAAATCCTAATGGAACAATTTTCTATACGACACTCGTCATTGTCGTCCATATTTTTTTTCACTTTGAAAAGGGATGTCTTGAAAAATCATAACGGAGAGTTCCAGCACAAGAAAATTTTAAAACTTATTGCGAGTAATGAAAATGCTCCAGCTTTGATGGTGTATTTTTTTTCATTTAATTGATTGGCTACTTTAATTGATAACAAGTAAAAAATTATACATTAATATTAATATACGGCATATATTGCTTTCCTTTCAGTGAACCAACAACGTGTCAGATCCTAATTGGACAATTGTCTATATGACACTCGTCATTGTCGTCCATATTTTTTTTCACTTTGAAAAGGGATGTCTTGAAAAATCATAACGGAGAGTTCCAGCACAAGAAAATTTGAAAACTTATTGCGAGCAATGAAAATGATCCAGCTTTGATGGTGTATTTTTTTTCATTTAATTGATTGGCTACTTTAATTGATAACAGGCAAAAAATGACACATTAATATTAACATATTGCTTTCCTTTTCAGTGAACCAACAATGAGATTTTTTTTCGTGCATAAACTCTTGGTGAAACGAGAGACATCTAAAATTTAATTGTCATCAGGATTTTTATACATGATTTGAAATATCGATCGAGTGATTGATATATTAATAAATTTTGTAGCCATGACGCCCATCTCATTAATTCCCCCTGTGCGAGTATAACGATAAAGATGATCTCGTCTCGCCAGACACGAGCATACAGACCGAGAAAAAGGAGACAAAAAAAAACATGCACAGAGGACCAGAGATTGAAAAGCAACGGGAAGCCAGGAGAAAGACATCTCGGATGAGAAAAAGTGCTCGTGGGCATGTGAGAGGAAAAGGGGTGTGTGCAAAGAGAGATTGAAAACACAGGAGGATGGAATACGCATAGCATCCATAGTAATGGCGTCGCTTCCGGTTCGCTCACCGCACACAATGCGCTACTCCGTGTTAACTTTCTATGCATCCTACGTACAATTCCTTTTTTCACCTATCTTCTGTTTCACCCCTCATATAGTCTAGCATTTTTCTCGTAGCTTCTCTCGGATCTGCATCCAGCAAAGTTTACACTCGTTTTTTAGCTTTACGCATTTCTCCTCCTCCTCCCCCTTTCCTCTGGTACTTTTATGGCCCTTGTTCTTATTTCCTCACCTTTTTTCTTTCATATTCCAGTCATCATCAGCTTCGCGACATCATGCAGTGATCTCTTGTGCTATTCTGTTGAATTGTTTTTCTCATTTCGTGGATATGGTTCTTCACGTCACCGCGTAAGCCGTTCCAGGGATATTATTTTGACATCACACTACCCTCGTAAAATCCACAAAACACGCTTTTATTACACAATTGACATGCAGCAAAAAAAAAAAAAAAGTTATTCACGTAAGAAAGCTTATAACGTCAATTTCCGCCAGCTTGACGCCATATTTCCATCGAATTGCTGCATTTTCTCATCAATTATCTTTAAGAAATCATTTTGGATAATAAATTATTGCATTCGCATTAAGTGGTCGGTACTTTGTTACGTGTTAATCCAGTCATGTCTCTCACTTTCTGCTCATACCTTTTCTCTTTAATTTACTCTATCTATTAAAATATATTCTTGGCAATACATTTGTCGTTCAATATTTATACGGGACGACGAATGCTCGAGTGCGAGAGGGATAACGTCATGGGGCAACGTGTGCTCATGCACACGTTATTACGTTACGTTACGTTGGTATTTAGCCCGCTGCTGCTCGCGTCATGAGCTTTTTACTCACGCCTCCTGTAAATCCTTTACCATATTTTTCAATCTTCCTGAAATTTTATCTACGGAATGCGCTTGAAAAAAAATTCATTCGATCCATTTTTTTTTGTTAAGAATTTTTTTTTCAAAAATGTGTGCCCACCCTGAGCAAAACCCTCACGACGTGAACAATCGCATAACTTTTTTTGCACGCTGTACGGATTATTCGGTCGGGCGGTGAGATGAAACTATTTGTTGATCTGTGACGTATATCTATTTATCTTAAACTTAGATATTGTATTTTGTACAGCTGCGTATTTATTTATTCATTTCATTAATAATCGTAATATTGAATAACATATCGTGATTGAAAATAAAAGGAAAAAGTGTAATTATACCCAAGACTTACAAAATTTGATTTTCATAGATAGATATGATGTAGAAAAAAGCGTGAAAAACACAATTATTTTTCACAACAAACAATGTTTACCAATTATAATTAAAATTGTTTATTTTTTTTTAAATATCGGTTCTGTGTGATCAAAATAAATTTAAATGTATAATAATAAATTTTTTGTGAAAACAATTAAACAATTTTTTATTTTTTTGTCAAAATCATCATAAACTAAACAGAACTCCATGCTATACCTTCCATCAGCCATGGTCCTTAAGAATCAAATTGTTACTGGGATACAAAGCTCAAAATGTTCACAAACTCCGTACAAATCGATCATTGGTAAGAAAGCAGCCAACTAAAATGCACTGAAAGAAAACATTGTATTGTCCTCGAGCAACCAGATCTTCTGTGGAACCTAAAAAGTCGTTATAAAAACGACTTTTCGTTATAAAAACTGTTATAAGCAAAATTAATGTTTATAAGCATTGAAATCGTTAAGGATTAAAGTTGAAAATACAAACTAAAGCCTATAGAGAGCTATAGGCATCGCTAATTTTCAATGCCAAGAAAAGAGACTAGAGAAATTAATTTTTTAATTTCTTTAATTGACAGTTTATAAATTATGATTAGAATCAATTCCATACACACTAATTAGTGGAAACATGATTGGGATATTATTTCATAAATCTGCATAAGTAGTGTTCTGGTTTGACAGACTTTTATACTCTACACCATCAATTCCTAAGTCACTCTCTTATCAGTCAGTAAAACATTTTTTGTTATCTCGAAATTTAAAGTTACTGGAAGAGCAATCCAATACAAAATATGCTACAATATCACTAGGAGGGATAAAAATATTTCAGCTAATCCAAATGTCATGATGTCTCATCTTTACGAGTCCGGTGACTCGTTTCTAAGGGCTGTGAAGCCCTCAAATGACATAACAACGATATATGGTGATTAGCGGTAGGCAGGTCACATATAAAATTAATTTTCATACAAATAACAAGACGCACAATTGTGATGATTGAATGATTTTTTAAAGACCCAAATCGAAGCGTCTCGATCCAGATGTAATTTGGAAAATTTTGATTTTTCTGCGTGTGAATTCTCGGCATGGAACACCATCGGGTGTTCCATTCCGCGTGTACCAAAGATACGTGACCACGTGAATTTTCAACCCCTCGTTTCATCCCTTCGGTTCTTCAAGCGCTCATTCTGGGCACGTGGGAGATAGTAGGGGTCGCGCGCGCGTCTCAGCATGGAACACCCCCACCCTTCAAGACAGAGGACAAATTTTGACCTAAGAAACCTTTAAGAAAGTCACACTTTATTTTTAAAAATGGTACTGTGAGAGTAACGAAAAAAAAATTGTTGGAAGAACATGATTTATTGTTCGTCTTTATGACGACGAATTGGCAATGCTGAATCGGCAAAGCGTGTCCATGTTCTCATTTCCTGTTTTGCCTCCATTTGCCCAATGAATATTTCTATCTCTCCTTGTGCTTACGAGCTTTTTTTTTTTTACTAACATTGAATGCACCGACTGCACGATCGTTCTATCACGCGCTTATATGTCTCGATGTCTCTCTATACGTCCAAAGACCTTTATTCTCTTTGTACTCAGGCGTGTACTCGACGGGTAGCACTACGAGATATTAAAAAAAGGGCCAAGGGGTGTTGTAACTCTGTTTGAAAAATAGAGGTTAGGTGCACGTGAGGATACCGATGCTAGTGTGGCAGCCTTTTCGCGCCCAGTGACGAAGAAACGAAAAAACTGACGGATTGTGAATTCTTCTATCCATTCCTCCAACGTGCATTGCCATTTTTTTTTCTTTCATTCTTCATTTTTAATTAATGCAACCCCATATTTTCATCTCATTTATTTCGGGAGCCACTAATTATTCTCATGAACTTGAACTTAAATCTTAACAGGGGTAAAGGAGGATTTACATTAAAAAATATAAGAATAATTTTACCATCAAACTTTTAGTATGACCAATTTTGATACGATACAATTTTGTGAGCTTTTAGGAACGCCCAAAAATATCTCTGAGTAGGAAACATACGCTCTGTTTGATGATCGTAGGCTTGACGTGCTTTCTACTTTCACCTCCTGCGTCGTAATCGAAAATATACATAATAGTGAATGAGCGAGCAGAAAAAGGAGCAAAAAATTCCTCACAATGTCGAACTTTGACTGGCACTTTCGCCACGATTGTTTTCATATTCAAGTGTAACCTGCAAGGTGCTTCAGCGGTATATAAGTAACCGAGATGTAAAATTTACCGAGGGAAAGATTTCACTAGGGCTCGTCGTTCTGCGGAAACGTCAGAAAACCCCAGAAAAAATATTCAACAGTCGCGTGGCACGAAGAAAAAAAAAACGAGAGAACAAAAGAGGGTAGAAAGGGTTTGTCTTCAGCCACCATCGGGATCCCAAAAGTTCTCGGTCTCGAGACACAAAAAATCGGGTTAATCTCACGATTATCCTCCGTAACGTTCAGAGTCGCCAATGTACGATCGTAAAATTATTGAAAACCTTCAAGGACATACATAGATCACGTGGGGCCATTTTCATCCTTAATGGGGGTGAATATTCGCAATCGTCACTCGTCACATTTTCTAGGCACCCTCCGAAAGTATTCGACTGATGACTACAGTCAGGACTTGATATTCCAATTTACCTTTGAGATATTGGTCATATGACCAAATGCAGTCATATTACCGACACCAGTTATATCATGGGTCACATTATCAACAGGACATATACTCGAAATCCATAATAAATATTTACCGACCTTCATAGTTCTAAATATTGCGGTATTTTTTTGTTGTCAAATTTTAAGAAAAAGTTTCATGCTTATCGAGGATCACTCTTGATTCTTTAGTAAATATAGAAATTATTTTTCATATAATTTTAAATAATTTGCCTCGTCTTTCTTTCTCTCATCTCTGACTCGTTCAGAATTATACAGCCCCGTCCATGCAACCCTCGATTGAAGGACCCCGCGTGAGTCGACCCTGCTGAGGTCGGACCCGCTGCCGTTCTGTGGCAGTAAAAGTTTCGAAACTGTACCTTTATGGATCGTGTGGCCTTTATTTTTCAACCAAAAGCAACAGCAATAGTCTCTCTATATACTCGTGTATCGAAAAACTTTTGTTCCTGTAATCCCTGGACTCGTGCTTGAATAAAACAAGACGAAAATGTCCTGTATATTTTTAATAAAAACTAATCGATCGATACTATTGTTTTTTTTTATGCCAACTACCACATATCCTACAAAGCAAACATGATTTTTTTCCAGATTATTGCTGGTCATCTAAATTATTTCAAAGACGATTAGATTTTTTGGACTTGGAAATTGTCACGGAGATAATTTACGAAATAAAGATTTCATCTCCCAATTCAAGATATTTTCTCATTGATGACAAGTTGAAGGAAAAAATTAGGCAAATGAAATTAAAAAAAAATGCTTTCTAAAAAATGAAAAGATATAAGAAACTCAAAAGTATCGAAGTATCAGATTAGTTGTATCTGAATTATCACGAGAGCATTTTTCGTAGCCAACTTTCATTCGATTGACTCGAAATAGCATGAAAAAATATTCAAATATTTTAAAAGCATGAAAAGAAAAATCCAAATTAATGGCAATGAAAAAAATCTGACAATGAGATTGTTTATGAATCTTCCAAATCCTCCATGACCCTTTCGGTTTTTAATCCTTTTCCAGCAATTACGATAAAATACGACAATTCCAACTCCTGGAATTTCTTTTAGTTGTATACAATATAAAGTTTATGCCTAAAATTTGCCAATTGTAGACTATAAAATGTGGCTGAATCGTGGACAATTACTTTTATGATATTTTATCGTGTTTGTGCTGTTCGGACGCCAAGAGTGACCCTCGGAAATGCATTGCCACATTTTCTCGCGATGTATAACAGTCAAAGGTGAACCCTTTACTTACAACACCAAAAGGACATTTACTGTAATATATAGTAGTGGAGTAGGGTACACTGTGGAAAAGCGGATAACAGAGAGAAGAAGAGAAAGAGAGAGAAGAGAGAGGGAGGGAGAGAGAGAGAGAGAGAGAGAGAGAGAGAGAGAGAGAAAGAGGACGAGAGGATGCATTGGAAGTACTCACACCTTTGTTCCCTGTCTAAATTGAAAACGCAATAAAACTATAGGCAACGAGGTAAAGATTGAAAAGTGCACGGACGAAAAGCCAGAGAAAATAAAGCGAAGAACCATGAAATGCCCACATTTATTTCTCGTGGGAAGCGACGGGGATAGAGAATAGTGAAGGCTCTCGGGCAAGGCGGTCGACCAGAGCGCTAACTGACCTAGAAATTCAAAGGGTTGACTCAGATGTTAAGTGCACCATCAAAGGGAACGAACTCAAATTGGCATATAACGTGATATATAGCGGGAAGAAAATATATATATTTTTTTAAATTTCACTTTGTACATAAAACTAAATTTTAAATACTTAAAAGCAAAAATCTTTTATTACTAAAAATCGCTGGAATCGAATTGGAACAAGCAAGATTTGAAAAATAAAAAATTGTGAGGGCCAAATTTAGTTTTTTTTTTAACAATTATGAATTTTTTATGCAATACGAAATGTGCAAAAATCAATAGCCTGAGTTAAAAAAATTACATAACGAAAAAAAAAAATCGTAGCCTGATGGACCAAACGGAATTTCAAAGACCAAATGATTACGACTAAAGTTCTGGATATTTTTAGGAGACAATTAATGTTATGTGAAAATCCAAACTTTTTTTATTTCTCAAATTCGCTTTATGAAATGTTCGTTGAAGAAACTACACATTTTACAACTAAAAAAGAAACGAAAATATGAACAAAGATATATAGTGAAATGTATCACATTTTATCGAAAAAATATATTAATTATACATCGAATATATTTGATTGATTTTACGAACATATGAAAAATTAAAAAAAAAAAACATATTTCAATGTATATAATTTTTATTGATTATATACTTTGTACATTTTTCATATATTTGGGGTGTGAATTATTTACAAAGGGGATGATGATCAAATCGTCAATTAAATGTTTTGTTTTCCGAGCAACTATTACGAACGCATATTCATATGATCATATAATTCGTGTAATATGATCGCATACGACCCCGTAACGAATTCAGAGTCCCTTCTACGAACAATTTCGACTTTTATTGCACGTCCCTTTGGTCTGTATGCTCGGACGGCACTGATGCTTACTGTCTTTCACTTTTACCCTCATCCTCTGAGGAAATTGGCAAACTACTCTTTTGCGCGAAAATCGGTGAAACGAGAAGAGCAGTGAGGGGTGCAATAAATCTTTGTTTAGCTCTGTATGCCTGGCTGTGCTGTTTTCTCCCTCCCCTCCCCTCATCACTTTGCGTTATACGAGTTTTGGCGTACGAACTACCGAGCTAGACAACGGATGCCCCCACCATCCACTAAGCCCACGCGTCTGTGCTTTAGCCACGTGGCCCTGAAGCTTTGATGAATTTTCTGTATTGTTGAATTTTTCAAAAAAAAATATTAAACGTTACCGATTAACGCAAATTGTCGGATTATTCGTGATGAATTAATCAACAATCTCTTTTTTTTCTGACTGAACCAATAAGATATACGTAAGTACAGAAAACGAAGGTAAAACAAAATTAAACAGCAACAAAAATTGAAATCTCACGAAGTTTAAAGCTCGATAAGATTCGGGAAATTTCAGTAAAGCAAAATTTATTGAATAGACATCAAGAAAACTATTAAAAAAATATATAAAGCATTATTTACGTAGAAAAATTCTTGTGACTTTAGACTAAAAATGTTCATTGATTAACGTTTCTCGCTTGTACTTGAAAAGCTACATTATTTGATTTTTTATTTTTATTTTTCTATGGCACCTTTTGAGTGGACTTTTTTTTGTTCCAGATTACTCAATGCAATCCTTTTTTTTAATAACGTAGAAGTGATGATGACGTTGAACTGTAGCATAGAGAAAATAAAACTAGGTTATCTCTGCCTGCTCTCAGTGAGCTCACCGCAGTGCGAAGTCAGCCATAGAGCACCGTCTGAACGTAGATAATAATCTCATCGATATTTCGATAAATACAAAAAGCGTTCTAAAACAGCCTCTTTCAAAGTCCATTTCTTTCGCGAGTTCAAATTTTATCGGCACGATATATCAGGTGAGTTGAAAATAAAATAATAATAATGATTATTTATCGATGCAATGATATCAACACACACATATATTAATCGGATAAGCTGTAATTTGTAAAAGTTCTAATAGATATAACGAGAGAAAAAAGTTTCGATTTATGAGGTGAAAATCGAAGGGCAGATGGAGAAAGTTGGTACGTAAGGTGGAGGGGAAAAAGAAGCTTCGTTTTGGATTGTGAACAAAGAGTGGGGAAAACGAGGAGAACAGAAAGGGACAGAGAGCAGACAGAGAGACCCCCCGCGATTCTGGTCTATACGTTTTGATCCTGTGCCTGTCCAAATATTGTCCTGGATTATCCTCGGGCTCGTTTATACTTATTCTCCAAAAGCCTGATTCCTACAAAGTCAAACTTCTCCACCCACTTTTACTCTTCACTCTTCATATATTTACCTCCCTTCTCCCTCCTCAATCCTTTTCCTCCCTCGGGATGATATTCCATACAGAGAGTGTTATGTCGATGTTTCGAAAGGGTTAATAGATTCTCGAAAGTGTTAATTTCAAGGAGAGATTAGAAAGGACGAGTGCAACGTTTAATATCGAGGTTAGGAGGCGTGTTTCCTCACCAAACGAATGATCGCAGAGATTATAGAAAATCTTGTCTTTTCTTCGGTCGGATTTAATCCGAGGGCTCGACAAACTTAATCCTACTCCTCATTATCTGTTTTTGTAATCTCTCGTTGCGCAATCGAGTAGCGGAGGTGGGGATAATCCTCATTATGAAGTATCCACAATGATAAATGGAAGCTTTGATACTCAACTGTTCATTAACGAATAAACTCGATTATGTAATTTAACTCACGTTGCACCACCTTGACGTGATACCTCATTTTAATAGGTCACATCATTTTTTAAAATAAATATATTATATCTGATCATTTTTAAACATAAAAAAATGTCTCATAATTTTTATATAAAAATTGCTTCACCCTTCAATATTCTGTACATCAAAAGATTTTCAACTCATCAGTCCTTTCTCGTCGAAATATATGTTTTTTGTGACAACGAAACTCCAAGTAAAAATTAAGAGATTGAGGTGAGAAAGAGAAAATTCGTTTTGTATTAATAATGTATAATACAAGAGATTTTGCGGGTCCATTTAAATGATTTGTGGCGCGAATCAATCTTGAGACTTCCAATTGTCAATTTTTTCCAAATTCCATGCAAATATCACGAGTGTTTTGAAAGGCTATAAAAATGCTTACAGAAGAGGTTCGATGCAGATAAAGTAACTCAAAAAAATTTGAGACAAAGAAGATGAAAATTACAGTTGTACCAGGTTGTTAGAAGGTAAGGCGCGCGACCAAGAAACCTGAATGACGCAAAGGCATCGAGATCATAGGAAGATATACATATATGCGTATTCCATCCCTCGAAGGGGGATGATGGGCCAAGGAGCAGCAAGTAAGAGAGGCAGAAGCACCAAACAGTGAAGCAACCCCTCGGAGTGTCGGTCGGGTGCCCGCGAGCATCTCTTAAGCCCCCCTTGGTTAGGGGTTGAAGGCGGCGAGCCGCTGAGGCCACAAACACGACCACCATCCTCATTGGTCGAGGCAAATCCACTGGGTGGGGCTCACGGGGAAAAAGTGTAGTGGGGACAAAAATCCCCTCTAAATAGCGGCTACCACAGCCACGAAAAACTAGAATCCGCTGAGTCGGCATCGAGTGCGCGTCGCAACGCAGTTTTACCATTTTGTGTACTGTCTTGCCTGTGACTGTGTCTGTGTACGCGCGTATGTGTGTGCGTGTGTATATGTGTTGTGTTCTATGCAACAGAGGATAGCATACATGTGTGTATACATATACATTTAGTACATACATACATACATACATACATATATATATTTACATATATATATATACACATATATATATATATATATGTACAGATAAATAGTGTCAAAGGAGTGACGAGTTGAAAACTACCAAAATTTGGATAAAGTGCGTGTACTCGACAAAAAAAAAAAGACGAGCTTATTTTGCCCCAACCAGAGGAAAAAAAGTAGATCTAAAGTGATAAGTGTGATTCTTCATGACTCTATTGAATTAATTTTTTTTTTTTTTTTTCGTATTTGCATTGAAAAAAAAAAAACGTCCGTACGGAAAAAATTACGAGAAAAATTTGAATAAAATAATTACGAAAAAAAAAAAAAAATGCATCTACCGGACGGACCACTGGGCATGGAGAGCTTCAGCGCGATACACGATACACTGAGCGCGTGTCACGGTGATCTCGTGCAAACCGGAAGTCCAGCGATACTCTGCACCGCTTTACCGACACACTGGAGATCGAACAAATCTCTGCCGATAGCATTCAAGGTCGTTGCCCTCGATGACGTTAGCGACGGTACTCTCGTAACTATAAGAGCCGGTAATGATGAAAATTGTTGCGGTGAATTGAGAAATTGTACCGCCGTTATGAAAAATCAAGTTGCCAAATTCAACGATCTCAGATTCGTCGGACGAAGCGGAAGAGGTAAATTATTTTTAATAAATAAATAAATAAATAAATAAATTGCACAAAATTCTTTTGTCCAGAAAACAATCAAATTGCGATATTGTGGAAAATTTAACAATGAAGATTTCACAGAGGCGACAGAATTTAATGAATTTCAATGCTAAATCAATTCAAATCCAATTTGTTCCATTCTTTTTCTTTTATTAATCAAGGAAAAGGAGGATTTTTTCTTTTTACGACGACATTTTTAAACTGATCAAATACGTATTTATCTCTGTTACAGGTAAATCATTCTCGTTGACGATACAAATCAGCACGGTACCCTTTCAACTAGCGACCTACACGAAAGCCATAAAAGTCACCGTCGATGGACCCCGGGAGCCCCGATCCAAGTCGAGTAAGTATTTTATTCAGACTGAAATATATATATATATATAGTTTTTTTAAATACCCTCAATACGAAATTGAAAGATTTCGTCAGATTAACAAAAATTCCCCTCTATGTCATAAAATTGATTTTTGTCGATCTTTGGAAAAAAAAAAAAAAATAGTCTTTGAAAAATGGTAAATCAAATGTAATCGCAGGATCTGTAAATCCGGAAGTCGTAGACCTATTATGCAGAATTGAGGGAATTTTGGTGGTGCGAGAGGGTTTAATAATCTTCCCTTCCCACCGACCATAGTGTCCGGCCAGCTTCTGGCAGACCTCAAACCGCGACGATGGTCACACACGGGACACTGACTCGTGTGTCCCACGACACGCTTACACATCTCGCCCTTCGTTCGTGTGCGTTTCCAACAGGCCCAAATTTCGTAAAATCGTAAAATTCCGCCATCTAACCAACACATTTTTTTTTTAACTTCAATTGAACCATTTTTCTGGCTCATTAGCAATTTTAAATCGAACTTTATCGGGTTTAAATTTTCTTCGAACAGTGCTCGAATTTTTTTTTTTTTACGCATTTCACAATCAAGAATATCGATGAATCATCTTTGGTTTTGACACCATGATGTGTATTGGGTGAAAATTAATACTGATACAAATCACTTTCCCACCGCTTTTAGTTCGGAATGGGATGGATGACGAAATTGAAAAAAAAAAAATCAATCCATCACGATGTTTATCGTTGTTTCGTATAATGGCAGTAAAGTCAGAAAAGTTAATCGAACTGAATTATTGACAACTGTCATTTTTCCCAAACTCTTCGCGATATGATATAAAATAAATAAGTTCAGTAATCCTCTTCGTTGTTGTCGAAATTATAAATAAATAAAATATTCCAAATGATAGAAGATTTTCTAAAAAGTCCGAAAAAAGTGTAACTGTTGCCTGTGATCCCTTTTGGGTCATTATCAAAAGTTTTCTCCGTGTATAGGATCGGAGAGAAATAATCATCGTACTTTCTCTTAGATAGGATCCAACAGAAATAATTCCTTTACTTCCTCTGATATATAATCGAAGGGAAATAATTTCTGTATAAGTTCTTTGATAATATAGGTAAAAAAACTCGAGGCTAATCGGGTTCCTTCATAGTAACAGATTTTTTTTACGATTTTCTGCGAAAGCAGCAGCGAAAAGTAACAGCTGTCGATTATTCCGTTGGAGAAACATTGCAAATTTTCATGTCAAGTAGTCAAAAGGAATCAAGTAAAAATTGAAGAAAATCAGAAAAAATCGTTCTTCAATAATAATAATAATAATCCTAATAATAATTCGCTTTAATTAGCCTCACAAATTGGTTAAATACATTTTTTTCGTGAACGAAAACCTGAACGTAACTGAGATGATTCAGTAAATTGAAAAGCTCTCGCAGCGTTCTTGTTCTAGAGGGATGTGACGTAATTTATTCAAACATATCGTCCTCGTTTTTTGATTGGTCCATCGACCACTAAGATTCTGTGACTGGTTTTTATTGGTCTCGCTTTGTTTTATACAACTAGACTATAGAATTCATCGCATCATATGGGAAAGAAAAACCGTCATGAACACGTTAAAGAGAAGCCGCGAAAGGCCGACGAGAACGTCGGCGTTTCGCTTGGTGTCGAAGCGAGTTTTGTTTATAATAGTCACGCATATGGCGGTAGCATGTGCGCCACAAAATGCAACTAAAAGTTCCCCCGACCGACCGAGCCAAAGACCAACATGCGTTTTCCAAGTCGGCTTCAAGTTCTATCCAGCCCGAGAGCGAATTATCGACACAGACGAAGCTCTCGCGTCGTTTCTTCTTAAAGAAAGACAGACACAGACTTGGTAGATCGTTACTCCACTTTTATGACCCCGTTTGATTTTTTTTCCTTCTTCATTTTTCTGTTCTCAAACCAAACTGTCCCGTTTGTCGGTATACCCACGTCGTATTCTCACAATGTTTTGCGCATCGTCTTCAGTTTAAATCTTGGAAGAATTATTTTTAGTCGCACTATTAAAATTGTGAGGCTAAAATCTTTGACGCTGTGACTCGGATAAATTTGTGAGAACCGTCGAGGAAATATTGGACAAGCGTGAAATCTGTTAATACAATAAATATATATTTTTTTCTAATATAATATTTTCACTTATCACCTAAAATTTTTCATTGGCCAGCGGGATGAAAACTTTTTTAATTCATGCAAACCGAAAGGCCAGTAGAGGGAGCGATGAGGTTTCATTTTATTGAACAAAACTTTGCCCACACTTTTAAAGGCTCTTGATAATTTTTATAGAATATGCAGCGAATACTTATCGACAAGAATATAAGTCGAAATGAGAACAAATCCAGAAAGACGTTAACATGACGTTAAACCATTTTTCTTTTTTCTTCTTTTACAGACTATCAGTACGGACCTGGATTTCCGGGTTTGGGACTTTTGAATCCGTGGCTCGATGCAGCGTACCTCGGACATGCCTGGCATTTGCCTCATCCCGCTTTAGTCAAAGGTAAGAGGTCACATAAAAAACAGACAAAATTTGCCTAAAAACAAAAAAATTACGAAATTTAATTTATTTACTTCCGGTTATTTTTTTTATTATTTTACTAATTCTCATTGTATTTAATACAATTTGCGTAAATATTTTTACAATCAAGATCAATGATAATTGGCACAATTTCTTATGGATAAAAATTAAAGATGGCGAGGCTATTATTATTATTATTATGGCGTGTGACTATCGATTCGTGAGTTAGCCTCGGTGCGCGATGATTCATACATCGCTGGACCGAGGGGTGAATTTTTCCCCTTCATACTTTCTTTTCCCACAAAGAAAGACTGAGACCGATAGGGATTCAGCGTGTTCTCCCCCTGCTTTGGATCTAAAAACGAGATCCTCCACCCCCTCTCCATCCCCTGTTATTGCATCGCCCTTTGGCATCGCAGTAACAACAATGCATGCTGTCGTGGACGTTCGTAACGAACCCCACGTTTAAATCGTTGAATTTGCACAGCGAATTTATATCGAACGCACACTCCCCATCCGACTGTGGTTCTATTTCTGGCACAATTTATCCATTGCAGTTTTTGCTAAAAAAAAAAAACCCTTAAATTTGCCAATTTTTAATTACAGTCTTATCTAATTTATCTTATTATTTTAATCATCATACTGGGAAAAAACTTTTTATGGATTTAAAACCATGGAAATTTATTAGTTTTCGAGATAAGGCCCACTGGGTCAGTGAGAAAAAATGCATTATGGGGTTGTTAAGAAAATTAAAAAAAAAAAACATTTTTAGAATTTTGACTTTGAAAAAAAGTTTGCTTTCTGGTCAATGGAGTTTCGGACCTATTTTTGGTCTTAATTTCTTTTCTAATTTTTATAATTTGTTGAGATTTTTTTACCGATTTTTTAAGTCAGAACGCTGCTTTGTTCCATTAAAATTCCTTAAAATTCCATTTTATTATCTTTCCCCTGAAATTCCCATCGCTCTCGACTTGAATCAAACGCTAAATAAAAATTATAATAAAAATAAATAAAAGTAAATAAAATTAGATAAAAATGAATAAAAATAAATAAAACAAGCAGCTCGAAAATTCCATTGCAATATTTTTGTTTCTTTTGAAATCAGGTGCCATGCCAATGCCACCAGCCGATCTGTTCACACCGCAGTTTGCCCCGACGGTTCTTCCCACGGCTTATACCCTCAATGATCATCATACGAGATATTCAACATCGGAATATCCGGGAGTGCCAAAGAGCATGGTAACAAATAGCAGTAATGGCGGACCAGCGATACCAAACAGTCCATCGAGAACTCCACCTCGTAGCCCGAGTGAAAGTGGCAGCGACTCAACCCCCGAAGAGGTACGAAGTGCTTTTGTGCCGATTAGACTGAACACGCTACCGCTTGGCGAGGCAACCGTCACTCCCTCGTCATCATCGCCAGATCGACCAATATCCCGAAAACCACTCGATGGAACAAAGTGTGAGCTCAAAGCTCCAGCATCCTTGATATCACAGAGAATTACCAATGAAATTGCGACAACGCCAAAGAGGAGTCCGTTGACCACGAAAATAACGTCACCACCTGCCGCAAAACCCGTATGGAGGCCTTACTGAATCAATCAAAAATCATCAAAAAAAAAGAAGAAGAAGAAGAAGAAGACAGAAGAATGAAGAAAAAAAAATTAATGACCTCAAAAACCTCAATCCCTGACTTTCTATTTTAAAAATTAAAAAAAAAAAAACCCCCGCTGTAAGGCTAGTGACTATGTTAAATATGTACATAACTAGCCAGGATTATCGTGGCTTCGGTTGACCTTGCTAGTGTCCTTAATCAGAAAATTAACATCCCCTGTGAGACAGACAAAAACAAATTTCCAATACCTTTCAATCCCATCCATTCCCATGTTATTCATCACTTTCTGTTTTTGATATTTCTCCAACACCATTGTTTTCCTCAAACATGAAAAACGACCAAAGAAGATATAAGTGATTCTGAGGAACAAAATAAAATTGACAGAATGCCAAAGTCCGTGGGAAATGGCAAGGGGGGAGGTATGTTAAGGAATTAATCGAACATTTTTTTACGAGACGTTCTGGTCACGTCTCTGGGCTGTTTCGTCGCTCATCCACCGGATAAAAATTGTAAATATTCGAAGCGTCCTGTATACTATATAAATTGTACATAGAAAAATTATAAAAATAAGGAACGAAACAAAAAATTTTAAAAATGAAATTAAAACTATTTACGGGCTCGCTGTCGAAGATAAATTTGTAAATAGGGGTAGATGAATATTAGTCGGTGGGACAATAATTTGTAGCGACGATACAAATGAGTATGATTGTCATTATTATTATTATTATTATTATTATTATTATTATTGCCATTATTAAACAGATGTGAAAAGAGACGAGAAAAAAAATCACAAGCAGAGATGAAACAAAACGTAAAATGTCGAGGAGGAGAGTAAGAGACTGTGCGTATGCGTGAACGAGTGACAGGCTACGTGTGTTATTGTACATAAGTGGAATATAAAAAGAAAGATATCGCAATTATTTAAAGTCAGAGATATAATTTAATGTAAAAAGAGATGAGTATACGTAATATAAAGTGATGATGAAAAGATGAGATAATAAAAACAAAAAATTATGAAAATTTTACCCTCAAATGAATCGTCTTGCTTTACCTTGTAATTTCCATCCATTTATCCGATTTTACTTTTCCAAACGAATTTTTCAACTTGTTACAATGCTCCTCTTTATATACCAGCACATTTATCAATTTCTAAGCAATGATTTTTGGAAGAAAAACTGATTTTCCCAGTACAGCTGATTTACACTTTTGAAATGTACGGTGCATCCCTGTAGCTTTGATATTTATATTATATGGAGGCGTTATGGTAAAGGCTTTTGCAGCGAACTGACGTTCAAAGCGAGATACCCACCGTTTGTAGCCAGAAACGATCCTGGCTCGTTCCTAAGCCACGATCTATCAGCACAATACGTTCTTGTGTGTGTTTATACACACACACACACATATATGTATGTATGTATGTATATATGTGTATGTACATGTACATAATCATATCTATGTATATTATATATATATATATATGGGCTCGTGAACCAGAGAAAGAGATTGAAACACCGTTTCGTGTCGCTGCAAAGGGGATTCATATTCTCCAGCTTATTCCTCCTCTCTGCCATGCTACGTTTCTTCTTTTTGTTCACTGGCGATTTAAATCTGAATGGCAACACACCACGGTCGTTTGGTAAGCGGGAAATACGAGGAACGGAGATGGAAGACACCAAGGGATCGGATAGGGAATGGTTTATATCGAGGGGAGTGCGTGAGATCTGTATTAGTACCTATAGGCCTCGTACTACAGGGATTCTCATTCGAGTTTTCATGAATTCTCTCCTTCATCAATGACTCTCCTTCGTCGCAAACTTTTTTTGTTTGCTTGTTTTTTTTTCAGCAAAGTAACTCACCGAGTATGAATTGTGCGTAAGATGTCAATGTAAATTAAAATAACGGTTTAACCCGAAGCTTGAAACGGTTCAACTCGTTATTTAAAATGTATCATCGACTGTTGTGAGAAACTAAGCAATTATTACACGATGTAATTGACGTTTAAAATAATTTTCGATCAAGAAAAAACAGCTGGTAAAATTATCAGTAATTTTCTGGACCTTTAAAACGCAATTGATTTTCGTACGATGGAATGAAATTAAACGAGATGAGTGTCAAAAACCTAGAAAAACGAGGATTTGGAGGGTGTTTTGTGATTAAGAAAATTGAGAACCATATGGGGTGAGCCTCGTTGTCGTCACCCTGGTCCTCTGTCTCATACTCTGCTCCCCTCTCCCCGTTGAACCAACCGTTCACATTGACGAGTAGACAACGAAAAGCGAGGAACCATGAAGGGTCACCACATACGAGAGAACCCATGCCCAAACTCTCACTCTCTTGTCCATGCTCCCCGGATACCGATTCTCTTCTCTCACATTCGCATCGAGCTAACTAATGTTTGCTCACGAAGGAGTATTCTCATCCCTGCCGAATAATCGCATCACGAAAATTTTACGGGGAAAGTGTGCAAATTGAAAAACAAACGCGAGAAGAGGATCCCGGAGAATATAGAAAAAAAGGTGACCATGGGCTATCCAATTAAGCATCGGTGTGATATAGAGAATGGTTTGCGTATTTTTAGTTGAAATATTTTTCACTCCATGTGCCCAATTGTTTTGTCAGGATATTCGCCATTGTCGTTTTCGAGCAAACCCTGCGTCAGCTGATCCCAATTATTTTAATTGTGATCCGCACTTTTGGCCTTTACACATGGGGCTGGTTACATATGTCGTTCCATAATGTAGATACGGTAAAAAAAAAAAAACTTGCATTCAATCTGACCCCTTTGCACTCGCGGACTTTTCCGTTCGATCGAACTAGCAAGATGCCGTGGCGCCTGAGTGGCGCCTCTCTATAGTGCGAAGGGTTATAAGTTCATGATGGTGACTGACTGATAGTGAATTAAATGTATTTTCAAGAAAATGCGCTCTTGTCAACCAAAGATACAATTTTTTTGGGCATTCACTGATAATGAAATTCCCACGAACCGATATGGATCTATTATGGACTGACCCATTTACATTTGGTCCTACCATGGGCCCTATGGCGATTGCCAAATGTCAGGCAACCACATGATATGCCAGGCCAGGGATTGCCAGGCCATAAAAAGTCGAAAGTGAACCGCAGTTCGAATCAGACCGTCAATGATGACGATCAACAACTGGAACCATGACGAAGGTTTTTTTGTTTTTTTTTTTTTCTTTTATACGTTATACAGACGCAACAAAAACGATAGAGGGGTTAGGAGAATAGAAGGCCGTGTATTGAACGAGTAAAACAAACTGCGGATAGTCCTCTTATTCAGAATCAGCGCTCCTCGTTGCTCCAGAGGGATGGATAGCGAAGCGATGAATGGGTTGAGGGAGGATGGTTTGGGTATTCGGGAGAGTTTGAGGGCCCTAGAATTAGGCAATCAGCGTTGATGAGGGACGCTGGAGGGCGGAGAGCAGCGCCAGAGAGGACTCGGACAATTAGTAACCATCCCGGCACGAGTCCCCGCTGCCGGTTTAGCACCGATTGACGATCCCCCCTCCAGCCCTCCTCTTTCTCTCTCTCTCTCTCTCTCTCTCTCTTTCTGTCTCTTTCTCTCTCTCTCGCCACCTCTGTTTATGCCTCTCTATTCATGTTCAAATGTCGCCTCTTCTGTCTCTGTCTGGTTCATTCCCTTATTGCATCCCCTTCACCATCTCAGCCCCTTGCCCATCGCTGGTTTAGGTCTCTCTCTCTCTCTCTCTCTCTCTTTCTCTCTCTCTCTCTCTCTCTCACTCTCTCACTCTCAGTAGCTCCACGGACTAGACAAGGCACGAACCGCAACGCTACGCGTGCGAAAGAGGCCTCGACTCCGCGCACTGATGCTCTCACCCTCTCACCCGCTCACTCCCTCTCTCAATGCGATGCTCTGTCGTCTGTATGTGTATATTCTGATTCCGATTCTCACGCAACTGCGTTAGCCAGATTACGAGGATGACCGTTGGAAGAGCCTATCCAAACGATCAGCCGATACAATGTCTGGGTCGGATGAACATCGACAATTCAACCAATTCCGGGGCACATATCGCTCTGCTCTGACTCTTTGCGCTTTGAATTAGCAATAGCGAGAGAAATGAATGAAAAAATAGGCATACGTCGGGTTTAGATCGACGGGGAAATGTGTAATGAAAGGTGCAGGGTAGTTACTGTGAAGCTACACGAGCAAGAGACTTTACGAATGAAAAACTTAATGAATACGAAGAAGCAATTTGCGAGTTGCCATCTTTTTTTTTTTAACTATATTTTAATATCACTTTATCACCGATTTTCTTCGAGTTTTTTACATACAGCGTTTGAAGAGACGTGGAAAAAAAATATGGCTGCGTTGTCTTCAGCGTGGCAGAAGTGAAATTTCTTCAGGGATACTTCGACAAAGAAAAAGGGTAAATTGTAATTAAACATAAGAATTTCACATGAAATATGACTGTTGTTAAATACCTTCGGCATCTTATAATAGTCTAAAAATAAAACAATTGGCTTGTGATAAGTGAAATAGGAAATAAAAATCTTTGATTGCAATCGATCTAAATACCACGCGAATATTCTGCTGTACTCATGCCCTCCAGGGGTGTGGACGGATGTGGGATCATCTCGCGTCATATACAATCACTCTAAACATGTTCCCAATTGCCCGTGAGTGTCCGAATGACAAGTTTTTTTATTATCATTATGATAAAAAATAATTAAAAATTTATATCTCAAATGAAAATCAATGGTAGATCATCGAACAAGCTTTTCTTCTCTCAAGTGAGCCAATGAGATGTACTTGACTGGTTTACAGTTGCATGTCCACCGGATTATTTCTTTTCTTTTTAACTATATTTTAATATCACTTTATCACCGATTTTCTTCGTGTTTTTTACATACAGCGTTTGAAGAGACGTGGAAAAAAAACATGGCTGCGTTGTCTTCAGCGTGGCAGAAGTGAAATTTCTTCAGGGATACTTCGACAAAGAAAAAGGGTAAATTGTAATTAAACATAAGAATTTCACATGAAATATGACTGTTATTAAATACCCTCAGCATCTTATAATAGTCTAAAAATAAAACAATTGGCTTGTGATAAGTGAAATAGGAAATAAAAATCTTTGATTGCAATCGATCTAAATACCACGCGAATATTCTGCTGTACTCATGCCCCCCAGCTGTGTGGACGGATGTGGGATTATCTCGCGTCATACACAATCACTCTAAACATGTTCCCAATTGCCCGTGAGTGTCCGAATGACAAGTTTTTTTATTATCATTATGATAAAAAATAATTAAAAATTTATATCTCAAATGAAAATCAATGGTAGATCATCGAACAAGCTTTTTCTTCTCTCAAGTGAGCCAATAAGATGTACTTGACTGGTTTACATTTGCATGTCCTCCGGATTATTTCGTTTTCTTGAGCTAATTGTGGAAAATCGATCGCGCCAACAAGTCAAGTGTCGTGAATTGGAGATAAGAGAAGCAAGGCCAAAGGAAAAAATCAACGTCTGAGAAAGAGTGCTGGAATTTATGTATATGGAGTTAGTGGAAGAAGAATGAAGATAACAAACGGAAAGCTGCGGAATGGATCCACTTGAGGGAAACCCTCAAGGGAAGACGCTTCCGAAAGGGATTCAATTTTTTTGCTTCAACCTCAGGACGATCTCAATATTTCTGCGGTTCCGTAAGAAAAAAAAAAAAAAAAAATAGATATGTTTAAATAAACGATGACAAAAGCATGATATTCAGAAGGACGGATATAATATGGCGACATGGAAGAGCCTGATACAAACAACATTTTCTTTGCGGAATTCTTGAAAGAGAAAACAAAGAAGGTTCAAGCGACCATAAAAAAAAATTAGATTCACAGCGTAGTTTAAGAATGACAAGAAGAATAAGATTATGAGAAAAATGGGGATATGGACGACGAGGGTAGGTGGATGTAGTTGGCAACTTTATTTTTTTCCTTCTTGCCCCGGCTGTATAACGAGCGTATCACTTTGCATGCCAATGGGACGAAAAATAAGATGTTTTTGATAAGGCTGGGGAGCTGCAGGGAAATTTAATGAAATAATAAATACCGTTGTTGAATGTAATCACGAAAGACTGATCAAACTGTTATTTTTCCTCAACCACTGAAAGGCAGTTAAAGTCAGCTGAATATATGGGAATTAAAAAGTGGACAATGAAAATGAATTCAAATAAAATTGATACAATCGTGCACGTAAATATTAAAGCAATACACCACACAACGCTGTGCCATTTATTGAGACTTTATTGAAATATTTAGTACGTTTTACTTAATGCTAATAATAACTAATAGATTATTCAAGAATGATTCTATAATAATACAATTTTCATATTTTTGAATTTTAAGCCTTCACAGAATTTGCATGATGCGAAATATATAGAAAAATATATTTATATTTCATTGATAAAATTGTATTTTTCGAGGAAAATAAAAAATATTTTTCGAGGAAAAAACATTATATTTTCCTAATTAATTGAGTTTTTACCATATGTTGCGAATGCGGTTTGACCCATACATTTGTAACACAATATATCATAACTACTAGTTCTTATGTGGCGGCATATTGTAAGTCCTCAGTAGTAACTATTATAGGTAGGTAGTTACTACTTATTTGGGACTACTGCACTGTCAGTAGTAAATAGGGCTAGGTAGTAAAAGTAACTACTTATTGTTTATTCACAGTACTTTTAGTATAGCAGCTACTGATGAATAGTAAACACTTGATCAGGAACTACTTCAATTGTAGTAGTGAGTAGTTCAGTATACTGGTAGATAGAAACTACTTATTGAGGAACACTGCACACTACTGATAATAACTATTGGCAGTATTAACTTGAATAATAACTACTTCATCAGGAATTACTTAATTTTCAGTAATAACTACTGATAAATAAAAACGACGTATTGAGGAATTACTGGTAAATAGAAACGACTTATTGAGGAATTACTGGTAAATAGAAACGACTTATTGAGGAATTACTGGTAAATAGAAACGACTTATTGAACAATTACTGGTAAATAGAAAAGGCTTATTGAACAATTACTGGTAAATAGAAACGACTTATTGAGGAATTACTGGTAAATAGAAATTACTTATTGAGGAATTATTGGTAAATAGAAACAATTTATTCAGGAATTACTGGTAAATAGAAACGACTTATTGAGGAATTACTGGTAAATTAAAAAGGCCTATTGAGGAAATACTGGTAAATAGAAACGACTTATTGAGGAATTACTGGTAAATAGAAAAGGCTTATTGAGGAACTTACTGCACACTCCGTAGTAAGTACTGAAATTTCAATAGTCACTACTGGAGTCCCAGCAATTCTGTTTGGTAAGGGTAGATCCTCAACCAACAGTGGCTGTCGGGTACTGTCCCAGTAGTGCGGACAATGCTTCATTCACGACGAGCCGGTACCACATCTTCACATTATGCATATGAATACTGATATCTACACGGTACTACATAACCACACTACTGGGCGACCCTTGATTCATAATGTTCGTCGTGATACTTTCTCACGTAATCGTTTTTTTTTTAATAAAAATTTCCATCTTCTTGAAAATTTTCATTAAATTTTTTTCTCATCACAATTGCTTTTATATATTTTTATATATTTTCCTTCCCCCATTTTTCAATGTTTCTGTCAATTTATTATGAACAATTTTTAAAAAAATTGCCCAATATTGTTCACAAATGAAGAAAAGAAAGTTTCTCTGACTTTTGTCGGTAAAAAATATTTGGAAATTTCACAAGATCACACGATAACAGTTATCACATAAGAATTTTTTTTTTTTTTTTACTGGTAATAAATGTTTATAAGATTGAAGATAGTATTTTTATAATAACTTTACTAATTATCAAATACATATATGGCTAATCGGATCGTGGCTTACAAACAAAAGTTTGAAATTATTGCATGCATAAATTGACCTTTCGCAAGTTGACACCTCGTAAGGTTATTCGTTCAAGTTGACTCGGCGCCTTTACATAAGTTGACCAGTTAGTTTCCCCACCCTGTAAGAACTTTCACAGAGCATCTATGCTCAGCACAAACGCATTTCGGGTGCAACAGTGAATAAGGACTCGTCAGCGAAAGAGTGGAGTTGAAGGGGAGGGTCAACTTACGTGAAACGACCCTTAGAATCAATTCTTATAGACCCCCCTTGGCGAGATGTTTTTTTATAGAGGTTAAAACTTAATTTTACAGGGGTTGGGAGGTGATTGTTATCGAATATATTATCCTCTGCTTTGTCAAATTACTATGATTTCATTTCGAATTTTTTTAAATCATAATATATTCGATAAAATTCCGACACGTAGCATTTATCAGCTACATTTAATTTACTGTTTCATTTTTTTTTACACTCTCCTATAGCACTGAGAGTAATAGAGAAAACGCAGAAGTTATTAAACGTATCGATAGGGTCGGTAAGACCCGGCACGAAGTTACCCGCCCTCCTGTACGAAAGGGTTGTCACAGGAATACCAAAAATCACTTGACGAGGCTGCGGAAGGGAGGAGGGGGGTGTCGAAATAAAGGGCTGCAGTAAACAGTTTATGAACGACAAGTATAACGATAAGTCGACCCTGTCAATTTTTTTGCATTTCGACCCTTTTTAGTATCACCCTTGTGTCGACACTCTTTGCTGCCTGGAAGTGACATTCTAACAATTTTCGCGTCATGAAGTGAGAAGTATTAATTGTAAAATGGACAAACTCTGCCGCCTGCCATGAAATTTCAACATTGGAACGCAAAAATGATTAGCCTCGAACGGAGAACGGAACACTGATCTATAATTTTTTTTTTTTCCGGATCAACATACGAGTCTCTGTTTTTGTCACGTGATATGCAAAAACGTTTAACTGTTTTGGGCTTGGGGGGAATAACTTGAGTAAGGGAAGGGAGAAAAAAAAAGGCTTGTCGTGGTAAAATACGTGGAATGGACGATGAATTCGTACAGTAAATTAGTCTTATGACAGAAACGAAGAAATGAGGTGGTTTTATCGAATTAAACAAAAAATCTTGTCATGTCAGACAAAAGTATTCCCGCTCCAATAATTTGAACAGATTAAAAATGGGAATATCGTTGGCAGCATTATTTTCAAAATATTAAATAATCTCTATAATGTCATGTCACGTTCGATCATTTTTCAACTTTCACAAATTTGACATTTTACCTCGTTCTGCGCTTGGGGCGCAAAATTTTACAATTTCAAACATATGTGAGAAAAAAGAAGACTCACGAGCTCACGACAAAAAGCCAAAGCCGTCTTGTACAGTTTGACAATTTTGAAGTTACACACGAGAAATTGGCAACGCTGCATTTGACATACACATAGCTGGCGTAGTAAAAGGTAATAAACCGCAAAAATTCCCGCGGTGGGTTAATAAAACCGCATTGCAGTCCGGAGGAGCTATATATAGTACATATATATATATATATATATATACATATATACATATATACACATATACATACATATATATACATGGGTCAGGTTATTTGGAGGGTCTGCGTCTATATCGTACAACTCAACACTAACCTATGGACGTGTAATATAGATTCGTAGTGGTGTAAACGGTGAACTGGGCCGGAGGCCGCATAGTAGCGATTGAGGCACAGAGTGATGGTTCATCCGCAAAACTTACCGGGACACTCGTTTATTGAGGGAACAATTGATTTTTTTTTCCTTTCTAGCTCATAGTCGACGCGGACTTTCATTTTACGATAGGGTTTCGCGCGACAATGAACTTTTACCTCGAGATACATATAGTAAAGTAATATATATATATATATATATATAGCAAGAAAATATGCGATTTGCCCAGCATGAGAAAGCAAGAAGGTAAGAAAATACGGAAAAAGAAAAAAGAAAGATGAAGCTAGCCGCCTCTCTTGAGATGTGAAAAGCCTCAAAAACACTTAGGGTTGATGGGCAGAAGGAAAAACAATTTAGCAATATGACGACGAGTATGAGAAATAATTTGAGGATAAAAGGACAATTTTTCAAGCATTGACGTAAAAGCTGCGGTCAGTACACGATGACCAATGCCGAAATAAAAGTTTACCATATTTTTTTTTGTATTGGTTTATGTAAAAGACAAAGTACTAGAATCGTGGTCGAGAAAATTGGACAAGGGATATAAAAATACGATTGAGGGACTCCTATATAAACGAATGAAATGTATTCACGACAAATTTGACTCTTTTAAACCATTTTCTATATCTTATATATTTTTCCTCTTTGTTCAATTATTTCTGCCTTTCTTTTCATCGGGTGTATGAACAATCTTTGAGATTTTAATTACCACTACAATGACACCAACTATTTCATGCCTATTTCAGGGTGTGGCAAACACGTTTAACATATTTAGTGGACCAGTAAATGAACGGGGCCCAGTCAATGAACAATTCACGTAAAGTATATCTATACATAGTAATTTTAACACGGGTGATCATTCACTGGTGCTGAATCTTAACCGTTCATTAACCGGTGCACTCACTCTTTATCTCTATGGTCGTTCAGAGATGTCTCAATTATAAAAGACAAAATTACGTCCAATGACTTTTATTCAATGATGTGTGGTATGATTTTTTTTTAGGGATCCCTACCCCTAAAAAAACCTTCAATGAATTACTGATCCACAAAATAAAGACCATCGGCATTGTCGGGAGAATGGATGGATATTGTGTCCGACTCGGAAATAAAACGAACGTTACTTTGTGTCAAAACTTTTAAAATTTTGGTTTTTCGCGGATTCACAAAAGCCGAGCGAGCAGATATAAACTTTACTCCCCAGTATGTGTATGTACATGTAAAATGGAATACTGTCACGTGCCCACTTATTGACGAGGCGATCTCTATGGGAGGCTATGGACAGACGTACCATTAGAGCAGGATAACGACCGTGATAGAAAAAAATTATATATTTCAGATATATTTTTTTTCAAAGAATACTAAAAAATTACATATTTCAGATATTTTTTTTTTCAAAAAACACTAAAAAATTATATACTTCAGATTTATTTTTTCGAATATATTAATATATACAAAATAATATGATATTTGATCAGAAAGAAATACATTTTCATGTATATTCATTTTTAACCCCCGCCCCTCCATCAACCCCAAGAGCAGTCCGCGCCGAAATCGTCATTTTTTTCATAATCGTGAATAACTATTTCAACTTTTATTCAACCATCGTCACCTTCTTCTAATTGAAAAAAAAAAAAAAAATGAATTTCGTTCCATCAACGCGGATAGTTGACCTCATTTTCGTTGGTTTATGTATGGAGTTACGTCGGCTGTATACAGCTGTAAAAAATTATATATTACACATATATTTTTTCGAATATATTAATATATATTAATATACAAAATAATATGATATTTGATCATAAAAAAATACATTTTCATGTATATTTATTTTTAACCCCCCCTCCAACAACCCCAAGAGCAGTCCGCGCCGAAATCGTCATTTTTTTCGTAATCGTGAATAAATATATCAACTTTTATTCAACTATCGTCACCTTCTTCTAATTGAAAAAAAAAAATTGAATTTCGTTCCATCAACGCGGATAGTTGACCTCATTTTCGTTGGTTTTATGTACGGAGTTGCGTTGGCTGTATACACGGCTGGAGCTCTTGCATTCTACAAGGACGATCTCTGCAGTTACAGTCAAACGTCCAGCGAAAGGGTTCGGTGGCGTGTGGTCCTCTTCGTTGCGTTGTGCTTGTGCAAACGTTACGCGCGACAGAGTAAGACGAAAATCGTTGACGAAGCCTATATATCGTATCGTCACGGAGTCCATCGCTTAACCCCAATGCCCAAACGGAACTCATCAAGCCCGAGAGGAAGTGGACACGTCGGAACAATTTCCTTACACGTTCGACTCCTGCCCGCTGGACTACTAACTCGCTCTCTTTCTCTCTCGTTCTCTCTCTCTCTCTCTCTTTCTCTCTCTCCTACTCTCTCTTTCTCCTGCTCCCATAGTACATGTGTGTTGTGTGACGTAGCAGTTTACACGAAATACCCCGACCCCTCACAGGGCACGATCGACCAATTTGACAAATCGATTTCGTCCAACGAAATGAACCTACGTAATTTTCCACTGCCTTCTACGAAAGCTCCCGACACATATATATATATAACGTTTGTATCTGGCATATTTTTCGAAGGAGTGAGAAAATGATACGTTTCTCTTTCACTCCCGATGTGCTTACAGATACCCCCCCTCTCTCTCTCTTTCTCTCTCTCTCCCTCTCTCTCCCTCTCTCTCTCTTTCTCTCTCTCTCTTTCTCTCTCTCTCTGGGTCTCTCTCTCTGGGTCTCTCTCTCTCTCTCTCTCTCTCTTTCTATCTGGGTCTCTAGCAACTCTACTATCGTTCGCTATCTCCTTTTTTTTCGATCGTTCCACCACCGGATAGCAAACTCTTATCGATTTATAATTGAATTTGATATTGTTTCGATCTTCACTCAGAGACTTCATTATAAGAAGGGAGATCTGATTCTATATTTTGTTGTTGGCTTCCTCCTGGTCAATCGTCGTTTTATTTTATACTTGTCAGACAGCTAGAAGTGTCGACGTACTGTGAGGGCAAAAGTTATAAAACGCTGCATCTGAACAAATAAATATCCGCTTATCGCGTATACGAGTGTCACCATAATATTTTCCGATCTAGCCCGAGTAATTCAATTAATTCATTACTGAGCAACCCTCATACCTACAGTACATCGGCCAGGGTAGAGAGCATCGTCACGACGAAATACCGATATTTTTCTGCATGTCAAAAAAAAAAAAAAAAAATAGCTGGCAAGCTCAGTGTATGATTGGTTTGTTAGACGATAACTCAATAAATTGCAGTAATCAGTTTATTACCATTTTCAAAAAAAGCTTTTGAAGTCCGTGGCAGTGCGCGATGAGGAGTTTTTAAAGATTAATTACTGACCAGACGCAAAAGAGCGGTGGCAAAAGGTCAGTGCTCGCACATGATAGCTGAGAGGTCCTTCTGCAACGTATAGCCACCGATGAGATACCGGAACGCTGCGAATTGTGACGTGATTTTTTTATTCGTGGTTAAAAAGAGCTTTGCAACTCTCGTTTCAAATGTATCGTTCCCGACCATTTGGCTCTTCGAAATTACCTCTGCTATGTGCTTTATGCTCTCGTATGAATTTCCGTTTACAAATTCTCCAGTTTGTATCTTTTGCTTAGCATCATTTTGTTTGGATGTATTGGGCTGGAGCGCTGGAATCGGTCCTGCCGATTATCGCTCGAAGAAATAACGAGCAAGCCGATCGACATGATGGCAGTGGATGCAATCGTTATCTCTCGTCAGTGCATCCAGTTCGACTAGTTTGGCAATTCCAGGTTAACCAAAATTAGCAACAAAGGGTAGCAACAAATTTGAATTTATTCGCGGTAGGGTCAACATAACCTCAAAAAAATGCTGACCAATTTTTCTTGACACCTCGATGGAATGAAAAATGAATAGTGGGGGGTCGGCCGCGTAATTGATAGACGCAGACGGCCCTACTGTTCGTTTTTCAGTCCATCAAATCGTTTTCGGAAAAAATGTGTTAGCAATTTTTGCTCTATCTCTCTCGCACTCGTTGGTCCGGAAAGGCAGTAGGGGGAGGGGCTTTCGTCTCAGGTTAACTGCCAAAGTACGCCGGTTTGTTAATTATGGCGATTAAAAAATTAACTACCGCCAACGAATTCAGAGTCTGAACTCGTTGCCAGCGCTGACGATTTCGGATACGTTAGCTTCGGTGAAAATGGCCAAAAGTGACATTTTCGAGGGTTACCGAGACGAAGTTAGAAATATAGAGCTACCCTTAACTATGGATTGTGAAAATGCATCACAGACGTCTTGATAAAAAATTTCGATCCAGCCCGAATAATTGAATTAACTCGTTATTGAGCGATTATCATTTCCGCAATCGGTTGGGATTTCGTCACGACGAAATACTGATATTTTTCAACAAAGGTAAAAAAAAGGGGCAAGCTCAGTGTATAATTAGCTTGTTGGACTCAATGAGCGGAAATAATTAGTTTATTGCCGTTTTCAACAAAAGCTTTTGAAGTTCGCGGCATTGCGCGACTAGGAGTTTGTAAAAATAATTAGTGACCAGACGCGAAAGAGAGATGGAGGGCAAGAGGGTCAGCGATCGTACATTATAGCCAAGAGGTCGTTTCTTCAATGCACACGGATCACATTTCGGAGATATTAGAACTTTGCGTGTATATGAACGAAACATTTTATAATAATATCTCGACTGGAGCTATAGAACAAGCCGACTTTGATGATATTTTCGGAGGAGCACTCACGATTGCTCGTATGCACAGGTCATACAGCAAACTTCGTTAGTCTTCCTCAAAGTATGTTCCTACGACAAAATCCCTTCCCCGCGACGTTCTCGGGGAGTCGCTATGGCAAAAAGAAAAAAGAAAAAAAAAAAAAAAAACGATGGATAGCCGATAGGCACCCTGTTTTCTACCTACAATGCTTCTGGGGTGCGTCGCATCCATTTAGATCCATCGCACATGAATGAATGGGGTGAGACTCGAGCAACGGAGGGTCTCGCGTTGAGCAGCAGCAGCCTGTGCAAGCGACAGTACTGCTACAACAGTCCGACCACTTCTTCCCGCTGCCGATCAACCCCTCTTCTCGTCCATCCTACAGCGTCCACTCACTAGCATTTTTGTAGCCCTTGGTAGCAGCTTTCGCAAAAAATTCCTTCTACGCTCGTCAAATCGAATTATGACGACATATAGGGATGAAAGCGTAGAGGGAAAAAAATAAAGAGTAAAAAACATCATCAAGGCTCCGGCTACACTTCCTTTGGTACACCGAGGAACGTGCCGCACACAGTACGACAATGAAAAATCACACAGTCGTAGTATTTTTTTAATATATATATATATATTTTTTTTTCTTCATTTCAATGAACAAATAATTCAGCTGCCGTGCAAAACTCGAACGGTCGCAGGATAATCGGTAGTTGATTGGCAGGCAGGAAAAAAAATTAAATCGGAAAGATGAATTTGTGAAATTCAAGTCGAGATCTGGATCTTTGGAGGTGGTGTTTTTTTTTCTCTTGCAAATGCTTAGGTATCGAGGGTTCTCGTGGATGGGGTAGTAAGTGGGTTCAGTTGGTACGAGAACGAAATTTATCGATCATTTTCCCAGTCCAGTGGTCTTGCTTGCTTCTCTCGGATATCGCATGTGCATTCCACAATAATTTATATTCATCTTTCGAATTAATCGGGACAACTATCGTGGTGTGTAAGTCGTATAGAGTTTTTTGTTTCTATCGATTATCTGGGATTGAGTCTCAAAATTTTCTTAGCCTCTTTTCTTAGCTCTTGCAAATGCTTAGATATCGAGGGTTCTCGTGGATGGGGTAGTAAGTGGGTTCAGTTGGTACGAGAATGATATTTATTGATAATTTTCCCAGTCCAGTGGTCTTGCTTGCTTCTCTCGGATACCTCATGTGCATTCCACAATCATTTATGTTCATCTTTCGAATTAATCGGGACAACTATCGTGGTGTGTAAGTCGTATAGAGTTTTTTGTTTCTATCGATTATCTGGGATTGAGTCTCAAAATTTTCTTAGCCTCTTTTCTTAGCTCTTGCAAATGCTTAGATATCGAGGGTTCTCGTGGATGGGGTAGTAAGTGGGTTCAGTTGGTACGAGAATGATATTTATTGATAATTTTCCCAGTCCAGTGGTCTTGCTTGCTTCTCTCGGATACCTCATGTGCATTCCACAATCATTTATGTTCATCTTTCGAATTAATCGGGACAACTATCGTGGTGTGTAAGTCGTATAGAGTTTTTTGTTTCTATCGATTATCTGGGATTGAGTCTCAAAATTTTCTTAGCCTCTTTTCTTAGCTCTTGCAAATGCTTAGATATCGAGGGTTCTCGTGGATGGGGTAGTAAGTGGGTTCAGTTGGTACGAGAATGATATTTATTGATAATTTTCCCAGTCCAGTGGTCTTGCTTGCTTCTCTCGGATACCTCATGTGCATTCCACAATCATTTATGTTCATCTTTCGAATTAATCGGGACAACTATCGTGGTGTGTAAGTCGTATAGAGTTTTTTGTTTCTATCGATTATCTGGGATTGAGTCTCAAAATTTTCTTAGCCTCTTTTCTTAGTTCTTGCAAATACTTAGGTATCGAGGGTTCTCGTGGATGGGGTCGTAAGTGGGTTCAGTTGGGACGAGAATGATATTTATCGATCATTTTCCTAGTCCAGTGGTCTTGCTTGCTTCTTTCGGATATCGCATGTGTATTCCACAATCATTTATGTTCATCTTTCGAATTAATCGGGACAACTATCGTGGTGTGTAAGTCGTATAGAGTTTTTTGTTTGTATCGATTATCTGGGATTGAGTCTCAAAATTTTCTTAGCCTTTTTTCTTAGCTCTTGCAAATGCTTAGGTATCGAGGGTTCTCGTGGATGGGGTCGTAAGTGGGTTCAGTTGGTACGAGAACGAAATTTATCGATCATTTTCCCAGTCCAGTGGTCTTGCTTGCTTCTCTCGGATACTGCATATGCATTCCACAATCATTTATATTCATCTTTCGGATTAATCGGGACAACTATCGTGGTGTGTAAGTCGTATAGAGTTTTTTGTTTGTATCGATTATCTGGGATTGAGTCTCAAAATTTTCTTAGCCTCTTTTCTTAGCTCTTGCAAATGCTTAGATATCGAGGGTTCTCGTGGATGGGGTCGTAAGTGGGTTCAGTTGGGACGAGAATGATATTTATCGATCATTTTCCCAGTCCAGTCGTCTTGCTTGCTTCTCTCGGATATCGCATGTGTATTCCACAATCATTTATGTTCATCTTTCGAATTAATCGGGATAACTCATATATGGTGGTCATATATAGTGGTGTGTGAGTCGTACAGAGTTTGGTGTTTGTATCGATTATCTGGGATTAAGTAAAATTTCTTAGCCTTGTATAAAAAATAACGCGTGAAAAAGATTTGACTTTTCAAAAATTCATTATCGCGAAGCCCCAAATTTTGGTATTAAAAAAAATATCGGAAGGTTTTTCTTATCGCTGCATTTTCTCGACGTGTTCCTATAAACAAATTTTTAGGAAAATTTGAATTTTAGTTAACTACAGACGAAGTAAATTGGTGAAAAAAAAAAAAAATGATAGAATTGTAAGATTTTTCATTGTCAGATGAATTTCCATTGGAGATAATAGAGATGAGATAAATTTAGGGATCAGCGAGAAGAAACCACTCCGGGGTTTCGAGTCTCGGTTAGAAGCGCGGGAGCCCGCAGGGGTACGCCACGACAACCCCCTTAGCAACCCCTCAAAATCAACCCCTAACTCTCGCCGCTCCCTTCCTTTCAACCGACAATGATATACGTATACATACACACGCACACAAACACATATGTTCAGCTATATGTACACAACGTACACGACATACGTCATCCACACGTCGTCGAGCATGCTTCATTTTGTAGACGTTAATACTGCACAGGCCATACTCTTTTCGTTGCTCTCCCAGTCAGGATAAACGCTCGTCAAGATATTCGTTCACATGAGAAAAAAAAAACAAAAAAAAATCCGCTCATAAGCCCGCCATGTTACGTATTGAAATCTTCTTCACTTTGAAAACACAAAAGATATCGAGAAATTTTTTCTCATTTACGAATAAAACTTGTCGAAAAGCAACCAACGAGTCTCGTTGTACATCTCTCTGAGTAAGACGTACAAAATTTTTCGAAAATTTTCATTTTCTCTTTGTTCCTTGACTGAGCGAATGATTGGCAGCGAAATTGAATTCTATATAATTATGGATATTCAGAAAACGATGAGCACAAAAACTGTGCAAATTCGAAAATTGCCCATTGCTTCCTCATGATTTTCGCCCACTCACAGATTCTGCTCAATGAGTGCTTTCTCAATTCTGGCTTCCTCGGAGAGGAAGCTTTCTGTTGTGATAGTATGAAAATCATGGGAAGCGCTACCATTAAAATGTACATACAAAAGTTGGAGCGAACACGCCATTAAAAAAAAAAAAATGAAAAATTAGTGAAATTCAACATTTTATCAAATCTAAACCGTAAAATCGATTCTTGTCAAACTCGACACTAAGTATCCTTGTTCCTTAGCCAATGTGTGTAGCAAGTTTCAGTTCGATTGTTGAAATTTTATAAAAGTTAGAGCAAAAATAGTTTTTTTTCGAAAAATTCAAAAAATTTAAAATTCTACAAAACCTGAACACTTCAATCAATTCTTGCCAAACTTAATTCCAAATAACCTTGACCCCTGGCCTATTTGTATAGAAAGTTTGAGCTCGATAGCTGGAAATTTACGAAAGTTAGAGAGATCACGCCCTTTTGAAAAATTCAAACTACAATAAAATGAGACACCCGGTAGCGATCTGAGCAAAAATTGCAGCAATTTGAGGAGATTTACGGCTCAATTTGTGTGCAAAGTTTCGGTAAGATCGGTGGGCTCTTGAGATATGACTATTTCAATTTTTACAAGCTCATCACACGCACATACATACGGATATTTTTTCTAATTATGATTTTTCGATTTTTTGGAACATTTTAAGTACTCTGGCATTAAAATCTCAATTTTTTTTTTTTCACAAAAACAAAGCGTCCTCCACGAGGAAGCAAAATGAGTGGGATGATAATCTCAATATTGTTCGAAAGAATGGAATCAAAGCTAAGCGATATACATGTATGGCCAACCGGCGTATTATCTTTTACTATACGAACACAGCGTTCCACCGCATGCCAATCTCTCCCTGAATTTTGATCGCCTGTCGACGAGCCCCATTGCAAAGTTGTACAAGTAAGCCGACATTGGGGTGTGCTGCATTGGGATATAAGAGAGGCAAACGCCAAATCCGGACACGCAGGCAGCTACACACACGCACGCACACACACACAGGCTCACGCACACGCAGACACACACATTATGTACCATGCTCGATGCTGTCCACACATGGGAAATTTCTGCATTCTTTGTGCTTGGCATGAGTGGCACGTGAGGGAGAGGGTTGGGGGTGGTGGTCTTCTGTCACGGGGGTCGATGAGATCGGGTAACCCAAAGTTACAGCTATCAAGTCTAGAAGCAGAGAAAGAGAATTGATCGGGAGATGGAGAGAAGCGAAATGGAAACTGCTGGGGAGTCTAACGCCATTATCCGGTGCACCGGGGGTGCCCATATGTGGTGCCCCAGCTACGAGCCACCATTCTAAAGAAAAAAAAAAAACTCTGTACGGTCATCGTGGAATTATCGAACGTACCGTAAGGGAGGTGGATGGTGGAGGGGGGTGAAAAAATCATTCCCCTCCCGTTCATCTCCTCCGCAATATCGTACAGCGTTCTCTCTCATCTCTCACGACCCCTTTTCGTACTCGGTGTTCCCCCCTTTGGTCTCGATCCATTATTCTCACCACCCCATTATTTATTTTTCAAACTCGGCGTAACTCCGTGCCAACCCTACCATCTTAGTCCACACGTGCCCCTCTGATGCACATAAAATATTTCGGCTATGTTATTAGTATTAGAAATGATATACACTTTACTATATATTTGGCTACGCTGATGCCTAACTATGCAAGTATAATATTCCATGAGCATTTGTGTGCGACATTGTATCAATACCCTTTGAATTCGATCGTGTACATAATTTTTTTTATATAATGTTTTTTGACTGTTATGTCACAAGTGGCTCGAAAGCATAACACGAAAATTCGTACTCGATAACAGCATTATACACGTTAGAAAAAATTCTTGTACTTAGGTATTAATATCAAATCACAGCACGAATTAAAGTCTGACCAATTTATCGCGATACTTTTAATAATTTCAAGATAAATCAGGCATTATTTTTTTCTGGATGGATTTTTGAGGAGACATTTTTTTTTGCTTTATCCTCGAAATTTTGGTATTGTCTATTTGGGTTGTACTCACTTTTAGGGCTGTGTAAACCTGTATAACTTTATACGCTCGCACAGATGAGGACAATTTTTTTCGTTGTCCGATTCGAACTCGCGTTTAACCTCGAGTGGTATCAAATTTCATTTATCTTTTGTCGCTCAAGTCCTCGGTTTAATTACCATGTACCCAGAGACAGCGCCTATAGTACTTTTAATTGAGCCACTGCTGTGTGAAGTCCGTGGAAAACACGCGATGCGAACAAGCTATTTTTTTTCCTATTTTTTTCTTTTTATGTCCGAAGCAACGGAGCTATACGAGTGTACCTTCAAGGGATGACGACGGGGGATAATTAGTTTTTTACCCTTTGCTCTCTCTCCGTCACCAGTTTACCGTCAGTTTCAATTTTATCTTCACCCCCCCCCCTCCCCCCCCCACGCCTCTCGCAAAACGAAGAAGCATAATTACAATATCTCAATCTTGCCTCCCCCGAAATTCATTCAAATATTACCATACTGAAAGCTTTTCTTCATTTTATTTGTCCATTTTTCTCGTCAATTTATAGAGCATCTTTCAATGACCGTTATGAGCTGTCACTCATAAAAATCGAACCAAATACTACGACACTAGAGCTCTAAAAAACTGCATAAAAATATACTGCTCAAAAAAAGAATACTCGTGCGCTTCAAGGGATGATCGGGCACTTTTTTCTACGAGTTTTCTTGTGTCTCGCACAAAGTTTGTTTTCTCAATGGTAAGACATATTTTTATCTTCAATCGTGTCCATTTAGCTGTATAAAAATGATATTCTAACACATCGAAAAGAAAAAAATCTAGTTTGTTGTAATCAACAAGTAGTTTATTGACTGGATATCTCCATCTTAGCTGCTGACAGATTCGATAGTTAAGCCGTTAAGTCTACCACGCACGGTAGACAATCGGAATGAGTCCGTAACACTGGCCAGAATTTCAATATGAATATCTCGCATTGCAATATTTCGAGATGCATGGAATGTTTTTTTTTTTAAAGGAATTCGAGCCACGGGGTATTCCTTCAGATAATTTTTCGGTGTCAAATCGGTGACGATTACAATTATCAAAAACACGGGGAAGGAGCAATGTGAGGATGAAAGTGAAAGTGAGCAAGGTCTCAAAGAAAGGAAGGAGAGAGTGGGAGAGAGAGAGAGAAGAGGGAGCTACCGGCACTGAAGTGACATAAATATTCGTACTTTCTAATCCCCTTGAAGCATCCTCATAGCCCAGTGACCCAAAACCCCAAGCCCCGTCAACCGACAGAGCCTCCCAGGAATCTTTTGCTAAAACCTTCTCTCTCGCTCTCTCTTTCTCTTACACACTGTCCTCTCCTATCCAAATTTCCATTGCTCACTGCAAGTTATGGTAAGTATCATAAAGAGTGCGAACGGGGGAAGACCAACCGATTGCGCATCTTTTCTCGTATCCTCGAACCTTTCCTGTCTCTTCTCTGGCTATTTCTCTCTCCTTTGCTCTCCCTGGCGATTGGACGCAAAAACATAAACACACAAAAGTTTTGGGTCCGTTCTGCAGTCGAGGTTCCACCCGTCAAGGGATGCCAATTGCGGTCATTCTCCGATACCTGAGCCGACTACAGTAGTCGCGCAAAAGTGATTTTTCCACAGCGAGAGAAATGCCAAACATTGGCGAATGGGAATTTCGACACGCGCTGCGCGCTCCGAGCAACTGTGAAGACGTCAAACGCCCAAAGCGCATGCGCGACGGCTAGACAAAGGAATCGACTCGCGCGCCCTCCTTGTGCCATTTCGGTAGCTCTAATTTTTCCACGGCTGTCCTACCAAGTCGGGCCAACAAGCAAACCGGCATCAATGCTATTTATGTCTGTATATTGTATGTGAGACGTTTGCTGACACGTATTATACACGCAAAGGGCGTGACATTTTAGTCCCACGCCAAGCATCCACCGGTCACCACTGACTCCGCACCAAAACGAATCCTCGAGTGTGGCTATTTTTGGTCTCGTATCCATTTAACAGCCTCCAAAAATCCTCCGTCACGGACCGAAAGAGGATTATTGTGAAAATTCGATAAATCGGGGATTTATCTGGTTTTTCCTCGAATGTTCTGTAGGTGTGGGTGATGAAGGAAAAATATATATTTTGCTGCCGGAAATGACGATTAGCATTGCGAAATATTGCTCAGCCCTCCCCTCCCCCTTCTTCTCCCCACAATGGAAACAAAGAACATGGGGCATTCTAGTCCAATTTAATATGACCCTCACTCTCTTGGAGTGTGTCTAGAATTTGTTATACGGTTGTTACAACCCTTAAATGAATGCAATTTTTTCTTGGTCAACCCTTATTTGATAATGACTTTTTTTTTAAAAAGACATTCAAACGAAAAAAAAATTAAAAACAATTTAATAGTCTGAAAAAAATGACAAAATACCAGTGATAGATTTAAAAAAAATTAAGCTACATCTCAGTTGGATATTCTCATGATTTTTTTGAGTTCTTTTTGACTCAAATGATCGAGAAAAAAATGTATTTACTAAGACAAATCGTATAAAATTAATGATGCTGGGATGGAGTTTTTAGCTTTGTGTATTTACTAGATTATTATGGTTACTGTGGGTCAATGTGGGAATCGCAAGTAGTTTGTGACCCGTTTACTTGCAGACATGGTTTTGTAAATTGTCACAAATACATATTATTATTTTAAACGAAAAGGGGAGTGATGAATACGACACTGGAGTATGCGAGCAGCCGCTTACGGTTTTGAGTGACGTGACAGCAAATATTTGCCTTTGTAATCGGATTAATAATATCCGGTACATCGTTAGCCCCTATAGAGGATACTGCAAAAATAGCTAGTTATTTTAATGTACTTTTGATTGATTTAAAAATGAGACATATCATCGATATTAAAAATCTAAAAATCACCGAAATTAAAATAAAGAGCAGCGTTTTGTTTCATCCGCTGGAAAATATTTTTTCCTACGAGTCGTTCGATTTTACCTCAACAACAAAAATGTAAATAATACTTTACGATCGTATAGGAACCTTCCGGATGCAGAAAGCTGACCAAAGGGTCCTATTTTCGTAGATACCGATGGTTTTAGGTCACTGGGCTATAAGGAATAATATAACGAAGGGCTGTTCACTTTCCGGTACACGGGGTCATCGAGGTACGTGAAAGTATATAACGAATATTTATAAGCTTTCCTCGTTCTCTTCCAGAATTCAGTGAGGCTTTCATTCGAGTTATATTATTTAACTGGCACGCGATTTTACCACTTTATATGGATAGTCATATAGAATCTTATTTCGTCGAGGGTATATACAAACGGTGGCTGGACATAGGTCGTATAACTTGCTTACCGTTTGGGCCACAAGTTCTACGACTAATATAAAATGGTACCCTTAAAATTTTACCTTTCTTTCACGTTAACCAGCTTTCTCTCTCCAATCTCCTCTTTCCTACTTGATGCATAATTCTACGAGGGGGGATCGTAAAATTTTCCAACTCTCTTCGCTATTTTGAATAAGGCAATTTAAAATATTTTCGATTTTCTTGAGCATTCCCAGACAGCCGGAAGCGAAAAACTCTTAAACATATTACGTAAGATATTTTTTACATAAGCCATTTTCCGTTAAATTTTACCTCATCGCATTTTTACGTTGAGAGTGCCCAAGAATTTATGATTCTCTTATTTCCAAAAAGACAAATCAATTTTTTTATTAAAAAAATTAATAATAAATAAATAATTGTATTACTAAAACGTAATAAAATAAATTTCTTACTATTAATAAATATTCAGAGCACAACAAATGATAAATTTAATGTTTCAAATCTATAGCAATAATTTCATGTCTGTGAGTACCCGGAAAATTACGTGAATAAATAATTTCATCGTTTTGCATCAACGATGAGCTCGACGTAGCTCGGCAAGATCCAGAGACGAACCCCTAATCGTCATCTCGGAGAAAATGCTTCGTATAAAACTCGCGTTGGGTGAGCCAAAATTTTTCAAAAATTTTACGACACGCGACCATCCACTTCCTTCATATTTTGCTGGTCGGACCGTGCAGCTTGCCACGGTGTGTTTTTGATTTGTGACGAGGCGTACGACATGGTTCGAGCTATTTCTCTTTCCTCTCTTTACCGCCATCCTCGCTGTACTCTCGCTCTCTCAGCCTCTCAAAGGGGCCTCATGCCCACTCTTCTATCGTCTTTGTCCACTTACGCACTTTCGACGAAAGCTTCTAAATACGGCTTGTCCAACTTTCGCTCTCTTTCTTCTTCATATTTCTCTCTCTCTAATTTCCTAGAGTCTGGCCAGCCGTTTAGGCGTTGAGCTCTCTCTCTCTCTCTCTCTCTTTCTCTCGAGTACCCAAAACGCTTTATATTTTGCCTTTCGAGAATTATATGGCGCGTGTCTCTCCGTCCGTGTTTGGTTTTGGCGGGGCACGAGAGTACGAGTGAAATACGAAGCGAAAATATACAGAGGGCTTTGAATCCAAAGCGAAGATCTAACGAGCCCACAGCATATGCACTAAAGTGTGCCTCATAAATTCCGTTACAATAATGCAAAACACAACATTTTAATTCTTAAGGGGTCACACCTCACTGAGTTTCAAAAAAGAAGGGTCAACATTGAGAATTTTTTTTTTGTACAAAGAGATTTTTTTTTTTTTTAAATATCATTTTACACAAAATGAGGGATAATCTTGTATTTGTATTGTATTGTATTGGGCTATAATTTTGTTACGTATCGTTATTTTATTTTTATTTTTTTTCGTTTCCATTTAAATAAATACACTACGATTTTAATTCTTAAGGGGTCACACCTCACTGAGTTTCAAAAAAGAAGGGTCAACATCGAGAATTTTTTTTTGTACAAAGAGATTTTTTTTTTTTTTAAATATCATTTTACACAAAATGAAGGAAAATCTTGTATTTGTATTGTATTGTATTGGGCTATAATTTTGTTACGTATCGTTATTTTATTTTTATTTTTTTTCGTTTCCATTTAAATAAATACACTACGATTTTAATTCTCAAGGGGTCACACCTCGCTGAGTTTCAAAAAAGAAGGGTCAACATCGAGAATTTTTTTTTGTACAAAGAGATTTTTTTTTTTTTTTAATATCGTTTTACACAAAATGAAGGAAAATCTTGTATTTGTGTTGTATTGTATTGGGCTATAATTTTGTTACGTATCTCTATTTTATTTTTATTTTTTTTCGGTTCCATTTAAATAAATACACTACGATTTTAATTCTCAAGGGGTCACACCTCACTGAGTTTCAAAAAAGAAGGGTCAACATTGAGAATTTTTTTTTGTACAAAGAGATTTTATTTTTTAATAAATATCATTTTACACAAAATGAGGGAAAATCTTGTATTTGTATTGTATTGTATTGGGCTATAATTTTGTTACGTATCGTTATTTTATTTTTATTTTTTTTCGGTTTCATTTAAATAAATACACTACGATTTTAATTCTCAAGGGGTCACACCTCACTGAGTTTCAAAAAAGAAGGGTCAACATTGAGACATTTTTTTTGTACAAAGAGATTTTATTTTTTAATAAATATCATTTTACACAAAATGAGGGATAATCTTGTATTTGTATTGTATTGTATTGGACTATAATTTTGTTACGTATCGTTATTTTATTTTTATATTTTTTCGTTTCCATTTAAATAAATACACTACGATTTTAATTCTCAAGGGGTCACACCTCACTGAGTTTCAAAAAAGAAGGGTCAACATTGAGAATTTCTTTTTGTACAAAGAGATTTTATTTTTTAATAAATATCATTTTACACAAAATGAGGGAAAATCTTGTATTTGTATTGTATTGTATTGGGCTATAATTTTGTTACGTATCGTTATTTTATTTTTATTTTTTTTCGGTTTCATTTAAATAAATACACTACGATTTTAATTCTCAAGGGGTCACACCTCACTGAGTTTCAAAAAAGAAGGGTCAACATTGAGAATTTTTTTTTGTACAAAGAGATTTTATTTTTTAATAAATATCATTTTACACAAAATGAGGGAAAATCTTGTATTTGTATTGTATTGTATTGTATTGGGCTATAATTTTGTTACGTATCGTTATTTTATTTTTATTTTTTTTCGGTTTCATTTAAATAAATACACTACGATTTTAATTCTCAAGGGGTCACACCTCACTGAGTTTCAAAAAAGAAGGGTCAACATTAAGACATTTTTTTTGTACAAAGAGATTTTATTTTTTAATAAATATCATTTTACACAAAATGAGGGATAATCTTGTATTTGTATTGTATTGTATTGGGCTATAATTTTGTTACGTATCTCTATTTTATTTTTATTTTTTTTCGGTTCCATTTAAATAAATACACTACGATTTTAATTCTCAAGGGGTCACACCTCACTGAGTTTCAAAAAAGAAGGGTCAACATTGAGACATTTTTTTTGTACAAAGAGATTTTTTTTTTTTTAAATATCATTTTACACAAAATGAGGGATAATCTTGTATTTGTATTGTATTGTATTGGACTATAATTTTGTTACGTATCGTTATTTTATTTTTATATTTTTTCGTTTTTATTTAAATAAATACACTACGTGCTCGATTTTTTGTTTTTGCCTTGCAAAAATTATATTGCGCGTGGCTGGTTGACGTTTTGATGAGGGACGAAGGTACATGACAAGTCGTTAGAGGACCGAGGGTTATGACTGAAAGCCAAAGACGCAACGAGTAGCCGCACCCCCGATCGCTCCCTCACTTGGGGTAATTTACGAAAATATCGTCCCATGGTAATATAATGCCGCATGAAAGGCTGCGGAATGAAGCCTGTATAAAGGCTATTCCTCGGCCCATTTCCATCCCCTATTTTCATTCTCTTTCCTCTTCTCTTTTTCTTCATTTTTCCCGCTGGTCAATTGTACGTTGCTCACTTTTCTTACGTTGGTTGCATCGTTACGTGAAAGTTTTGTCGAAATTTCCACGCGCCATGAGCAAAACACGCCGATCGTACCGAACCGTTCTCACAAGTTCCATACACTTTATTACCGTGGACAGAGAGACGCGCGACGAAAATTTTCCGAGACTTTTTCCCTCGAACGTGGCCCGTTTCATGGTTGGCTCGTATCAGCCAAATAAATATAAGGCTGCTATAAATCAGTCGATCCTCTAAAAGGCTGAAAAATATGTATATATATATATATATGTGAGGGAGCCTGCAAACATTTCTGGGTCACTCTGAAAATAATTGGATCGCATTATGTAACTCGTAGGAAAGATGACATTTTTTTTTTTTTTACATCCTGGAGTTTCATTTTTTGTATAATTATACTGGTACTTAATTACCAGAATTGGGAGAATCTGAGAGGAAAATTAATGGATGAATTGCATCAGTGCCATCCAGATAAACAATTCGATAACAGAGAAAGTTATCTCTGGGCTCTGAAGTATGAAAAAAAAAAAATATATATATATATATATCGATCATTTAACGGGTGTCTTCAACCCCTCAAATATGACAAAACAGTGTAGTTCCATACACTTTATTACCATGGACAGAGAGACGCGCGACGAAAATTTTCCGAGACTTTTTCCCTCGAACGTGGCCCGTTTCATGGTTGGCTCGTATCAGCCAAATAAATATAAGGCTGCTATAAATCAGTCGATCCTCTAAAAGGCTGAAAAATATGTATATATATGTATATATATATATGAGGGAGCCTGCAAACATTTCTGGGTCACTCTGAAAATAATTGAATCGCATTATGTAACTCGTAGGAAAGATGACATTTTTTTTTTTTATATCCTGGAGTTTCATTTTTTGTATAATTATACTGGTACTTAATTACCAGAATTGGGAAAATCTGAGAGGAAAATTAATGGATGAATTGCATCAGTGCCATCCAGACAAACAATTCGATAACAGAGAAAGTTATCTCTGGGCTCTGAAGTATGAAAAAAAAAATATATATATATATATATATATATCGATCATTTAACGGGTGTCTTCAACCCCTCAAATATGACAAAACAGATTTTTATGATTTGAAATTTAACAAAAAAACTGTAATGTCAAAAATTAGAAAGTAAATTTGTCGAGGGAGAAAACAGCGCGCGCGATTGTTGAGATGTGGAGGCGCGTGCTGTTAAATCTTACAAGTGAAAGTTGTCGCCAGTATGGCCATAATGCGCGCGTGCCCTTCCATTTTCTTGAGGGTTCTCGACCAAGTACCGAGGACAATTTGAATTACGGGAAAATCGCCTGTTTGACCTTGAAAGATCTCGTTTAAGAGACAAGAGGAGGTGATGCAGCGTTGACGAACCGATAGTTAAATCGTAGACGATTATATTCTCAGGCCTCTTGCTCGAGAAAAAGGTGTCACGTGCTGTCTCTCAATCGCTGTTGACCGTCCTTCGCGTATTATGATTTATGAGTAATTTCCCATGGCAAACTTATTGACTCATTTGCTTCTGTTACGATTTTTACTCTTCTCAGTGATTGTGGCAAATATCGAGGGGAAAAAAAATAAAAATGTCACATTTTTTGTTTACTATTTGCTGATTGATTTCTTAATTAATTTAATATTATAATCGCCGTTTAAGCACTAAAATCGTAATTCTTTTTTTTAACCCATGATTGTAAATTTATTCACGGACAAAAAGGCCCAAAATCAATGAATTCTCTTCCCAACAGTTTTTTCATCCCTTATACATTTTTTTTTTTTTCCATTTTTCCCAATATTTACTTCCGTTATAAATAAGAATGGGGAGAAATTGTGTGTTCAAACACTGCACAATACCACGAAATCACGAAGAAACGAAATGTGGAAAAAATCGAATGTCGCTGAATGGAGACGAGAAAAATTGTGAATTCTCCCACGCCCTGCGAGTATGGTCACAGGTGGGCGCGGAAAACCATACAGCCCATTTCGTCTGTGAAATGTAATTGAGACGTTTCGGTCACGCGAATAGGAAGAAGGGCTTTTTCGAATTTCTTCGAGCATTTTCGACAAGGAAGAATTTTTTGAAATGTTACACCGCGATGGAGGGGCCAAGGTAAGATTCAGCTAGGGCACATTGTCGTCATCTACAATGCTATAATGGGTTACTATGAAATTGTGCAAAAGACGTTTCGACAATGAAGCTATTCGTTTTTGGTGGAAATACAGTTGAATGTCTTTTTCAAATTCCATGTATTCCAAGATATTCAGCAGTCGAGTTAAAAAATAGGCGAGAGAAAATTTCAGTGTATGTGCAAAGTGCGTTCCATGGAAATGAAATGGGCAGAGGAAGGAGTGATAGATGGGAAAAAAAATTATAATATGCCCAAGCTTGTTTATTTTTTGCCTGACCTGGAATTATCTAAAGTTTATTATCAAAATAATAGTCACAAAAAATCCTATTTCTGTTTTTTTTTTCAATTTGATTATTTCGTATAAAATTATGATAATTATTCTTCATGTTCAGAGCCAACATCTTCAAAGTGGTTAAATTTTTTAATAATTACCCCAATAGGCAGTTTAATTTTTAATTTTTATGAATCCTCATAAAAATGAGTTCTTTGCTGATTTTTTAATCAACAAACTCGTCCTTGTTTTCTACACTCACATAAATCACGATGGTATATTAACAATTATTAAGTAACGAAAATTATTTTACAGTAAACGCGACAATTTTATAACTTACCCAACTATTTCATAGTTATCGTAACAAAATTTTACAGTTAACGTTAACTGTAAATTGTAGACTTACATGAACTATAAACACGTCTTTACTTCATAGATCTCAGTATTATTCTCTGTGAATACTAACAAAGAATAATAATAATCTTATCCTTTTTTTTTTACATTTTCCATCGACCATATTTATCATTAAAAAATTCATAACCCATTGTGGTCAGTGACACGAATAATAATAATAATAACTAAATTGTGCTCAATATAGTGGAATTCTGGTTGTACGAAGAAAAATCCGGTTTCACAATCTCGCGATTCATTCATGACTCGTATTCTCAAGAGGTGGAGGAAAGAGTAGTTGGGTGAAGAAGGGGAGGGGTGGAGGGTTAGCCACCGCTCCAAGTTCATGAATGGACCGAGTAGCTCGACGAAACCGACGGGTCGAACACATGGTCCAAACAATTCTGTGATGCGCCACCATATATATATAGCTCGTAACACACTGACTCGACATAAATCAGAGCTGAGAGGAGAAGAGCCAAGATATAGCTGACCAAGGAAGAAGGAATCAAAGAACGTAAAGAAGAAGAGCGTTGAGCGGTCTATGCAAACGGACTGTTATGGACCCGCCTTCCCGCATTGGCCAAAGTGTCACAATTTCAATGGTCACCTTTTTTCTCTACTTTTCTTCCCCTCCCCCTCTCTCTCTCTATCTCTCTTGCTCTCTCTCTCTCTCTTTCTGATGCACGAGTCGCGAGTCCAAGTCACAGAAGGGCGATCACATAGTAAGCAAGAAAAGAAAGAGCAACGAAGAGGAAAGGTTGAGGTTGAAAGCATGGAAATTTTGTGAAAAATGAAATAGATGGATCCATGGGTGAAAAAAAATATACCGAGATGAAGTCTTGGAGGGACGAAAAGATTTGAACGTTTTTACACGATCGATTTATCGGGTAAGGCTTCATTGTATATGCCCAATGTCGTGGAAACTAGAGACACGTTGCTTCGTGGCAAATATGAGGGGGTGGGTGAGGGGGAGGTTCTCAAAAATAAATGAGATGAGGAAAAAGAAATAAAATGAATGAGAAATGAAAAAAAGCAGAAGGAGGGAAAAAGGCGTTGGCGATGCAAAGAACACATTTCGCATACATGGTCATAAAATTGTCGTTACAAATGTCTACTTGAGCGTTTTTTTTGTTGATTATAACGAGAAAAATTAATGTTGCAGCGGATGAGACTTTTTTCTTCGCTGCGAGGTTTGAGAGTCTGGCAGCGGAAAAAGGTCGAAACAACTGAATCAGAATTGAAGAATTGAATCATTTACACCCTTTTTTGTTACAAGCTAAAATAAAGGGCTTTTTCGCTCGAGGCACTGACGAAGGGTTTGAGTCCAATATTAGTAATCGAGTTCTCTTCATTATTAAAATTTTTGATTGATATTGGAAATTCTTCCTGTTTTCCACATAAACATATTCAGAACTGAATATGTTTATGTATTTACACGTTACAATATAATATGAATTATTTTTTCTATTTTGCACCGATTAATTGTAGCTCGGACATATTGTGATTTCCCATTTTTCGTGGACGAAAAAAAATGTAACGTTTGCACGTGGAATTTTTGAATTTTCACGTAGTAGTGAGAATCATTTAGTAAAAAAAATCAATATTGAGGATGATAAAAACATATACAAAGTTTTTTGTAAAGGAGGAAATAGCGAACAAAATGCAATTTTTATCCTTCGACCTGTCGGTTGATTAAATACCTCTATGCGACTGATAAAATTTATTCGACCATCAATGAACGGTTTGAAGGTATCACTGCATTTCAAAGAATTTCTCACTGATGGATCCAAATTAATTGCTGGTGAATCCATTTATTGGAATGTGTCCTATACACTTTGTTGGTGCTTTTCGATCTCTCTCTCTCTCTCTCTCTCTATATATATAAAGCAACCTGTGGGAGGAATTTGTTGAAGAATCTTTTTGGACAATCGTCCATCGTATTTATTTCCTCTTTAACGTGGTCTCTTCCTTATGCTTCGTTGGTGAGAAAATCCTTTTGTAAAAAATCAGTATTGAAGTGGACACGTCATATACAAACCTCTTTATAAGCGACACAGCTTACAAATTATAATTTGTATTCTTCAATCTATCGATTAAATGATCTCTCTGTGACACTGATAAAAATTTATTCGACCATCAATGAACGGTTTGAAGATATCATCGTATTTCGAAGAATTTCTCACTGATGGATCCAAATTAATTGCTGGTGAATCCATTTATTGGAATGTGTTCTATACACTTTGTTGGTGCTTTTATGGCACTTTGTTGGCGGGTTGCCTTATGTATATAAGGCAACCCGTGGGAGGAATTCGTTGAAGAATCTTTTTGGACAATCGTTCATCGTATTTATTTCCTCTTTAACGTGGTCTCTTCCTTATGCTTCGTTGGTGAGAAAATCCTTTTGTAAAAAATCAGTATTGAAGAGGACACGTCATATACAAATCTCTTAATAAGCGACACAGCTTGCAAATTATAATTTGTATTCTTCAATCTATCGATTAATTGATCTCTCTGTGACGCTGATAAAAATTTATTCGAACATGAAATGGTTGAAGCTATCATCGCTTTTCGAAGAATTTTGCACTCTTCGATCGAAATTGATTGCCAATTTTTTTTTGCTCTTTATAGAAGGCAACGTGTGGCATGGGAGGAATTCATTTCCTCGTTCACGTAGACTCTTCTGTATGCTTCGTTGGCACTCCCACACACTCTCTCTGCGGAAATCGACACGTAGGACTTTTTTGAAGAATTTCCTCATGGACGTTCATTCCTCGTAATTTTGTCTCGTAGAAGTACACACTTTGCTTCGTACACAGAGCTCGATATTGCATCAAGTGCAAATTGCAATTTGTATCCTTTCGATCTGACGACCCTTATGAAAACTTTTGTGATTATCCATTGACATGAATTTTGACAGAGCATTGATGGAATGTTTTCTCATTAGTTATAGACTCATAGTTGACTATTCGCTCTCTGCAAAAAGTTAAAAGGCAGGACAGGTTTGGCTCGGATCAAGGGACTTGGGCCAAACTTTAAAAATGTACAAGACGAAACGTTTAAAAAATTATATACGTGAAATTGTATTTTTAGTATTTTCTCTCGAAACAGACGAAAATTTGTAATACCCTGGAAATTAAACTGTTTTAAATTCACGTTATGTGCAATATATTTCTCTTTGGTTTTAAATCCTGTCAACATCGCAGAGATCGCTCAATTTATATCTCCGACAAATTCACAGCTCACGGAGGTGTGACTATTGTGTCCCACACCTGTGGTTTTGAAAAGAAAATTTTCGTGATCCAAGAAAGCCACGGGACCTCATTCAGACCGAGTCCCTTCATATTGATCCTCACTGTCCAGCTATTTCTTTTTTTTTCTCGCACACATTACACGCGGGAATTTTCGAGCCTCGTTTTTCGGACTTTTTGGTTCACTGACAACTTTGTTAGTTATTGCGAGGATGATTCCTTTCCGGGGCGAGCTCGCATTCGAATTTGATGTTTCAGGAGGATTTTTTTTCTCTTCATATTCTTCGTCCCATGGGAAAGGAAGTGACGACGAGGACAAGTGTGCGAAGATCCATGGCATGAAGAATGAAAAATATAGGTGAATGGTCAAGCCAAAAATCTATTATCGTATTAATGTATATATATATATATATATATATATATATATATTTATATACTGAAGTGGCTGTTGCAAAAGCATTCGGAAATGTTGTAAATAGCACGGTGGTAGGCAAGTGTAGAAAACTCGCATCGTTTTCTTGTGTCAAAGAAATACGACTTCACGCTTATAGAATTTGGTGGACGATGTATTGATGGTTTGAACTGAAACAAATTATCCCGTAGAGCGAAAAGAAAATGAAAATATTTTATTTTGTGAATGAAAACGTTTTGACCCTGACCCCCGGAACTTTGACCTGTCACGTAATTTTGTGACAAATCATTGCGTATGGTGTAACGATATATGTAACTTGGCAGAAATTCCACGAATCATCTCATAATTTACATTCAGAGTTCGTGAATTTTTTACGTTACTTTTTTTTTTTTTTTCATTAAATTATCATGAAAACTTTTTATGGGTTTTTGAGTCATGAATATTTTTCGATGGTTTTTTTTTCTCGGCATTTTCGGGTCAGTCACGATGCTTCAGTCTCTCTTACTTACTCCTCTCGTCAGCCCACGCAACAGTTATTTCCGTGTTTTACGTGATTTAAACCCACCACGAAAATGCCACAATCCGAGCCACAGATGGAAAGAGTGAAGCGGGATGCGCAATGGTATTTGTGAGAATACGATAATATGAAGGAAACGAACTACGCTGAGTTATTTCGGAGCGATGGACTATTTTTAAATTGAAATAAACAGAGGAGAGATCACGTTCGACTTAAGCAATTATTAATCCCTGAAAAAAAAATTAAATGAAAAAAAAAAAATTACATTTGGGATGAAATTCCATGGCGTTTAACATTTTCAGAAAATAAATCACCCGAATGCTATTCACTGATAGTTTTAAATTCGATTTCAAAGTTTTTTTTTTGTTCATGATTTCAAAACATACATACGAATGTCCAGGATGTTTTGGAAAATTTCAAGCTCTCTTCATGAGTCATCGAAAGAGACCTTGCAGCCAAAAAATAATTAAGTAATCGTAATCTTGGATTTACATTTTTTTAATTTCATGGAGAAAAATTGAGAATTTTATTTTTTTGTCGTCGAACGTAACTGGACTATTTGACTGCTTTAACACCAGTAACCTTTAATTTGGAATCAGATTCCATATCGTTTAATATTGTGGGATGAAAAAATTGAAAAAAAATAAAAATAGAAACAGCCCTTGCAGCCGAAAAATAGTAAAATAATCCAAGTCTCGTAACTACGTTTTCACTTAAAGCATCACAATTTTCAAGGAAACAAATTAGAAATTTCTTCACTTCACCACTTCAAACCCTGCATAATAAATTTCCATAGCATTTAAAATTTGCAGAAAAAAAATGGAAAATAAATAATTAAAAATCACAATTGAAATGGATAATTAGAATAAAAAATTAAACAGCCCTTGCAGCCAAACAATAATAAAATAATTCGAGTTTCGTAACTACTTTTTATTTATTTAATGCATCACGAATTTCAAGAGAACAAATTAGAAATGTCATTTTTTTGTGGTCCAAGCCGATTCGATCATATCACCGCTTCAACCCCTGCAAAATTAAGTTTGAAATCAAATTTCATAATATTTTATTTTTTCAAAAAAAAACAATTAACGATAATAAAACATTAACATTCAGATGAAAAATAAAAACGACCCTTGTGGCCGAAAAATGAAACAAACTAAATCGAATTTCGTAAATACTTTTATTTATTTAATGCATCACGAATTTCAAGAAAACAAATTAAAAATGTCACTTGTGGTCCAAGCCAATTGGACCACTTCACCATTTCAACCCCTGCGAGCGAATCCACCGCAGTAAACGAACGGTCGCCAGAATGAATGCCTCAGTCATCGTTTAAAAATACAAATTCGAGGAACAATGCCGTTAAACGCGTTAACGCACGCGACGGGAGATCGTCATGAGGTCTCGGTGTATCTCACAGCGAGGCGTCGGCGACGAGATGTGGACGACACGATGCTGACCGAAAAAAAAGGTTTTTCTTCATTCCAGGCAGTTCAGCACTTTTTCTGCTCCCATTGTACATTTTTCTCTCTCCCTCTCCCTCTCTCTCTCCCTCTCGCTCTCCCAGCCCCCTCTCTCTCTCGCTCTTGTTCGATGCTTTCGACATTCGTGTCGAAATTTTTGGCCACGAGAGACTAGCAAAGCATCGTTTCTCATTATGGGTGCCAGTTGCTCCCCGCAGGTTAACCTCCGAAATCGCAGGGGGTCCTCGAGGTTTTCTGTTCTGGTATAGGAAGGCGTCTCGCTGACGCGACAGTTGCTTCCTTTTTCCGGAAAGGAAAGAAAAAAATGTGAGAGGAGCCAAAAAAAAAACGATCATCTGCCGAATGTACGACAAACATGTTCTGGTTTCCATCAAGAGATCCGATGAATTTGCTCATGACAGACTCGTCGAGTCAGTCCTCGTACAAAATTCGTTCAAAATGCGGATGTGGTCTGGAAACTGCATGATTTTCGTTCTAGGAAAATAAAGAGTACTGCGACTCTAAAATTGCTAAAAATTCATCAAATTGTCCAACAATCTGGTCTTTCAATCTTAACCAACTGATCAAGAATAGCGAAGTTGGGATAAGTCCATGGAAATGGTCGGTAAGTAAATCGAAGTCTAAAACTTCAAATTTAAGTCTAAATGGTGCAACTTATTTTTTCTACCTTCTACTGAATAAATGAAGTCCCATGTACCCCATTTATATCTGATTGCACAATTCATTCTGTCTCTGCAATAAAAAGCTTGTAATACACATGAATTTCTTTGTTTTTTAACAAGAAAAAATTTAATTAGTTAAAAATTTGTTTAAATAAAAGCAAAGGCGAGAAAAAGGCAAAAATTAAGTGATAAAGCATAAAAAATGGGGTGCGTTTGTCTCCTGGTTGATCTATCTAGGGCTAAAATGGACCAGCCCCACGAATACCATACTCGAAAAGTTATCCCACTTTGCTCTAATGATGGCATTTTGTAATAATTTCTTAGACAATTATTTCGAGGGTTAATCTGAAAAAATATAATATTCGGAACAATTGAATCGTTAAAAAAAAATTATGAACACATAAAGTCGATGATAAAGTTTCACTTCTCTAGATCAACTCATCGTGAATGAAAAACTGACGTCTGGATTTATGATAGCGATGAAATTCACGCCCCAAACCAAAGGCTGTTTGTGGCTGTTTATGGAGTCAATAGTACGCCCCAGTTTTACCCTCCTCAATGCCCGTGGAGGTCACGATTTTATTATTTTTCGACTTTTTGGGTCCGTTCTGGGACTCTACATATTTACCTACAGGGTCGAACCTTCCCTCTTACACTGCTAGGAAAAACTTTGAATATACAAATCCGTTTAGCTGACCCCGTTCCAGCCTCGGCTCTGCTGTATCAACGATTTCATTTCAAGTTGAAAATGTTAACTAATAAAACTTTTTATACAAATATATCGATACTTTTTTTAATTAAATAAAATATTGTCAAATTTTTTCAACTTGATGACGCTTTTTTTTTCATAAAAATTAAATTACATCTAGATCTAACCAATTGCACGATTAATTACACCTAAAAGACATTTTTCAGATGTGTATATAAATTAAAAAATTGTATGTGTGTGTAGACACGTCTGAAGTGAATACTTCTATGTGACCCGGTTAAAGTCGATCGTTATTTCCATTGAACGAAAGAATAGTGTGAGTGAAAGAGGACAGATTGACACGCATGAAGACATTAAATCACACTTTTATTTGCATAAATCATAAAAATATTTTTATTATCAATTACGAAATTAGCCGAACGTAAGTCTGCAGCTATACACGTCGCTCTCTCTCTCTCTCTTATTTTTATTTGTTACTTAAAAAAAAAGTAATCTATTGAATCATTTTCTCTGGCCTCAAGGTGCAACCGAGGGCTAAATAAAATAATCGATCAATCTCTCTCTCTCTCCCATTCTCGCACACGCTCCCTCCCTCTTTCTCGGTCTTTCATCTCACATACTGCTGGAAACACATATATAGTATGGATGCTGATGTGCGCTGCACATCCCCTGTCTGCTCTGACCGACAGACTCGCTCTTTCTCGCTCACACATCATTCTCTCTCTCTCTCTCTCATCTTCTATTCTTCCATTCTTCCATTCTCTTGTCCGGTTTGACGCTTACGCGACCATAACGCCTATCCATTATCGATGAAAAAGTATTCACTAAAAAAAAAAAAAAAATTAAGTGGCCCTGCCCAAATGACCTGTCTAAAAGTTCATAAGGTAGCTCTGCTCTTCATTGGGGGTTGATCGACCCCTACCTTCTTTGAGCTCCAGGATCCCCCCCCCCATCTCCTACTGGTCCAACCCCACTGTTCATATATTCAATCATCTCATCCTTACTGTCCATTTCTGCTCACAGACAGAGACCTGCTCGATTCTCTCTGTATTTCTATCCATTTATCTCACTCCAGTCACCTTCTTATGGTCGCACACATAGTTGGGAGTTTCGGTATTTATCCGCAGGTTTCCCCGGCCTATCCGCCTATCCGTTATCGATAAAAAAGTATTCACTTGAAAAGAAAAAAAAATTAAGTGGCCCTGCCCAAATGACCTGTCTAAAAGTTCATAAGGTAGCTCCGCTCTTCATTGGGGGTTGATCACCCCTACCTTCTTTGAGCTCCAGGACCCCCCCCCCCCCTCTCCTAGTAGTCCAGCTCCACTGTTCATATATTCAATCATCTCATCCTTACTGTTCATTTCTGCTCACAGACAGAGACCTGCTCGATTCTCTCTGTATTTCTATCCATTTATCTCACTCCAGTCACCTTCTTATGGTCGCGCACATAGTTGGGAGTTTCGGTATTTATCTGCAGGTTTCCCCGGCAATGTGCTGGAAAAGCATCGGTGCGCTTGTTCCCGGCATTTCGTACAAAATTAGCATCCTTAAGAAAATTCAGTACCAGGACGAAGAAACGAGAGAGAAAATTTACCGGAGAGCAAAAGATGAGAGAAGAGTGGGAGTTATATATGAGGTCGCGTGTGCACGCGCGCGCCCTTCACTGACCCTGGTTTGGAAAGTTTCCTTAATTTTGTTCAACGGTGACGAGATTCGTTCCGGCTTTGATGCGTTTATGGCAGGGTTCGCCATGCAGCATCAGGAGAAGTAAGGGTAGGCAGCATCGCACAGCAAGAATGAGCCATAAGGAACCCAAAAGAAGAAGTTTTAGCTACAAAAAGGGCGTTTAGGCCGCACGACGCTTAATTTGGGACGTGCGCTCGTAGCTCGGATTCTCTTGCTGTCGCACCATGACGTGCTAAGGACACCTAAAGACTCTATTTTGTGTATCGGTCCAGGTTTGAGCCTGTGCTAGGTAGACAAGGTCATTCTCGTTCATCATTTTTCTTTTCGATTCTATATATAAATTCTCGTTTATTTCATTGGCTCAGCTCTTTTCAGGATAAATTTGGTGATTTTGTATTTAAAGTTATCATAAGTGAGTATGATTGTTGAGATTCAATAAGGCTTGGAATTAAGCTTTTTCAGCTTTTTCGTTACTTTTTGATAACTTTGTTATAACTTTTTTTAACTTTTTGATAACTTTGTTATAACTTTTTTTAACTTTTTGATAACTTTTTTTAACTTATCGATTACTCTCTTTTCTATTACATTTTTTAGGCTTTGACCAAAAATTTACTTCGAGTTAGTTCTGTCTCTGCTTTTGTCATCCGGCTCGTTGTCATTCCAACAATAAAATCGACAGAAAGTCCATCACAGTTATTCTTATCGAATTGATTGATCACTTGAGATATCCATGCAAATCTCGAATTCTAAAATCGACGGAAATTCCATTTGCGTTATCATAACCGGATTAACCGATCGTTTGAGATATCCGTTCAAATTTCGAATTCTTGTCTCATCGCACAATGGACACCCAAATATCAACTATTGTCTATAATGATCCGGGACAAAGTTCATCATCTCTAATTTCTCGATTATATTCTATCACGTCAATTTAAGCTTTAAGAAAAAAAAAAATCTCCAAGTCAGCTGTGCCCATAGGTGATACAAGATAATATACCGCAGTATCATTATTCAACTTTTGGTGCCATCCGAATAATCAAATCTGAGGAATGTCTATCTCAGTCTTTCAAATCGAATTAATGGAACGCAAACTGTATCAATATGTTGTACATAATGTACTTTATATATATACATATACATATATATATATATATTTATATACATATACATATATATAAATATATATGTATATATATGTATGTGTATACAATACCCTGGATTTGGGATATCCGAGCATAAGGCTCTCAGGGATCATCCGATAGAATCATTCGACAGGAATTGACACTAAAAAACCATAAGGGTATAGAAAGGAGCCCCGAGGAATACGTTCCAAACGATTCGGTTGGATCTTTTGCTTGTACGTGAGGAAGGGGTTCGAGAGAAAGCTTGGTTTTTCTCAAGCCACATTGCTGCTCTCCCCTCCCACAGCCCCGGTCCCTCATCCAAGATTCCATGAAAGAAGGGTAGGCAAAGCAGCCGGTCGCGAACGTTGGCTGGCTGTGAGCCCGTATAACCACGGATTGGCCCGGTTCTTTATGGGCAATCTATGGTGATGGAGATGATAGGCAACGAGATATACGTAAACTTGATTCTACCGGATCTTCCACCGATGGGATATTGTGAATAAGGGGGGTGAGCTAGATCGTGAGTGGGATGGCGTTGGGGGTAGGAGCGAGGGAGGAGAGAGAGGAAGGCAAGATAGGCGAAGAAGCTGCAAAAGAAAAAGATGGAAGAAGAGAAAGAAGAAAAGAGGGAGCCTTACTCTAGATTTTCCCCCAATAGTTTAACTTACGACCGGATTTACGGACAGAGATAGAGGAAGAGAGAGGGAGAGAGAGATAAGAAAAGGAAAGCACTGTAAAATATCAAGGAGAAAGGACGAGCAACCCGAGAGCGCATCGGTTTGATAGACTCCTTGCGACACCTACCCCTCTCCGATCAGGGATTCTCAAATCTCTATAACCTCACGAAGCCTTTTTTTTTTTCTTGGCTACTGTAAAAAATGCATTTGTGTGAGATGATAACGAAACGCATATAGTTTCTTAATGTAATTTACTTTTGTTACAAAGTATAAATGTATATTCCTCGGCACGTATTTATTTCATGCATTTCTTACCACACATTTGTCAACAATACACGCAAAGAATCGCAATACAAGAAAAATTCAATTTATCGAAATATCCAAAATCGATTTTTTTTAAATTATATCTAGACCGATACATCCTTAAGTGCTTCACCAAAGTATATATAGGGGGTGGGGTGATAAGTAGAGATGCGTCCACAGACGCCATAAAAATCTGACATCTGTTAAAAGGAACAGAAAATTTGTCGAAAGGGATGACGAAAGTTGAGAAAAAAATCATGAATCAGAAAGGAAAATCCGTGTTATGAATCAGAATGTCATGAATCGGAAAGGAAAAACGCGATTGATTTGTGAATGATTCGCCGAATCGGATGGCATAACATATGGATATATCGGAGGTCTAGGGCCCCTATATAGATATATATGGACCTCGGAGCGATTATAGGGTGGTGGCGCCACAACACGATACTTCCTCTACACCAGGAATGTCGTGAGGCACGAAATTGAGGGAGTCTACATAGTTATTTTGACGCTACCATACATTTGTGAACAGAGCATATGAATAACAATATATGAAAAGAATCGCCACGAAAGAGAAAAGGGCATCCTTCGGCTATTACGAATCTCTCACTCTCTCTCTCGCTCTCTTACCATAGAATATAAAATAGAACGGGGTTGTGCGAGGTTCGCCGAATCAGATGGCATTTGTTTTAAATATATGGATTGAGGACTTGAGCCCCAGAGCGATTGTAGGTTGGGTGCTCCACCACACCACATTTCCTCCACACCATGAGAGGATATGTTGTGTGAGGTACGAAAGAGGGAGTCTGCATAGTTATCTTGCCGCTTGCGGCGATGCCTTTTGCTGTTGGGGAAAGGCATCCGTAGAAGTGGCGGAGCGAAAAGAGCGAGATGGAAGAAGGAGAAGGGAGCTGATACAATACCCTATATCTCGGGCAAAAATCCAACCACCACTGCTGCTATCTCCCATGTCCTCATCCCCGAGAAAAATCTACGGCTGACACTACACGTTATATGGCGCGCAACGCGCTTCCTATATTATACGTACTCGGTAGCGAAGCGAGAGCGGCCTTTCAGAAGCCAATAGCCACCACCACCACCAGCATCCACCATCATTTCCTTTAGTCTCGCGGTAGTTCAGGTTGGCCTCCACACGTGAGCAGTGAAACGAACGATGGAACGAAGGATAAAGAGGCGGCCTTTGCACCCAAACCCTCTTTCCTCTGTAGTGTTTTTCCGTCGTGCTTGTTTTTCTTTTTCCCTTTTTTTTTTTTCGTTATATCTACAGTATACGTATAATACTTTTGCTATCGTTGCGTCTCGCCTTTCTCTGAGTTTCCGGCCGCCACCACCCCTACTCACTCTCTCCCTCTCTGCACTTGATTTCCCGTTTCACCCTTTAGCTTTCCATTGCAGGGATGCAGAGAGGGGGAGGGTGGAGAGTTCACTCCGTGACTCTCTGTACCTCCTGGACTTTATCTACGCTTGGAAACCTCCTCCTCAACCCCCATGCCCTGTCAGCCTCCTGTGGCCAGATATCGGCTTCCCAATAACCTGACCGAATGCGTATAGAAAGGCGCGCGGTGAAGCTTTCTCCCTCGGCGTTTCTACTATGCTATGTATGTATGCCGATGCTGCTGCCGGTGACTGAGAGCTACACCCCATGAGTTTCTGGCCAAAAGTTTCAAGGTTGATAGACTCGTAAAGTTTCTATGTTGCAATATAACGATTATACGCGTTATATTGAATCTGGCGAGGCAAAGTCAAAGTGCTTTCGATCCACTATATAATTTAACATTGTAATGAATTTTTGTCCATTTTTAATGAATTTGGTGGAATTCTGAAATGACGATACGGTGAGACCTTTTTTTTTACGCTGGAACAATGAAAAGAGGAATTGAAACGGAACAAATAACGCTAGCCGTACAACCGTATAAATTTAGTAACGTCATGGATTCCGCCGATTATGGGCTATTTTGGCCGAGAATTTTTTTCGTTGCTCCTCATCGATCGACAATCCATCGATGATAAGCCGTAAGACCGAAATCGGTTCAATCGAAACGTCATTTCCAAAGTTCAATTCGAGAAAACTTTGTCCTCTATTCTGATACTTCATTGATGCTCTGACATATTGACGTATACCGATGGTGTTGCCGGTGACTGAGAGCTACACCCCATCAGTTTCTGGCGAAAAGTTTCAAGGTTGATAGACTCGTACAGTTTCTATGTTTCAATATAACGATTATACGCGTTATATTGAATCTGGCGAGGCAAAGTCAAAGTGCTTTCGATGCACTATATAATTTAACATTGTAATGAATTTTTGTCAATTTTTAATGAATTTGGTGGAATTCTGAAATGACGATACGGCTCCAATGAGACCTTTTTATTAACGCTGGAACAATGAAAAGAGGAATTGAAACGGAACAAATAACGCTAGCCGTAGAGCCGTATAAATTTAGTAACGTCATGGATTCCGCCGATTATGGGCTATTTTGGCCGAAATTTTTTTTCGTTGCTTCTCATCGATCGACAATCCATCGATGATAAGCCGTACGAGCTCCCAATGGTTCAGTCTGGTTTTATTCTCATGGAACGATTTTTTTTGCCATAAGACCGAAATCGGTTCAATCGTAAGGTCATTTCCAAAGTTCAATTCGAGAAATCATTGTCCTCTATTCTGATGCTTCATTGATGCTCTGACATATTGATGATGAGTTCTCTGTTAGCATCCTCATATGTTGTTTTCACTTTGCAATTGGAGTCAAAAGTATTAGCAGATCGCCAGTATAAATTCTGTAATGAGAATGAGAGCTCCAGCTATAGTAAGTCAAATGTCGATGATTTGGACAAAAAAGTACTGAAAGCGCACGGAGCTCACTGAGCCTATGAGGCATTCCCGAGTCACCCATAAAGCCACTAATAGAAAGAATCTCAATTCGGTGATAATTTTTCCTTGAGTTGTCGAAAGGAACGATTTATAAGGCCGTCAGGTATTTTTTGGGGATGCTGTACGAAATAACAAAGTCGAGGACGACAAGAAAGAAGAGCCAGTGGAGAATGTTTGCGTACTTAGAACCGACAATGATGCCCACAATGAGGTCCCATTTCACGGGAAAGTCGGGCCAGGGGGTGTCCTGGTGCGGCTATAAACGCATTATTGGCAACACATGATCGACCTACGGGTTTTCTTCCTTCTTTTTCTTCTACTCGTGATTTCAATCTCTCCATCCCTCTCTCTCTCTCTCTCTCACTCGCTGTTTTTCTACCATTGAAACTCCCCAAAACTTGAGAATTTTTCTCGGAAGATGGATAGGTACACGAACCGGAAGCTGAGCACGAAAGGTCTACGGCAGCATTTAAAATCAACGGGAGATGCTTCGAGAACAGAGTACTCCCCATGCAGAATATATCCCTCCTGTGGTACGCTGAAGCCAGAAGACTTTAGGTGAACAGAACGATTTGATGACTGCGACCACTTCGTCACTATCTAACAGTTTTTCCGTCCGATCTCTACAATTTTTTTTTTCTTTCAAGACGGTCCAACCGCACAACTCAATTCCGTCCGAAACGAGTTTTATAATGCTCAATGCTAGGATTATTAGTTATATGGAATAATATCTCATCCTTGCATAATCTAACGATTAGTATCGCGTTTACTCAGATAACTTGAATATTGTCTGGTTGACAACGAGACGATCTTCATCATAGATAATCTCATCGAAACACTGTCGTGTTCCTAACACCATTCAGGCGAGAGAATAGCGTAACAAAATGAAAATGTTTGGTCTTGGATATGATCAGAGTTACATTTTTCTTCCATTGAAAATAAACTGGATATTAATGAGACGATTCAGCATTACAGAAAGCGACAATCTCAATGTGGGTGCAATATCATGAAAAATATATATGTGCCTCCTTGCCATGGATAAAGGACTTTCGAAGCTCGAGAGAAGGATGCGTTAGCATGACTAACGCTTAGCAATATCTAATTCAAACATCAGGTTAGTTTACAGGATGAACGTGTACGCGTATAGTTCGTCATGTTGAACGTTACAGAGATTGGATCGACGAGGTTTCAGAGGCCGAGCTGATGGAAAGCAGTGAAATGCGGAGGATGAGTGAAGTGTGTACGAGGAGCACTGTAGTAGCCATTTTAATACGATCACCCAACGAATACTACCGTTCCTATCGTACACCCTCTTCAACCCTCTCGCTCCAAGCACACACACACACACACACATGAGTATTCTCGTTGTCAGTGCACTCACTCGCGTGATAGCTCGTCGATAGCTCGGTTTATATCCCGTATCGAACGCCAAAGCATCAGCCCAGCATCATATCAATATATGTAGAAGCAACATTACTATCACACAAGCAGCATCGGAGCCACACAACGTTCATTCTTGCAGGCTGGTCATCGGCTAACCCCCTCCCCCCACTTCACATGACTGGATTCACATCGAAAATAAAATCACCTCCAGCCTCTCTCTCTCTCTCTCTCTCTCTCTCTCTCTCTCTTTCTCTCTCCCTCTCTTGACTAGACCGTTGGAAGCACGCGGGCAACAAAAATTCATTGATCAAACATTTTTTACAGACCACCGGAGTATCCGTTCGCTCACGGTCCTCCCCCTTCACCCTCTGCCCGACTCGCTGTTACTTCCTGCCCCTTCAGCCATACCATGCTTGAATTTTTAACTCTTTCTCTCTCTCGCTCTCTCTCTCTCTGCACAATTCTCGATTCACTGGCTTGATCGTCAGTCCCACGATTCGCTCATCGGTCCACTGATATAACATACAGTGAAGAATGAATTTTTCTTTGTTTATGTTTTTATTATTGTCTCGATATCGTTGCAGGGTATGTTAATGCAGTTAATCCGCAAATAAAATGAAGTTACTTTTTCATATAGCAATGGAGTCTAAGCAAGTTACTGATAAATCGATGTGATGTTAAATCTGGTCGTGCCAATTAGTTGGTTGCAAAAAAAAAAAGGGACGACATGAAAATAGCGGAAAATCATGATGATATTTCTGACATGATTGGAATAATTTTCGGACATTTTGTTCAAGGATGAATATTTAAAAAAAAGTTTGAATTAATATCGTATCTGAATGAAAATTTCTACCCCTCGTTGCTAATCTCGCACGATTACTTATCGAAAAGTCAAAACAATCGATGTAAAAATATAAAACACCGTGAGACTTTCACCTCAACGACTTGGAGCAATTGGGTAGTGACGAATATTTTTCGTTTGCCTGGCTGTGAATAAAAAAAAACGTTTATCCAAAAGTTTATAATCTTTTTTTATTTTTAGAGATCGCTCAAGTCAGCAAGGCAGAACTGCAGCATTTTTGTCAGTGGGACAGTAATTGGCCGGTCGCTTGGAATAGGAAAATTTGATGGTAGACGCACACACTATATAGCGGAGCAAATATTAGAGGTGAACAGAACGTGAAAGTTCGATAGATTGAGTGAGTGAAAATTGTTAATCGAAGCAGTGTCGTAAAGCCAGGTTTCGTCTGTACAGTTTATATATATATATAGTAAACGGTGAGTCGAAAGGATTCCGGTAGGACTGGCCTGGTATTTGTACGGTCAAAACGTGTTCGAAAGGGGTTTGTCGACGAATCGTGAAGGCGTGCGGGCTACGGGTAATAATAGACCAATAAAGAGTTATTTCGTTAATTGAAGGGCGCTGTAGTCACCACGGGGAAGCTGTCCCATCACCAACACTTTGAAAACTCTTTTTCCCTTTCGGTCAAGAGAATTTTAGTACAGGACACTTTGACATCACTGTTACCGTCTTTTCGTCTTTTCAACCCACGGACGTTCACCTCACAATATCCGAGATGGGTTTTGCGCAGCCTTTTGTATTAAATTTGCTACTCTACTCTTATATAGTGGTACATATATATATATATATATATATATATATATATATCACACGACGGGTCACACGACGGTCTTACATACCACACAGACACTCACGTACACGTACACAGTTGTGCATGCATATATATATGTATATATATATATATACAGGATGCCCGACGCACGCCCGGCGCGAGAACAACTTTTCGACCTCATCCTCAATCGTAAATTAGTCAGTTTGACGTTGAACCAGTTATGCACCGTTCTTGAACGGGGTTAATTGAGGATGTCGAAATGGTGGAAATGCATCGTGTCGGACAACCAACGACATCTCCCTCAACATACCATGGTGGTTTACAATGAAATGGCGCATCCTCCGCGTGTATGAGCATTAACTATACGCCTGTCCAGTGTTAGCATACCTACTGCTTTCCCTAACTCTTTGGGTACTGCGTTGCCATTGTAATTGATGCGATTCAATACGAATGGTGATGCACCGTAACGGATTCAACGAAAATTTATGATTATTGTTACACCGATGCATCACGAAAAATTTAGACGAAAATCATTTCGCTCTCTCACCCATGACCAGTTTTCGGTATTTCACGTTTCTTCGGCTTATATTTCGTTCGACAGAAATTGGAAATTCTGAGCTGATGAGATTTTTTTTTTTTTTCGATAATCCGGAAAAAATAAAATTCGTAGCGTATAAAAAGAATTCGGGCCCATGAGAAAAGTTACGCACTTTTTCATTCACTAACAGAAGTCTATTCTGACAAATTTTTAGCAAAAGAAAAAAGTCTCGTACCATTAGAAAAATCAAAAACACGAGTTTGTTGTATTTTTTAAAAAATTTCCGGTGTCTGTAGAATTTTTAACATTTATTGAGGGTCAAATTTTCACTAAAACTTTTTTCGAATTACCCTTGAATGGAAAGTCTCTGCTCTCCAATGCTCGATATATTTACTGCTAACAGATAAACGTCTTGAAATGAAAATATTTTTGAAAATTAAAAATTAGCAGAAACATTTCAACGAGCTTAGAAAGATTTCGAGGGGTGTCACATGTTTGGGACGATCGATTTTTCGTGCAAATTCTACACTGAAATATACTTAAACTATCGACCCCACCTTGTCTTAAAATTATTATATTTATATCGAAATTATATGTACTGCATGCTCGTGTTAATATTTTATACTCAAACTTTTAGGGTATTACTGTACATTTTCTTACATCCTGAATATACATCTTTGCGCAACCTGTGCCTTTGTTAAGCACATCCATTGAAAAAAAATATCACCAAAATCTTAATTATAGGCTTTTTAATGTTGGCACTCATTAATATATGATTGATAATTACCATGTAAGGTAATATCATTACGATTAAAAGAAAACCTTTATCATCTCGTTTCCTTCAATATCGCACAAATCGTTGTGGGTAACCTGGAATATCTTGAAATAAATGTGCGAAGTATTGGATATTTAATCGACGTTTAAAAATAATTTGAAACGAATATTGAATTCGGCCAATCGCTCTACACGTAATTTATGTGATAAATTTAGCGTTGATAATTCATATTCATCGATAAGACAATATTGAAAATTACTGTAAAAATGATTCTCGGATAATGCAAAGCTGTAACTCCATTATGTGAGAGAAATTTTAGGGTAATTGTGAACAAAGTATTTTCCTCTTAATTTTTTTGGTGAAAAATAAAAAATTTGTTAATTTATGATGTTGAGCTCAGAATTCTATTTTTGTAAATTCCACCTCGAGTCTTACACGAAGAAACTCATTTTTTTTTTCGTTCCGAATGGAAAAAAAAACCGTTTCTTCAGCCTCTTTTTGCTTTATAGGCCATGTTTTTACCCAGTTTTTCTTTGGGTTATCCTCTCGTCGTTTGTTTTTTCTTCACTCGTCGGACATTTTTTCTCGTCAAAAATTTTTAACGGTTTTTCCTGTAAATCCTGAGAATCCTTTCGATGTCCAAACGGCAAGGGTAAAACGTCAAATGAAAAATCACGTTTTCTGGTAAATCCCTTCGAGTATGTAGCGAGTATGACCTACGGTCTACCCTTAGCGGTTCTTTATGAATTTATATACGTTGCACCTCGTTCGGCTGGAGCAACCCGTTATTTTTTTCCCCTCTTTATAACCATTCCAAGTTTTGACTTTAGGGTTATATTACCATTCGACTTTGACTTTCCACGTTTTTCCATGTTTTACAGCGACTCTTTTTTTCCCCTTTTTCCGCTTCCCTTTCTTCCGTCTCTCTATACTCGTTTCTCTATGCTCAGAAGGGAAAGCCAACGAATTAACTTTACTGCCAACGAAAGGCTTAGCGGTATAAAGTCAACTTTTACTTTTTTCCTCGGGTACATCAGTCAAATCCTTTTTTGTTTGTACCATCTCTTTGGTCGTACAAAAATTCTAGCCCTTTCTCGTCCTTTCCTACTTTCGAATATTTTACGATTCTACTTTTTTCACTCTTTCGCTCGACCCAAGAAAAATGGTCAAGGGATGCAGGGCAGTTGAGGGTGGATAGAATAAAAATGAAATTCTGACTTTTACCGTTTTTATTATTTTGTTATATGGGTCAGCGGTAACCAAAAAAGTACTTGCGTTCGAGTAAAGATGCTATGTGGGTATTCTTGATTTTTTTTTTTACCGTTTCTTGCCCCTTTTTTGAGCATTTTTTGACTATTTATAGGCACGAATAACGGTAGCTCAGGTACTTTTTCAATGCCTTGACAAATTTCTTTTTTTTTTTATTGGGCATTGATTAATATTTTTGATTTTCGAGGATTAATATTGCTACCGTCCATTTTGGAGTTTCCAATTTTTCGATGAACAATCCAGAATTCATCGTTGTTTATTTTCTTCAATAAGAATGAAGAAATTTGAAAAAAAAAACACACCACAAACTTATATCATCATGGAAAGTCTCTTATACATCGAGTGTGCTTACATATTATTGAATACTTCAAACTTATTATGCACGTGAAAAAAAATTTTGTACCGTAATTTTTCATGAGATGACACAAAATACTAAATGCAGGAACCGTCTTCAATTTTCGCAAAATACGTGTCAATTGACACAGACAATTTTTGTTACGAACTATGACTGTCGCATATTCATAAAAATTTGAGTCAACCAAAGGTAATTTTTGAAATGCTAACAAAAAAAATGTATTTTACGAACTATGACTGTCGCATATTCATAAAAATTTGAGTCAACCAAAGGTAATTTTTGAAATGGTAACAAAAAAAATGTATCTTTACAGGGACATAAAACGTTTCGTCGAAATTTTTTACGATTATCCATCGTGTGCCGGAAACTTTTGCAACTATAACACGGAGAGTGCAATAATTCTGTTGGAAACCTCGTGATGACCCAGTTTTGCCGCACCCGAAGCCCCTATAGGGCTCTGTGACCGCGCTCGGGATGCAAAAAAAAAGAGAGAAAATTTTTATGTTTTTACGCAGAGGTGCAAAGAGGGCTGTGAAAAAGAGGGCACATCTCGAAAGGGCACAAAACGCACGATCGTAAAGTTTGGTAGAAAAATACGAGAAACGGGATCTTGCTTTTTGGGATCCCGTTTTTCGCGATTTCAGAAGGCTCTCAAACGGTCATGCCACCTCCCTCCTACCCCCTCCTCTCTCTCTCTTACCATCGACAATTCATAAGTTCTCTGGTAGCCCAGTAAAACCTAACGGTGGTCGAACTATTTTAAATAACGGTGTCGTATATTTTTATAGATTTTTTTTTTCCGACCCTCATGATTTTTGTACAAAACGCTCGAGTTCTCAGTAATATTGCCATAGTCTCCTGTAAGGCCCCGTTTTACTTCCGCCTCAGATTTTACGTTTTTATGCCGTCCTCGGACTAATTCCTAACCAAAACAGGCCAGCTTCTTTTTTTTACCACCCTCAAACTACGCAGAGTATCCTCGTACAATCTGGAACATTTTTTCACGATGCCACCCCTCCACCCCCCCTCTCTTCTTTGCCCAGAATGCCGCCGTAAAACGACAGGGAAGAAAAACGTAGCAGTTTGGGTTGTAAAGAAATGAAAGCTGTCCTTCTTACGTTTTTCGAGGAGGAAAAATGTTCGCGTTTTTCTTTCGGATTCACACGAGAATTGGGACCTCACTGATTTAGGATGAGACCCAAAATTCATTTATATAGTGGCCCAAATTTTTGTCACGAATTTTTCCAAACAATTGCTACAATAAAAAGGACGAACGATATTTTTTTAAATGAGTTTCGTAAAACCTTTCGTTAATATTGGACCATATTTTTCGTACTTGAAAATAATTCTCTCAATATAACGGTGTAAAATTGTGTGTTACGTTATTGCATCCGACAATGATATTGCGGACGCGATGGTATAATACGTGGGCACAAAAAGACAAGAGAACGATAATTTTTTGTTTCAGGGAGAAAAAAAATTCCAAATAATTAGCCGAATAGCACTAATTTTTAACAGAGACTCATACACTCATCGTGAAAATTACTTCAGCGAATGGTCTCGCGTCTTTGATTTAATTTTTGTTTATGACAATCTGAATTGTAGGTATTTTTGTATGGATGGAAAATTGTAATTCATAAAAATTATGCATGAAATTTATAATAATCTTATCCTGATAATTTCAATACTAAAATAAACATTTATTGGAAACGACGATATTTAACAATAATGCAGCAACAAATGTACGACGTTATTTATGAATATAATCATTTGAAAAAATCCTTAACGATGTGAAAAATAATAAATACAAAATCAAAGTTTTATTACGAAAATTAAAAAATCATAAAAATTAGAAAAATATAAAAGTTTTTTTTTCTCAATTTTTCGATACAGAAAGCATCACTGACTCTAGTTTATCGACGAGAATAAAGCAGGTAAAAGTTATTCCTGTGAGGATCGAATGCACCGAAACAGCGTCAAACACCCCGCGGAGCGAGTCAACGCGATGAGAGAAGAACGTGTGTGGAGCTTCGCGAGAATGAAAGCTCCGAGGGGGTTGTATGCGGGGTGAATATGCCAGGCACGGTACAAAGTGAGTTGAGAATGCTCCACACGCCAGCAAGAGGATCAGGGACAGAGCACCAGAGGACAGGGAGAGTGCCATATACGGTTGAATATTTGCTCGTGAAAGGGCCGTCCTCCTGCTGACAAAGAGTGTGACCAAGCGCGTGTGAGGCACCCGTGTGAGTGACTTAATTCGATGTGAATATATGCAAGGCTCCACCCTGATGATGCCAGTGTAGAATGAGTTGGATCGCGAGAGGGCAGGATCACTATATAGCCAGAATAAGAGGCCCAACTGACCCATGGGTTGAGAATTTTCACTACCCCCCCCCCCCCCCCGGCCCAACTGCTTGTTGGGGCCCAGGGGGGGCTTGAACCACCATTGGTGGTAGTAGTTGTACCCCACCCACGCACCACCCCAGCAACACTCGACCCACGAGCGACGCTACAGTCCCTCTCGGCTAATTTCAATATCTCTCTTCCGTACGTCCTCATCGTCCGTTTTCTCTCTTTTTCCTCTTTTCCACTCCCTTGGCAGAGACTCGCTATATATCACACCCTATTCACAACGGCACATGCAATATATATTCGCGTATGAATGCGCGAGAATCTACATTGAAACGTGTTGGTCGAGAAGACCTAATGTTGAATGCGGAATGGGTGAACGGAGATCGAGTGAACTTGAGTATATATATATATATATATATATGTACATATATAATGTAAGAAAGTAAGAAGGAAAAAGGGGCCTTGGACTTTTTAATCATAATTTTGATTTGAAGTTTCGAGAGTCAGATGAAACTTGGGTTTCAGCCCACGAATTAAAATTAGGCCAGTATTAACAATTATGAATGAGGAATGGGTGAACGGAGATCGAGTGAACTTGAGTATATATGTATATGTATATTTGAAGTTTCGAGAATCAGATGAATCTTGGGTTTCAGCCCACGAATTAAAATTAGGCTGGTATTAACAATTATGAATGCGGAATGTGTGAACGGAGATCGAGTGAACTTGAGTATATATATATATATATATATATATATATATATATATATGTATGTACATATATAATGTAAGAACGTAAGAAGGAAAAAGCGGTCTTGGAATTTTTAATCATAATTTTGATTTGAAGTTTCGAGAGTCAGATTCAGCCCACGAATTAAAATTGGTTCAGCCCACGAATTAAAATTAGACAGGTATTAGCAATTATTTAAATACGGTGTTACAATGTTAAAGTGATAAATAAACAAAAGTAAAACAATATTTATGGTTTCGACGACAGTTTGATGCAGGCATGTTCGGGGTAAACATTCCAGCAAAATACCTCAACGCTACCTAACATTATAACAAAAATTTAATTCGGCAAGTCTGCTTCCATCGTATTTAGTTGATTGAATAATTTTATTTTTCCTGATTGTAAAATTAGGCCGGTATTAACAATTATTTAAATACGGTGTTACAATGTTACAGTGATAAATAAACAAAAGTAAAACAATATTTATGGTTTCGACGACAGTTTGATGCAGGCATGTTCGGTGTAAACATTCCAGCAAAATACCTCAACGCTACCTAACATTATAACAAAAATTTAATTCGGCAAGTCTGCTTCCATCGTATTTAGTTGATTGAATAATTTTATTTTTTCTGATTGTATCCGCCAGTACACTAGCACGAGATCGAATGATCGAACCGGTGACCGGATTGTATGATTATACAATCAATATTTGAGTATGCCAGTAGTTGACCAGATTTAAATAAATGGGCCGAATTTTGTTGCTTCCTGGCCCCGTATATCTGCCAGTACCGACCATTACGCGATACTTGTATCAAGCCAGCAGCACTGGGCAGTTCTGCTATTTGTAAAAGTACAGGCTGTTATTTGATGTTCAATTGTGTAGTTGAATTGGGCATTATTGGAGAAGTACCAGTGGGTAAAGTGATGTACGAGTGCATAGATGAATATATGTATACATATTTAAAGGGATGTGTATGGGGTGGGCAGTTGGACACACAGGAGTATATCGCTTCGAAAATTTCTCTGCATTCGTAGAGACCACCACAGCACGTTCACGTGTGGTATGGCGTGTTGGGAGTCTGAAAAACGATAAAAATAGAGATGAAAAAACGAATGTAGAGAGACAGAGAAAGAGAGAGAGAGAGAGAGAGAGAGAGGGAGGGAGAGAGAGAGAGAAAGAGAGAAAGAAAGAGAGAGAAAGAGGTATCGGACGTGTGTTAGTGAGCACCTCATGCATGCGCTCTGCCCGTACACTTCCTGCAAGTACATTGCGAATGGAACAGCATGAGAAAAGCTACTTGCAATACATACACATACACACACACACACACACACAAGCCTATACAAATATATAACGCTGTGCGTAATTCGTGCCACGTACATATGGATTTGAATTAAATACAGTAGTGCAACATGCTGTATGGAATAAGAACGTTATGGGGGAGGAATGGTGGATCCCATTCGTGATGGCACGAAGTTGCAATATGAACGATTTCGGGGTGAGTCCGAGGATAGAATGAGGAAATGAGAGGAAGTACATTGATGGTGGACAGAGGAGAGGCTTGCTGGTGAAACCCGAGGGTCGTTTTTTGTTTTACCTCCCTTATTTTGCCATCCTCACGAACTCGTCTAATTATCAACTCTCGGACATTCAACAACGGAAAAATGAACTGCTGGTAAAATTATGTCACGCTCGAATAAGTCCAGGAAAAATATAATCACACGTGAAAAAAAAAAAAACGAAAATGGACAATCAGCCAGCTATTTTTCAAACGCTGCTATACGATTTTTTACGGATGTTCGGGGTGAAAAAAAAAAAAGTGCACCTATATATTGTTGATCATGAGCATTGTTTTTCCGGACTTGAGGGGAAAAAAAATGGATAAACTTTCATAAACGGATGGTCCAATTTATAACCTCCGTAATTTGTTTCTTTTCAATTCTAGCTTGGATGAGCAAAACAGCATTTTGCTGGCTCACAAAACCAGCACGAATATACAAAAGAAAAAAAATATTTTTCAATTTCAATTAGGCCAATCTATATTTTTTTTCTCCTTCCTTTTTGACGAATCAACTGGGAATTTTTTTCAATTGGAAGAATTCCATCAATAAGGCCAGAAAATATTTTTAGTTTTTCAAATGGATTTTCTAGTCCCAACGGAGAAAATATCGCCTCGCAATGTTGATTCTCTTCGGTTCTGCGAACCTTTGAAATTTTCGTTGCCCCGGTCTACATCATCACCAGCAACGATTGGCGCCACTATCGACTGAACCCGAGAGAGTGAGAGAGAGAAAGGGAGAGAGAGAGAGAGGGAGGGAGAGAGAGAGAGAGAGAGAGAGAGAGAGAGAGAGAGAGAGCCCAGCATGGTCGTACAAGAGGAGCTAATTTTGATTCACGGGTGTGCCTCGATTCCAGTCGCGCGCCATTCCGCTCTTTCACCCTCTTCTTCATCCCCTTTAGCCACTTTCAGCTCGCTGCGCCACAGCGGCTAACCCGGCGCTGCCACCACTGCCACGACTATATAGAATCACCACCGTGGCTGAACTAACGCTCTGACTGTACAGGCCTAATCCCCCACACCTCAGTATTTCGATACTCGAGAGCGCGAAATTTCTCACCTACCAGCCCGATCGTATCGCACCAATAATGCGCTGCAATCGCACTATATACCTCGTTTCGTTCACATATTTTCAGAATCGTTTGTATCACCAGCTTTATCGGGCATCAAAGTACCATTGTCGTCAACCCAAAATCGAATATAACTCCTTTTCTTTTTCAAGCAAACAGCCTAATCTATTTTAGCAATCGATGCATGGTAATTAAATTCTGTTATCGGATCAAATATTCTCTGATATCAGTTTTCACAAGAAAACCTTGCAAGTGGGAAAATATTACGAACGAAGTCATGTGACCCTAATGAAGAGTCGGTAAAGCTCAAACAATCTATACGACGAACTTAATTTTTTGGATTTTTTTATGGTGTAAGGAGAAATAATAGCATCAAATTACACTTATCATGAACCCAAAATCTTTTTTTTTTTCAAGCAAACAGCCTAATCTATTTTAGCAATCGATGCATGGTAATTAAATTCTGTTATCGGATCAAATGTTCTCTGATATCAGCTTTCACACGAAAACCTTGCAAGTGGAAAAATGTTACGAACGAAGTCATGTGACCTTAATGTAGAGTCTGTAAAGCTCAAACAATCTATACAACGAATTTAATTTTTTGGATTTTTTTATTGTGTAAGGAGAAATAATAGCATCAAATTACACTTGTCATGAACCCAAAATCTTTTTTTTTTCAAGCAAACAGCCTAATCTATTTTAGCAATCGATGCATGGTAATTAAATTCTGTTATCGGATCAAATATTCTCTGATATCAGCTTTCACAAGAAGACCTTGCAAGTGGGAAAATATTACGAACGAAGTCATGTGACCTTAATGTAGAGTCTGTAAAGCTCAAACAATCTATACAACGAACTTAATTTTTTGGATTTTTTTATCGTGAAAGGAGAAATAATAGCATCAAATTACACTTATCATGAACCCAAAATCTATTTTTTTTTAAGGAAATAGCCTAATCTATTGTGGTAAACGATGGTAATTAAATTCTGTTATCGGATCAAGTATTCCTCGATCTCAGCTTTCACATGAAATCCCTGTAACTGGGAAGATATTAACTTTGAAGCTATTTGTGAACCTAAAATTCAAGTTCTTTTATTGGTCAACGAACTGCAATAGTATCAACATATAAATTTTAAATTCTTTACTCGTCGATGAAGCTTTTAAGGATTCGATACTCGGAGCTTCTCGTATATAGGGCTGCTGATGAAAAAGGAATCAGTATGAAATCAGTAAGATGTGATGTGCATCCAACTTTTAGTGGGATCGTCTTAAGCCAATTGAAAAATGAATGCCAAATAATATTTGGTGAACAGATCAAGTAAGTGATGCGAATTTCTTAGGCCGAATAGTAAATCTGCCAATTTCATATACGCAAAAAATTCTAGCTGTATAATTTGATTGAAAAAAATATTTTCCCGTATGATTGAAAATTTAATTAAAAAATTCTAAATTATCTGTGAATAAGCTCACTAGTGAGTGATACATTTTACAGTAATGTGCGTTACGAATTTACATGTTTACTGGCTCAATCAGCCTCATATGTATGCGATGATGACATTTATTCCAATGAACTTTAGTTACGGCCTCGTTATTGAGAATAGTACAATGAGGGGATTCGGACCAATTATAAAATCTATGCACTGTTTGGGCCATTTAGCCTCCGGGCAAGGCAAATGGGAAGGCCAAATCTTGGGTTCTATATATGGTCGAAGAATGAAATAAGCACGAAAGGTCCCATTATTCGTGGCTGCCACTATACGATTCAACACGGGGAATCGGTTCCGCTCCTTCTGTGAGGTAAAAGCAGGGAGAGAGAGAAAGAGAGAAAGGGAGAGAGAGAGAGAGAGAGCAGCTTTGCACAATGCGCCGTTCAGGATCCGCGTGACATCGTTTATGCGAGCACCCCGTGGTTTGCCACGGGACGAATGTGGGGGCCCTAGTGTGGGGGCCTTGAAAAACGGCATATGGGACACCCGTGACGAGACATCTTCATTACGTACTAAACCAGAGGGGACCCTCGCGTCGTAGCTCGAATACTTCTCACTAAGACATCCCGTGGTGTCAGCTCGGCTCACCGCTCTATAGTGTTGAAATCGATTAGACTTTTTTTTTTTCAACCCAAGACACAAAGAGTGCCCGAATCTCCGAGGACCTGACCATAGGATCCATCTCTCCTTTCAATAAATATAATTATCAAGACAACTTTCCACTGCAATTTGTCTCTTTCATGAAAAATTACTAAAGTGATGAGGTCACAGATTCGGATCGATCTGCCTCATGCTTAACCCAGATAGTGAGACTTTGTTGGTACGCCCAGAAAGTCTGACTGTCTAGGGTTAATTTTAAAGAAAAATGAATTATCATTTTTAATTACACTTTAATAGACGAGGCAGAAGTCAGCGTCAATCAGAGTTGATTCGAAACACTCGAGAATTAACCCTAGACAGTTATACTTTCTGGGCGTAGCCACAAAGTCTAACTGTCCAGGGGTAATTTTAAAGAAAAATGAATTATCATTTTTAATTACATTTTAATAGACGAGGCAGAAGTCAGCGTCAATCAGAGTTGATTCGAAACACTCTAGATTTAACCCTAGACCGTTATACTTTCTGGGCGTAGCCACAAAGTCTAACTGTCCAGGGTTAATTTTAAAGAAAAATGAATTATCATTTTTAATTACATTTTAATAGACGAGGCAGAAGTCAGCGTCAATCAGAGTTGATTCGAAACACTCTAGATTTAACCCTAGACAGTTATACTTTCTGGGCGTAGGCACAAAGTCTAACTGCCTAGGGTTAATTTTAAAGGAAAATGAATTATCATTTTTAATTACATTTTAATAAACGAGGCTAAAGTCAGCGTCAATCAGAGTTAATTCGAAACACTCTAGATTTAACCCTAGACCGTTATACTTTCTGGGCGTAACCACAAAATGTAACTGTTCAGGGTTAATTTTAAAGACAAATGAATTATCATTTTTAATTACATTTTAATAGACGAGGCAGAAGTCAGCGTCAATCAGAGTTGATTCAAAAAACTCTAGATTTAACCCTAAACAGTTATACTTTCTGGGCGTAGGCACAAAGTCTAACTGCCTAGGGTTAATTCAAAAAAAAAATGAATTATCATTTTTAATTACATTTTAATAGACGAGGGAGAAGTCAGCGTCAATCAGAGTTGATTCGAAACACTCTAGATTTAACCCTAGGCAGTTATACTTTCTGGGCATAGCCACAAAGTCTAACTGTCCAGGGTTAATTTGAAAGAAAAATGAATTATCATTTTTAATTACATTTTAATAGACGAGGCAGAAGTCAGCGTCAATCAGAGTTGATTCGAAACACTCTAGATTTAACCCTAGACCGTTATACTTTCTGGGCGTAACCACAAAATGTTACTGTCCAGGGTTAATTTTAAAGAAAAATGAATTATCATTTTTAATTACATTTTAATAGACGAGGCAGAAGTCAGCGTCAATCAGAGTTGATTCGAAACACTCTAGATTTAACCCTATACTTTCTGGGCGCAGCCACAAAATCTAACTGTCCCGGGTTAATGTACGTTCGATTCTTTGAGTGCGAAAAAAATGATACCGTTTCAATTTTCTCTGGCTCTTCCAGATTCTTTTTTTTTTGCCATCCAAGCTGAACAGGTTTTTACGATCCGAGGGAACATTGCTCGAACTGGATTTGCCAGGTCCGAGGCAACGTTTTCGCCGCGATTGAGGGGTTAAGGGACGTTTTAGAGTCAACCGAGACGATGGCTATATTGCATGGGCAAGGGGTGTGCAAGGAGTAAGGGGAGGATTATTCTAGCATAGAGGGTTCGAGGCGCGTGGACCAAGAGCAAGAGAGGGAGATTCGAGCTCTGGTGTGGTGCCTTGGTGGCCACGCTCGCGGTCCTGGCATTTCGTAACAAGGGCCGGGCCTTTATGGCCCGTAAAGATACGTGCCGTCCAGTGTTACGCGCCCTGCTCCTTTATATGACGCGATAGCTTCACCTATAGAGGGCCTGCTCTCTCTCTCTCCCTCCCTCTCTCTCTCTGTTTCGGTCTCTCTCTCTCTCTCTCTCTCTCTCTCTGCCTCCCTCTCTCTCTCTCTCTCTGCCTCTCTCTCTCTCTCTCTGCCTCTCTCTCTCTCTCTCTGCCTCTCTCTCTCTCTCTTTCTCTCTCTCTCTCTCTCTCTCTCTCTCTCTCTCTCTCTCTCTCTCTCTCTCTCTCTCTCTCTCTCTCTCTCCCTTCAATTCGCCTAGCACAGCTTCTGCGTAACGTCGCTATTCGCCTCTGCTTATACTCGTATTCGCTCACTTCACTCGTTTATGCCCTCACCCTTTGAGATACCTTGACCGAATCTATCCTTTCTGGATCCCTAAACGAGCCCTCGACTCAACTATATCGTTCTTGAGAGGCAAAAGGAGGGGTTGAGACTCAACCCAACGCGAAAGCTCCGATGGTCACACTCGTGCGTGTATATGTATATGCATGGTTGAAAGACCCTCTCTGTACATCGCATGAACGAGACCAAAGGGGCTACTTTTGTAACGCCCATGGATGGCGCGTAGGGTTTGAACGTGATTGTGCAAATGCTGATCTTCGATTTGAAATCTCGACTGTAAACGCTTGCAGGAAAAAAAAAAAACATGCATAGATCGATAAAAATACTCGATGAACTCAAAAGTCAAATATTGATCAACTCAATAAACTCGAGACTTGCAGGAGACAATTGAGCGATCAGAGATGAGGTGAGACAAACGAAAGAGAGAAACATTTTTTCCTCAGGCAGCATTCATGACATTTTGTCCTGGTCACCATGAGCAAAATCATTCAAGGCAACTCATGATTGATCATTTCTCACATATGAAAATATGGCGATGGAGCGTGAGGAGATTTATGAGAAAATGAAATCTCGACTGAAACGCTTGCAGGAAAAAAAAACATGCATAGATCGATAAAAATACTCGATGAACTCAAAAGTCAAATATTGATCAATTCAATAAACTCGAGAATTGCAGGAGACAATTGAGCGATCAGGGATGAGGCGAGACAAAAGAAAGGGAGAAACATTTTTTCCTCAGGCAGCATTCATGACATTTTGTCCTGGTCACCATGAGCAAAATCATTCAAGGCAACTCATGATTGATCATTTCTCACATATGAAAATATGGCGATGGAGCGTGAGGAGATTTATGAGAAAATGAAATCTCGACTGAAACGCTTGCAGGAAAAAAAAACATGCATAGATCGATAAAAATACTCGATGAACTCAAAAGTCAAATATTGATCAATTCAATAAACTCGAGAATTGCAGGAGACAATTGAGCGATCAGGGATGAGGCGAGACAAAAGAAAGGGAGAAACATTTTTTCCTCAGGCAGCATTCATGACATTTTGTCCTGGTCAACATGAGCAAAATCATTCAAGGCAACTCATGATTGATCATTTCTCACATATGAAAATATGGCGATGGAGCGTGAGGAGATTTATGAGAAAATGAAATCTCGACTGAAACGCTTGCAGGAAAAAAAAACATGCATAGATCGATAAAAATACTCGATGAACTCAAAAGTCAAATATTGATCAATTCAATAAACTCGAGACTTATTGCAGGAGACAATTGAGCGTTCAGAGATGAGGTGAGACAAAAGAAAGAGAGAAACATTTTTCCCTCAGGCAGCATTCATGACATTTTGTCCTGGTCAACATGAGCAAAATCATTCAAGGCAACTCATGATTGATCATTTCTCACATATGAAAATATGGCGATGGAGCGTGAGGAGATTTATGAGAAAATGGTGTCTAAGTTCCATCGCCATATTTATCTTTAGAACGGGATAAAAATCACCGTTTTAGGGTTAATTATATTGAATCGGGACGAAGAAAAAATATCGTTTTTGTTTCAGAATATGTACATTATTTTCGTGTATTATTATTCTGGTCGATAAACATTTTTCCGACATAGCCAACAGTCTAGAGATCATGGCTTAAAAAATTATATTAATGAAAAATGGCTTATTTGATGAATAGTCTGCTCGGTGTTTATTTTACCATCGATATAGATACAACAATGCACGAGCTGCGCCCTCTATTATCTGCCATCGTCCGAAAATGGAAAATTTTATATTGATGAAACGTGAAAAATAAAAACTTTCATCCGAATTTTGTAATCGAAAAATGTCATGCTGGCTATGAGTTAGCGATGATGAACATAGACAAAGCTAGCCACGTTATTTCCGGTCGAGGCCCAATTATATGTTCACTTTAATCATCATTTCAATCAAGCATTCCGAATGGTACGCGCAATAAATCAAAAAAATATTTATTCATAAAACTATTCCCACAAGCTCGAAATTCGGTCGAGAAACAAAACAAAAAAATCAGAAATAAGGAAATTGCGAGTAAAATAGCCTCGAGTGCCAAAATATTGAGCCTCTTGGGTGGAGCGCCAACACGTGAGTGTGGTCCTGACTGGGCTAACCTCATTTTTCATCTCTTCCCCACCCCCTGTGACCCTCTTTCAATAAAAATCTCCGTAGCCGTATGGGGCCATATGCCCATTCTTCCCTTTCACTTAAATTCAATGCAGAAGTTCTGCTTCTCATTCCACTCTGTGCTCTCTCTCTTTCTCTCTCTCTCTCTCTCTGTCTCTGTGTGTGTGTGTTGATCGGTGAACTTCTCGTTTCTTTTTTTGGAACAGAGAAAAGGATGGATGGCAGAGGTGATGGTGTTGAGGGCTCACAAGAAGAGAGATGTCTTTCACGGTGGCTCGTTCATACCTCAGATTTCTCGGGCTGTACTCTCCCCCTCCCCCCACCCCCCACCCCCCACCACTACCACCTCGCCCCTTATAGCTGTTCTATTCGCGTGCGCAGAACCGTGACATTATATTTATGTTGTCACCCTATGTGTTACGACCTATGGCGTGTAAGGCCCAAAGTATAGAGGAAAACGATGTACGAGTGTGTGTGTGTGTGTGTGTGTTTGTGTTATACCTCAGTCGATGCTGCCGTACAAAAAAAAATAAAAAAAAATAAAAGAAGACGCAGTCCTGTTGATGCCCCGAGGTGACAAAGTGACTCAGGAGCGAAAAGATGAAAGAGCCCTTTTTACTAAGAGCCCATGGCTGGGGGGCCCGAGCCTCCTTGTCTGCAAACATTGCGCACCGTTGCGTTCATTTAAACATAACTCGACGATCAGCTACTTTTTAGATTTCTTTGAGTACTCGAGAAAAAGAGAGTGAGAGAGAGAGAGAGAGAGAGAGGCTTCTAGGATCTTGCTACTGTTTGAACTCTCGGCGGTCCTGACGAGACGAGGGACCGATTGAAAAGAAGTTGAAGAAGTCGTCACCCCGCGGGGCCTTAACATCGTAAAATCTTCAAATCGTCTCGGGGGTCTGAAAGCACTGCATGGGACAGTAGATGGGCCTCGTATTTATCGTAAAATTCACGTTTTACCGAAGATGTTGGCACTCTTCAATGAACAATGATACCAACAAGCAGATGGCAAAATCAACAAGATACATGTGTGATTAACTTCTTGAAAGAAAAAAAAAATGACATGGCTTACTTCACCATCTAGCACTCTCAATTCCGAAGGTTTTTTTTCCATTCTTCATAAAGATGCGACCGAGCATTGTGATCTTCATTTTTTAGTTATCATTGTGTTTGGGTTTGGTATATTTTTTTATATATTTTTATATTTATATTTTATATTTTTTAATCCGAAGCAAAGATTTTTTTTTTAATCGAGAAAATATTATTCGTATAGTCACGTTGAGCTCACTTGCTCCGATGTTTTTCTTTGTTCATCCCAGAGCACTTGCCCTTAACTCGATTGATTCTGGGCAATCGTGAAGTATTTCAAGAAAAATTTAAACGTGCTATTTGTAATATCAAATCGAAGTAACAATTATCTTTCAAATATTTTACTCTCATCATCCTATCCAGATTCTTTGTATTCAAACTTTTTTTTTATTGCCTCTTCACTCATATTGCCTCATTTTATTGTCTCGTCATATATTGATATGTGTGTGTCGAAGGGCCGATTTTTTTTTCGCAAGTTCGACCTGAGAAAATATTATTCGTATAGTCACGTTGAGCTCACTTACTCCGATGTTTTTCTTTGTTCATCCCAGAGCACTTGCCCTTAACTCGATTGATTCTGGGCAATCGTGAAGTATTTCAAGAAAAATTTAAACGTGCTATTTGTAATATCAAATCGAAGTAACAATTATCTTTCAAATATTTTACTCTCATCATCCTATCCAGATTCTTTGTATTCAAACTTTTTTTTTATTGCCTCTTCACTCATATTGCCTCATTTTATTGTCTCGTCATATATTGATATGTGTGTGTCGAAGGGCCGATTTTTTTTTCGCAAGTTCGACCTGAGAAAATATTATTCGTATAGTCACGTTGAGCTCACTTACTCCGATGTTTTTCTTTGTTCATCCCAGAGCACTTGCCCTTAACTCGATTGATTCTGGGCAATCGTGAAGTATTTCAAGAAAAATTTAAACGTGCTATTTGTAATATCAAATCGAAGTAACAATTATCTTTCAAATATTTTACTCTCATCATCCTATCCAGATTCTTTGTATTCAAACTTTTTTTTTATTGCCTCTTCACTCATATTGCCTCATTTTATTGTCTCGTCATATATTGATATGTGTGTGTCGAAGGGCCGATTTTTTTTTCGCAAGTTCGACCTGAGAAAATATTATTCGTATAGTCACGTTGAGCTCACTTACTCCCATGTTTTTCTTTGTTCGTCCTAGAGCACTTGCCCTTAACTCGATTGATTCTGGGCAGTCGTGAAGTATTTCAAGAAAAATTTAAACGTGCTATTTGTAATATCAAATCGAAGTAACAATTATCTTTCAAATATTTTACTCTCATCATCCTATCCAGATTCTTTGTATTCAGACTTTTTTTTTATTGCCTCTTCACTCATATTGCCTCATTTTATTGTCTCGTCATATATTGATATGTGTGTGTCGAAGGGCCGATTTTTTTTTTCGCAAGTTTGACCTGGAGTTGGCCCAATCGTATGGTCGTTTAAAAGTTCAGATTGAACTTGGACACTGATTAACGTCTAAAAATTTAGCGCTAAATCTCAAATTATAACGTAGAAGTCATGGAAGGATTTAAATGGCGGGTTTCTTTCCGGTTAACCGCTCGATTCTCGAGTAGAGGCTGAAATGAGAAATGAGAAAGGGACGGGAGCACACGTGCCTCTCTCTTTTATCTTATTGACGCAACTGTCGGGGACAGTTGGTCCTCGTGATCTTTGCAAACGAGCCGACGTCGTCTTCAAAAAGTCCTTAATTGAACGAGTCATCTATTTAACTTTTTACGCTCGTTTAAAGACAAAATATATCCCCACGTTATATGTAATGTTGGTTTTCTCCTTGCCATTTTGTTCTCTCTCTTTACCTTCTATACGTCGATGGATCTTTAATTTATTACGTGTACGACATTGTGTAGAAATTTGTACGATTTACTTTGGAAAGAAATAGATCCATCCAACCCATTTGAATCTCTCAAATTCCTAACGAAAAACAACGATATAAATATTCCAATGTTTACTGATCCTCGACGTTTACTATATATATATATATATATATCAACAATAAGAAAAAGTTCAGCCAGAGTTACGTTCGTGGCATAAATTTACCGATGCACCACACCAGTGCAGTGTATTTTCACTATATGGGACGAGGGTTTAGAGTTACGTGTGTTGAACAAACGATGAATTTATATACGTATACTCTGAACCCCAACTGTTCGGTGAAACTCACGATCTTTCGAAACGTGTCATTATTTTATCCGGTGTCTATTATTAGCCGTTCATTGTGAACGAACGGTAATACGGGGGAGGGATGTCAAGCAGGAAAAAAAAGCTTTTGAGACGAAAGCAGGAGGCTAATGGAAGGAGAAATTAATGGATCAAAATCTGTTAATTGTTTCGATTCGTCAATCGCAACTTTTTTACTGGAATTTTTTTTTTTTTTTGTTTTTTAACAAAGTGATGAGCGAATTGGCGTATCTGGGTACGTGCTGGAATGTAAAATCGTCGCGAGTCACATGACGATGACATGATGTGACGGCGTTCCAAACATGAGAGCGCGTGCCATGAAACTCATCGTCAGCTTTAAAGCCATATTCCTTCTGCCTCGACTCGCTAAACGGGGTTCATGACGGAGGTCTAGTGAGCGAGGGGAACAGCTGCAGCACGTACGATCTAGAGAAAGATAGGGTGAGCATTTCGGTCACTTTGAACCTCCACGGGATGAAGAAACGACGGGAATAATTTTTCTTTTTTTCTTGCTTTCTTTCTTTCTTTCTTTCTTTCTTTCTTTCTTTCTTTCTTTCTTTATTTGTTCTGTTCTCTCTCTCTCTCGCTCTCCCTCTATCCACTTCTGCCTCTATTTAGGGGCTCAACTTCTTTTTTTACGCCATGACAAAAAAAAATTACACGATGATTCATCATCATGTATGTATAATTTTTGGACCTCACGTAAACTAACAGCTCTCTTGATCACTTCCAATATCGTCGCAAGACCTTAAAGTAGAAAAATTCTTTGAGATTTTTATTTTCCCAATTATTTTCAGGCACTTATGGCAGATTGAGTTGAGGAATTTAATCTAGGAACTTGGCAACATTAATGATTTTTAATATTTTTCCCATTTAATGAGAGAGAGAGAGAGAGAGAGAGAGAGCAGTGACAAAACGGACTTGGCAAGAACTTTATATTTAAATAAATAAATAATTGTTTTGAAAAATAAACTTATTGAATGACTTAATGGCTTCCATTTGATGTTTGTATTTCCTGTCTTCCAGTTAATTCTTTTTCTTTTTTTTTTGTTCATTTGTTCATTCTCCCGTCACTGTTTCTCAATCTATATCCGCTATTCCTCACGTTTTACGTCTCTTCTTTCTCGTTGTATGCCCCTCGGGACTCCGTTGTTTCCTCTTTTTACGTTGTTTCCCTCCTGGCTCCTGGCCTCCCTCCACCCATAAACATAACCAGCTTTCCCGTTGATGGATCGCATTGCCTCGTAAGTTCTCGTATGTCCAAACACGAGTTGTTGTAGCCGGAACGAGATATAGCGCGGAGCAGCAGCAACTCCAAACCCTGGATAGGTAAATAAATTCGTTTCCTCGACGACATGACGTCGAATCGATTTACGCTTTCGACCAAGCCACAGCCTTACACTGGTGTCGTCGTCATCACGAATACGAAAGTTTTATGGAGATTTCTGATGTACCCAAATATTAATGGCCGATGCCGATGAGAACAGTTTTTTTTTTTTTCACCCATGCACTCGTTTTTTTTTCGAGTGACACAATGTGAAGGGAAAAAAAAGCACTCAGGATCTTCTTTCAGCGAAATACTTGAGGCCCCGAGTGTGAAATCATTCGAGCCCTAAAAATGAAAACCCGGAAAAAATGTCCATTGTGCTTTTTTTTTAATGAAAAAAAGGTCCCAACAATCACATCTCAATGATCGCACTCAGTTTATCATGATGGCGCGAAAAAAGAAAAAACGTACAAAATGTGAAAACCGAAAAGAAATGTTCAAAAAAGTGTGGAGATTTTTACGGAATGGAAGAAAAAAGTTAAAGGACTTAAAAAGAAAAAGGATAAAAAGAAAAAACTGTGGTGGTAGAAAATGACAAAATTTAATGGCTCTAACACTCCAATAATTACCTCGACATTGTAATTATTTATGGTCGAAATGAAAATCGTACCATGCGATCTGCCATCAACAGCGCATAATTTTTTACAATTTTTTTTTTCCATGCTTTTTCAGTTTGAAATTTTAAACGTTTAAGCATTGCAAACTCCCTCCCTAAAATGGTGGCGGTCATCCTGTGCTTATAGCAAAAAAAAAAAAAAAAAAAAAAAAACTTGTCTGTCGAAGCCAAATTTTACGATCGCAATAAAGAAGACCCGCAGAGTTGTGGCTCGAATCTCGAGTCACGCACGAAAAAAAAAAGCCCTAGAGTTCTCTCGTTGGGCCAGGCAACAATTTTTAAACGGAAAATCCATAAAAATTAAGACATCGCGAAGGGACACCGCAGTCTCCACTGGTTCACCACCCATTGTCCCCCTGCCGCGTGTTTCCTTCTTTCCTCTACCCCTGTCCCCACTTCCTTTCGTCCTTTTTCCATTTTGAATGTTTTTTTTTTCATTAGCAAAAAAAATCAAACCTCAAACAGTAAAAGACACAAATGCCAGAAAGCTGAAGTTTTTTTTTAACGCGCTCTTTTTTTTTCAACGTGACAAAAGAAGAAGCAAATAGCAAAAAAATATCCTTTTTCTCCCCACAGGAATACGCGGCAAAAAAATGCACAACCCTTACACAGCCTCTCCGCAGTTCAGGCACTACTTTTTTCCTCGCTCAGATTTTTTTCTCGCAAAAAAAGAACGTCCTATCGACGTGAAACGTACCTAAGTTACAGCTTGTAAATTGTTAAATGACGAGGAGTAATATATCATTTTTTTTTTTCAACCTTGTTCTTATTCATTTATTTCGAGCTTGGAAAAAAAGTTTATTTCGAGCTTGGGAAAAAAGTTTATTTGGAGCTTGGAAAAAAGTTTATTTCCATGCTTGTACTTTTATGCTTTGGATAATTTGGAAAAACTATTGGTAAAAAAAAAAAAAGAAAGAAAGATCGACGCTACAATCTCGAACGGAAGTACGACCTGAATCTCGATGGATCAATTTTTCGCTGGACACAATGGGTATTTTTTTATGCCACATGTTATGCCTCTGACTACTTCAAACAGGATCCTATCCTGTCCTTAAAATGTCAGCCGTGCAATATCTCGTCGCTGAGAGTGAAAGAAAAGACAGAATTAGGGCTACAAACCCTTATACAAGTACAATGCACCATGGTTTTTTTTCCGCCCATTATATGTATTTTACCGGATCGCATTACCATCGAAATATTACAATGGTAAGCGAACCTTCGACGGGAGCTATAAAAGATTTTTATCTATCGATACCCATGCTGCATGCTGAAAGTAAATGCATGGATGAATATGATTTGTGTAAAAGATCCGCCATCGAGTAAAATAATACACAACGAAAATTCGAATGCAAAATTATTTCGAAGTTTTATTTTTAATATTTTTACTTGTTTTCGCAAACACTATTCAAGAGGATAGAGGGCGATGTTTATAATTAAAAAGGGCTCTGAGGAACTTTTCCACATTTCAAAATTTATTTTTATCGACAAACCCAAAGTACGAAATAATTATACGATTATTTTAAAAAGTATTTAGATGCAAATCTAGAAAATTATTAAGCAACGATGATTTTTTTCCGATCTTCTGTATGGGGATATCTTTTTTAAGGGGGCACCCTTAAAAAAGTTGGAATTTTGTTATGTTTGTGGAAAAACATCGCGTTTCCCCATACATAATAAAAGTCAGAGTGTTTACTGGTTACTTAGGAATTTCATAAATAATTTTGCACGTCTGCAAATCGTTTATGGCAATTTTTCCCTTCGTACTGCCTAAAATAAGCATGCATACCGCAACTTCATTGTTATTGAGGTGGCCCGGGTAATCTTGAGTGGTAAATCACAGACCACGACATCTTTGAGCTTCTTGAGAAACTAGTTGAGAACTCTACATTTCCTGCAAGACCAGCAACCTTTTCTTCTCTTTATTACCAGCCAGAGAAATTTCAGATTTCTTTTTAATCGGCACGATCAAAGAAGTAAAAATGCTGGCGGTTCCTTCTTTGGCCGTGCTGGTTCTGATGGTAATGTAGAGCGTTCTCTTCTTCCCTCTGTAAATACTACAGTTTGTAAGAAGCAAACTCTTTTCTTATCTGCACACGGTAATCAACTACTCTCTCCGCTCGGGTAAGGTGTAAAGTTGGTTCGATGTGAAAACAGAAGACTCAGCCACGGTTAATATTGCAGACAAAATCAAATTAACAAACTCAGCCGGTAAGAAAAACTAAATTCAACTTTTCGTCGAGATGGTTGATCTTTCTACACAAGATGAAAATTATCAACTACGTTAAATGATTTTAACGTTTAGTGTTCTCATCTTTGGCCTGTGACATTGACATAGTTTGAAAACTGAGATTCATTTTTTAAAATAATATAGGACATGGTATAAAATAAACCCCTCGTGCTATTTGAGCCAATATTGTCGAACTATTCAATATATTTTAAATACCTTAAATTCGAAATTATGACAAAAGATTTTTTTTTATCACTAAGCTGGTTCCTTGAATAATCAACAAATAGTTTTGAGGTAAAATTCACACGTTATCCCTCCACGTGAATCTCAAAATTAAGCGAGAATCTTTCCCATTAAGGGAGTTTGTTAATTTTAAATAACAAAAATTAGGAAAAATCAGTTTATAAGTTTCAATTGATATGTTTAAAGAATTTTCTCACCCTCTTTAGCCATCCAGAATAGTCGAAGTTTTTTATAATTGAAAATCACCGTAAATACATTGACGAACGCTTTGAAAAATCGAGACGATTTTTTTTTTTGCATTGGTGTGGCGAAAATTTTGATTCAAATATTACTAGCCCAATGGAAATGTTTGCTTCATTGAAATGAAGCAGAGATTGCCACAAAGCCGTTTATACGAACGGATCGTCGTTACGACGTAGAAAAGGGATGAAGGGAAAAAGGGTGATCGGACGGTAACGCCAGGGCTACAGGAGTTCGCTAGAGATTTGAGCTGCATCACGTCCCAGAGACAGTCGCGATGCTGTTCGAGGAGCTTGACAAAGAACGGTGGTTTATGTCGCGGGAGTTCTGATCGTTCACGTAACGAAGTTAATACTAAAAAAAAAAAAAAAAAAAATAGAAGGGAAGAATTAACGAACTGTGAGACTTTTCAGCACGACACACGTGACAGAAACACCTCATGTGTTCATGGGATTCTTTTTTTTTCTTTTTAATTCTCGATTGACTATCGCCATCTTGTGGCGGCATGGAACGGAAAAAAAAATCTTTTATGTCAATTGTTTATACTGGAGCAATAAATAAATAAAAATTAAACAATAAATGGAAAATCTCAGCAAGTAAAAATATGATTGTCTTTCAAATTAAAATTCACCCCTAAAAATTGTTTTCAGTGGATTTGAAAAGGTTCATGAGAGTTGCAAAATTCACTACCCTTATTTCCATTGAAGGTCCCAAGGAAAACATAATGAATATTTTATTCGAATTTGATTTGTTATTAATATGAAACATCGCTCGAAATAATATTTGCAAAAAGAAAAAATTTTGTTCCCTTAATTTATCATGTATCATTAATAGAATGAACCAGCGAATATCAGCTCAACCATCCCTGCTGTTAACGTTGGAATTTCAATTCCAGCTACCTGGTACTGTATTACACGCCACTATACGTATGCGCATGAAGCACCGACCCTTTGGTCATTCCAGCAGAGGGTGTATTAGAGGGGTGGATTGTCAAGCTTATTAACTGTTGAAGCGAAATGGTAGCGACCAGTCGATGTTATACGAAGAGCTTTCTAGCAAAACGTACTGAGGTCTCATCACAGATTTGGAGTGGAGCGTCAACCATGGTATTTGACATAAGCTCGTACTTAAATTCTCTTTCACTGTAGGGCTTGGTGGATGCTCGTATCGTAATGGATCTAGAAAAAAAAATTATATGTCTTGCTTCATTAAATTATTTCTCTAATTATTTATCTGATTGATTATCTGACTAAACAACTAAAGAAGCCAACAAATTAGCTTTTTAGCAAAACGTACTGAGGTCTCATCACAGATTTGGAGTGGACCGTCAACCATGGTATTTGACATAAGCTCGTACTTAAATTCTCTTTCACTGTAGGGCTTGGTGGATGATCGTATCGTAATGGATCCAGAAAAAAAAATTATATGTCTGTTGCTTCATTAAATTATTTCTCTAATTATTTATCTGATTGATTATCTGACTAAACAACTAAAGAAGCCAACAAATTAGCTTTCAAGCAAAACGTACTGAGGTCTCATCACAGATTTGGAGTGGACCGTCAACCATGGTATTTGACATAAGCTCGTACTTAAATTCTCTTTCACTGTAAAGCTTGGTGGATGCTCGTATCGTAATGGATCTAGAAAAAAAAATTATATGTCTTTTGATTCGTTAAATTATTTCTCTAATTATTTATCTGATTGATTATCTGACTAAACAACTAAAGAAACCAATAAATTAGCTTTCTAGCAAAACGTACTGAGGTCTCATCACAGATTTGGAGTGGAGCGTCAACCATGGTATTTGATATAAGCTCGTACTTAAATTCTCTTTCACTGTAGGGCTTGGTGGATGCTCGAATCGTAATGGATCTAGAAAAAAAAAATTATATGTCTTTTGATTCGTTAAATTATTTCTCTAATTATTTATCTGATTGATTATCTGACTAAACAACTAAAGAAGCCAACAAATTAGCTTTCAAGCAAAACGTACTGAGGTCTCATCACAGATTTGGAGTGGACCGTCAACCATGGTATTTGACATAAGCTCGTACTTAAATTCTCTTTCACTGTAGGGCTTGGTGGATGATCGTATCGTAATGGATCCAGAAAAAAAAATTATATGTCTTTTGCTTCATTAAATTATTTCTCTAATTATTTATCTGATTGATTATCTGACTAAACAACTAAAGAAGCCAACAAATTAGCTTTCAAGCAAAACGTACTGAGGTCTCATCACAGATTTGGAGTGGACCGTGAACCATGGTATTTGACATAAGCTCGTACTTAAATTCTCTTTCACTGTAGGGCTTGGTGGATGATCGTATCGTAATGGATCCAGAAAAAAAAATTATATGTCTTTTGCTTCATTAAATTATTTCTCTAATTATTTATCTGATTGATTATCTGACTAAACAACTAAAGAAGCCAACAAATTAGCTTTCAAGCAAAACGTACTGAGGTCTCATCACAGATTTGGAGTGGACCGTCAACCATGATATTTGATATAAGCTCGTACTTAAATTCTCTTTCACTGTAGGGCTTGGTGGATGCTCGTATCGTAATGGATCTAGAAAAAAAAATTATATGTCTTGCTTCATTAAATTATTTCTCTAATTATTTATCTGATTGCGAACAAGTAAAGATTCGCAATCGACTAAACAACTAAAGAAGCCAACAAATTAGCTTTCTAGCAAAACGTACTGAGGTCTCATCACAGATTTGGAGTGGGGCGTCAACCATGGTATTTGACATAAGCTCGTACTTAAATTCTCTTTCACTGTAGGGCTTGGTGGATGATCGTATCGTAATGGATCCAGAAAAAAAAATTATATGTCTTTTGCTTCATTAAATTATTTCTCTAATAATTTATCTGATTGATTATCTGACTAAACAACTAAAGAAGCCAACAAATTAGCTTTCAAGCAAAACGTACTGAGGTCTCATCACAGATTTGGAGTGGACCGTCAACCATGGTATTTGATATAAGCTCGTACTTAAAATCTCTTTCACTGTAGGGCTTGGTGGATGCTCGAATCGTAATGGATCCGGAAAAAAAAATTATATGTCTTTTGCTTCATTAAATTATTTATCTGATTGCGAACAAGTAAAGATTTGCGATCGACTAAACAACTAAAGAAGCCAACAAATTATTACATAGAAAGTTCTTAAAGTATCACGCAACTTTTAAGCAGAGCCTGCATTATTTTATCATAAATACTTTTTAAAAAATCTTTGCAATAATTTTTCGAAAAAATTGACTTTTGCTTCATTAAAATATTTCTCTTATTGTTTATCTGATTGCGAACAAGTAAAGATTCGCGATCGACTAAACAACTAAAGAAGCCAACAAATTATTACATCGAAGGTTCTTAAAGTCTCACGCAACTTTTAAGCAGAGCAAGCATTATTTTATCATAAAAACTTTAATAAAAATTTTTGCAATAATTTTTCGGCAGTTTTTCATTTATTTTCTTCGTACGCTTTTTTCGCTTTTAAGGATCGGATACACCTTAATGTTCGACAGAGTACGGTCATGAGGAAAAGAGAAAATTTGCTGCACTCACTTATTCGTTTGCCAGGGTGAATAGCTGAGAGGGTGAGAGTGTTCTCTGATCGGAGGGTGAAATGAGAATAATCGGGTGAGCTTTCAATGTCGAATGGAATATGCGGTAAATTCGACGACTCCTTCCTCCCTCAATGAATAAGCTGTATGGACAAGTAGCGACGATATATAAAAATATATAAACACACAAAGAACCGGCGGATCATTATTGTAATTATTTCTATTTTTTTTTTTTTAATGCTTTATTTTCCAGTATTTTTTCTCTCTCATTCGTTCTCTTTCGTTTCATCCGTTCCAGGCATTTGCACAAAACTTTTCGGCTTTTATCGCGTGCCCGAAACTCCCGAAGGATTATTAACTGCACGAGGACGAGCACGCCTCGACCATTGGAATAAACGGAAGCGTGTTGGATCAACGGAAACCGAGTCTACGCTGTTGTTGGGGGATTATTTGTCCTGCCCACGAGGACGCTGAAAAACCTGAGCTAGTCAACGGTGGCACGAAAGCTCGTGGTTGTGTGTTTAAGTCATTGTCCGTTACTTCCTTCTTTCCATTTCATTCGTTACTAAATACTTTGTGTGTCGTTCGTTCTTTTGTTACACGTTAATTTTCGTCTCCCTTCCCCTCCCCCCGCCCTGCTGTCCCCTCACGTATTTTAGAGAACACGAAACAAAAGATAGAATAGAAAAAAAAAATGATTTTAGATAAGAATAAAAAATGATTATTCTTAGATAACGTCGAACCAATGAATCAATATATTAATTATTTTTCACTCCCATTTTTTCATTTTATTCGTTACCAAATAATTTGGGCATTATTCGTTCTTTTGTTTATACGCAAATTTTCGTTTTTTTCCTCCCTTGTATTTTGAAAAATACGAAAAAAATATTTGAAGAAAATAGACTTTATATATTGCAATGATTTTTCTTAGATACGGTTTAACCAATGAATCAGTATTATATATATACTTTTTTATTTTACTGCGAAAATAATCAGAAATATAAATCGAAATTTCTGGCAATGTATCGTAAAGCCAAATTAATAGACGTGGTAATGTTTCCTACTAAAAGAAATTAAAAAAAAAGTTAAAAGTATTTCAACCCTCAAATCGAATAATATTATGTATTTTTGAAATAAAATCTAAACATTCCAAAAAATTAAAGGTTCGATCCTCTGTAGCTGCTGGATTATTGATGAACAATCACTTCTTTGAACGGATACCCTATTCGATTGAAAACGTATTGAAGTTTGGAATAATGTTTGTAATACAACCGCACAATATTATCGCACCCCTATGCATCTTTTATTAAACAAATATTTTTCTTTAGGTATTGTTCGTTCTGTGTAATAAAAAAAAACATGTGCCGATGAAAAAGAGTTTTCTTTCATTGTGAAAATATTTTTTTGTTTTTAAAATTATTTTTAAATATTCCTTTGATATTTTATCCGATGAGCCATCTCGTGACTTTATCATTAATGATTTTCGTACAAGTAGAAAAATGTTTTAATTTTAAATCGTAACGTATCAATGACACATTGAATTTGTACATTCGAAAAAGTAGAAACTTTGATAAATTATAAAGATCGATACAAACTGCGACCCTTAGATCGGTGTTAGAAGGGCGAAAATAGAGCTAACTTGTTCTTTGTGTCCACTAATAATTTTCGTACAAGTAGAAAAATGTTTTAATTTTAAATCGTATCGTGTTAATGACAGATTGAAATTATACATTCGAAAAAGTGCAAATTTTGATAAATTATAAAGATCGATACAAACTGCGACCCTTAGATCGGTGCTAGAAGGGCGAAAATAGAGCTAACTCGTTCTTTGTGTCCACTAATAATTTTCGTACAAGTAGAAAAATGTTTTAATTTTAAATCGTATCGTGTTAATGACAGATTGAAATTATACATTCGAAAAAGTGCAAATTTTGATAAATTATAAAGATCGATACAAACTGCGACCCTTAGATCGGTGCTAGAAGGGCGAAAATAGAGCTAACTCGTTCTTTGTGTCCACTAATAATTTTCGTACAAGTAGAAAAATGTTTTAATTTTAAATCGTATCGTGTTAATGACAGATTGAAATTATACATTCGAAAAAGTGCAAATTTTGATAAATTATAAAGATCGATACAAACTGCGACCCTTAGATCGGTGCTAGAAGGGCGAAAATAGAGCTAACTCGTTCTTTGTGTCCACTAATAATTTTCGTACAAGTAGAAAAATGTTTTAATTTTAAATCGTATCGTGTTAATGACAGATTGAAATTATACATTCGAAAAAGTGCAAATTTTGATAAATTATAAAGATCGATACAAACTGCGACCCTTAGATCGGTGCTAGAAGGGCGAAAATAGAGCTAACTCGTTCTTTGTGTCCACTAATAATTTTCGTACAAGTAGAAAAATGTTTTAATTTTAAATCGTATCGTGTTAATGACAGATTGAAATTATACATTCGAAAAAGTGCAAATTTTGATAAATTATAAAGATCGATACAAACTGCGACCCTTAGATCGGTGCTAGAAGGGCGAAAATAGAGCTAACTCGTTCTTTGTGTCCACTAATAATTTTCGTACAAGTAGAAAAATGTTTTAATTTTAAATCGTATCGTGTTAATGACAGATTGAAATTATACATTCGAAAAAGTGCAAATTTTGATAAATTATAAAGATCGATACAAACTGCGACCCTTAGATCGGTGCTAGAAGGGCGAAAATAGAGCTAACTCGTTCTTTGTGTCCACTAATAATTTTCGTACAAGTAGAAAAATGTTTTAATTTTAAATCGTATCGTGTTAATGACAGATTGAAATTATACATTCGAAAAAGTGCAAATTTTGATAAATTATAAAGATCGATACAAACTGCGACCCTTAGATCGGTGCTAGAAGGGCGAAAATAGAGCTAACTCGTTCTTTGTGTCCACTAATAATTTTCGTACAAGTAGAAAAATGTTTTAATTTTAAATCGTATCGTGTTAATGACAGATTGAAATTATACATTCGAAAAAGTGCAAATTTTGATAAATTATAAAGATCGATACAAACTGCGACCCTTAGATCGGTGCTAGAAGGGCGAAAATAGAGCTAACTCGTTCTTTGTGTCCACTAATAATTTTCGTACAAGTAGAAAAATGTTTTAATTTTAAATCGTATCGTGTTAATGACACATTGAATTTGTACATTCGAAAAAGTAGAAACTTTGATAAATTATAAAGATCGATACAAACTGCGACCCTTAGATCGGTGTTAGAAGGGTGAAAATGGAGCTTTTGAGTTTGAGCCGATGAACAGAAGGCGAAATCGTTCGTGGATCGTGAGTCTAATCGGAGCCTTCTAGTCTTGATTTAGGACGGGATTTTAATTACAAGGGTCAGCTCGAGTAGCCAGTGGCCAGTCAGTTTGGCGTTTACCGTCGGCGTTTGTAGACGCACGACGGTCTTTCCAACACTCTTGGACCCTTATTTATGGCTCATTAGCTTTCGGCATCCCTGCTACATTCTCCTTTCTTCTCAAGGCTCCATCTCTCCGCCTCCGCTGAATTAACCCTTGACCTTAGTCCACAAGAACGACCGGAGAAATCACAATTCGTCCTGGAATTAATCTGTGCGTACATATATAACAAAAGGATACTTGATGCGTGCTCAAATATCTCAATAGAAAAAGAGCCTTTTAATATTTTTACCCCGCTGCTACCAACTTACTTTAGAAATAATATGTCAATCAGTCACATATATACATGAAGGGCTGCAAAAAATACAATATAATAAGAATTACCAATTTTTTTAAATCTGATTGTGAGCATTCGATATTTTTTCAAAATATGAAAAATTATGAAAAAAAAAAGTTTCATCGTTGAATGTGAAATTAATCGTATTTCTCTATATTTGACGGTCCTATATAATATTTCCGATTCAAGATATAAGAAATAAAAATGATCTATTAGTAAATCTCATTCAAACTTGCCCGTGTATTATTGCGTTTTATACTGTGCAGGGGTGTTTTAGGGGGTGAGAAAATTCGACGAGAGGTTACGGGTTTTTCTTGATAAGCAAGAACAGTACTTGTAATCGTATGTAGGTGTCATTAAATTTTTATGTACAGTTACGATTAAGAAATCAGTTTTTCCAGACACAAGTTTGAATGAGATGACCTAATGACCTAATGATATATTTGTTGAATGATGAATAAACCAATTAGAGAAAAATTAAGATTCTCCTATGAATATTTCATCTCAATAATTTGATTGACTGCTCCATCCACATACGCCTCCCCTTACCGAAGAAAGCAAGAAATCAGGATCTGCTGTGAGCTCCAATGAGTCTTCGCACAGAAATAGCACATCCAAGACTTTATCGAAAAAAGTCATTAGGGTGTTCCATAAAATTTTCTAAGAAACAAAAAAAAAGTTTCATCGTTGAATATGAATTTAATCGAATTATTTCTCTACGTTTGACGGTCCGATATAATATTTCCGATGCAAGATATAAGAAATAAAATTGATCTATTAGTAAATCTCATTCAAACTTGCCCGTGTATTGTTGCGTTTTGTACTGTGCAGGGGTGTTTTAGGGGGTGAAAAAATTCGACGAGAGGCTACGGGTTTTTCTTGATAAGCAAGAACAGTACTCGTAATCGTATGTAGGTGTCATTAAATTTTTATGTACAGTTACGATTAAGAAATCAGTTTTTCCAGACCCAAGTTTGAATGAGATGACCTAATGACCTGATGATATATTTGCCGAATGATGAATAAACCAATTAGAGAAAAATGAAGTCTCCTATGAATATTTCATCTCAATAATTTGATTGACTGCTCCATCCACATACGCCTCCCCTTACCGTTTTGTACTGTGCAGGTGTGTTTTAGGGGGTGAGAAAATTCGACGAGAGGTTACGGGTTTTTCTTGATAAGCAAGAACAGTACTTGTAATCGTATGTAGGTGTCATTAAATTTTTATGCACAGTTACGATTAAGAAATCCCCTTACCGAAGAAAGCAAGAAATCAGGATCTGCTGTGAGCTCCAATGTGTCTTCGCACAGAAATAGCATATCCAGGACTTTATCGAAAAAAGTCATTAGGGTGTTTCATAAAATTTTCCAAGAACCAAAAAAAAATAACATTTGTGTGAAAAGTTTCTCATTTTCGTCTCAAAAGGACAACTTCCTGCTCCAACTCCTGACTCTGACCCTCTCCGTAGCTCTTACTGGGACCTGCGGCTTTGTTTCCAGTAGCGATAAGCATCGTTCGCCGGCGTAAAAAGCGATAAGACGCGTCAAAAGAAAAAGAAACGATAGGTGGAACCAAAAGAGCAAAGTGGGAAGAAAAGAAAAGAAAAAAAAAAAGAGAATTATGTGTATGAAAACCCGCCCAGCTGGTTTCGTTATTTTTTTCCATTAGTGGGCGGAGTACTTTTTCTTGGGATTTTGACCACGCAGTATCGTTATCACAGAGGGATACAACCGAAACGGAGTCAGTGGCAATCCCAAAGCATATATACGAGTTAACGAGCTTGACCTAATCGCTTTTTGATAACACACGAAGTGATTAACAAACATAACATTCGAATGATACGATAAAATTTGTTTTTTTTTTCTTTTTATTGTTCAATATGATCCAGCGTATATTATTTTCTGGATGGTCATCATTCGAATGATACGATCAAATTTGTTTTTTTTTTTCTTTTTATTGTTCTATACGATCCAGCATATATTATTTTCTGGATGGTCATCATTCGAAGGATACGATAAAATTTGTTTTTTTTTTCTTTTTATTGTTCAATATGATCCAGCATATATTATTTTCTGGATGGTCATCATTCGAATGATACGATAAAATTTGTTTTTTTTTCTTTTTATTGTTCAATATGATCCAGCATATATTATTTTCTGGATGGTCATCATTCGAATGATACGATAAAATTTGTTTTTTTTTCTTTTTATTGTTCAATATGATCCAGCATATATTATTTTCTGGATGGTCATCATTCGAATGATACGATAAAATTTGTTTTTTTTTCTTTTTATTGTTCAATATGATCCAGCACATATTATTTTCTGGATGGTCATCATTCGAATGATACGATAAAATTTGTTTTTTTTTTCTTTTTATTGTTCAATATGATCCAGCGTATATTATTTTCTGGATGGTCATCATTCGAATGATACGATCAAATTTGTTTTTTTTTTTTCTTTTTATTGTTCTATACGATCCAGCATATATTATTTTCTGGATGGTCATCATTCGAATGATACGATAAAATTTGTTTTTTTTTCTTTTTATTGTTCAATATGATCCAGCATATATTATTTTCTGGATGGTCATCATTCGAATGATACGATAAAATTTGTTTTTTTTTCTTTTTATTGTTCAATATGATCCAGCACATATTATTTTCTGGATGGTCATCATTCGAATGATACGATAAAATTTGTTTTTTTTTCTTTTTATTGTTCAATATGATCCAGCATATATTATTTTCTGGATGGTCATCATTCGAATGATACGATAAAATTTGTTTTTTTTTCTTTTTATTGTTCAATATGATCCAGCATATATTATTTTCTGGATGGTCATCATTCGAATGATACGATAAAATTTGTTTTTTTTTCTTTTTATTGTTCAATATGATCCAGCACATATTATTTTCTGGATGGTCATCATTCGAATGATACGATAAAATTAGTTTTTTTTTCTTTTTATTGTTCAATATGATCCAGCATATATTATTTTCTGGATGGTCATCATTCGAATGATACGATAAAATTTGTTTTTTTTTCTTTTTATTGTTCAATATGATCCAGCATATATTATTTTCTGGATGGTCATCATTCGAATGATACGATAAAATTTGTTTTTTTTTTCTTTTTATTGTTCAATATGATCCAGCATATATTATTTTCTGGATGGTCATCATTCGAATGATACGATAAAATTTGTTTTTTTTTCTTTTTATTGTTCAATATGATCCAGCATATATTATTTTCTGGATGGTCATCATTCGAATGATACGATAAAATTTGTTTTTTTTTCTTTTTATTGTTCAATATGATCCAGCATATATTATTTTCTGGATGGTCATCATTCGAATGATACGATAAAATTTGTTTTTTTTTCTTTTTATTGTTCAATATGATCCAGCACATATTATTTTCTGGATGGTCATCATTCGAATGATACGATAAAATTTGTTTTTTTTTCTTTTTATTGTTCAATATGATCCAGCATATATTATTTTCTGGATGGTCATCATTCGAATGATACGATAAAATTTGTTTTTTTTTCTTTTTATTGTTCAATATGATCCAGCATATATTATTTTCTGGATGGTCATCATTCGAATGATACGATAAAATTTGTTTTTTTTTTCTTTTTATTGTTCAATATGATCCAGCATATATTATTTTCTGGATGGTCATCATTCGAATGATACGATAAAATTTGTTTTTTTTTTCTTTTTATTGTTCAATATGATCCAGCATATATTATTTTCTGGATGGTCATCATTCGAATGATACGATAAAATTTGTTTTTTTTTCTTTTTATTGTTCAATATGATCCAGCATATATTATTTTCTGGATGGTCATCATTCGAATGATACGATAAAATTTGTTTTTTTTTCTTTTTATTGTTCAATATGATCCAGCATATATTATTTTCTGGATGGTCATCATTCGAATGATACGATAAAATTTGTTTTTTTTTCTTTTTATTGTTCAATATGATCCAGCACATATTATTTTCTGGATGGTCATCATTCGAATGATACGATAAAATTTGTTTTTTTTTCTTTTTATTGTTCAATATGATCCAGCATATATTATTTTCTGGATGGTCATCATTCGAATGATACGATAAAATTTTTTTTTTTGTCTTTTTATTGTTCAATATGATCCAGCATATATTATTTTCTGGATGGTCATCATTCGAATGATACGATAAAATTTGTTTTTTTTTTCTTTTTATTGTTCAATATGATCCAGCATATATTATTTTCTGGATGGTCATCATTCGAATGATACGATAAAATTTGTTTTTTTTTTCTTTTTATTGTTCAATATGATCCAGCATATATTATTTTCTGGATGGTCATCATTCGAATGATACGATAAAATTTGTTTTTTTTTTCTTTTTATTGTTCAATATGATCCAGCATATATTATTTTCTGGATGGTCATCATTCGAATGATACGATAAAATTTGTTTTTTTTTCTTTTTATTGTTCAATATGATCCAGCATATATTATTTTCTGGATGGTCATCATTCGAATGATACGATAAAATTTGTTTTTTTTTTCTTTTTATTGTTCAATATGATCCAGCATATATTATTTTCCGGATGGTCATCATTCGAATGATACGATAAAATTTGTTTTTTTTTTCTTTTTATTGTTCAATATGATCCAGCATATATTATTTTCTGGATGGTCATCATTCGAATGATACGATAAAATTTGTTTTTTTTTCTTTTTATTGTTCAATATGATCCAGCATATATTATTTTCTGGATGGTCATCATTCGAATGATACGATAAAATTTGTTTTTTTTTTCTTTTTATTGTTCAATATGATCCAGCACATATTATTTTCTGGATGGTCATCATTCGAATGATACGATAAAATTTGTTTTTTTTTCTTTTTATTGTTCAATATGATCCAGCATATATTATTTTCTGGATGGTCATCATTCGAATGATACGATAAAATTTGTTTTTTTTTTTCTTTTTATTGTTCAATATGATCCAGCATATATTATTTTCTGGATGGTCATTATCCCAAGCTCGACTGATTATAATCCTGAAGATCCTTTTATCATGATCGTGAAAATCCTATGATCGAGAAATTGTGCTATAATCCAAGAATTCTTACACAAAAAATGGCAACCAATGAGGGACACCCTAAAGCATCGAGGGGTTAATGACGCATTTCCAGGTTCGTACGAATGAGTTAAACCGCATGAGCGTGTGCTTGGACTTTTGCTTCTTTACCTTTCCTTCCTGCCACCCCCCTCCTCTTCCTCTCTCTCTCTCTCTCTCTCTCTCTCTCTCTCTCTCTCTCTCTCTCTCTCTCTCTCTCTCTCTCTCTCTCTCTTTCTCTCTCGCTCTCTCTCTCTACTTATGTCCAGTACGCTGTCCAGCAAACCACCAAGTATAACCAAACATAAAACGGTAGCAGTATAGTATTGCCGAGTCGCTTCAAGGTGCTTAACAGCATGATACGTAGACCACGTGAGGGCCTACCAAACGTCTTGCATACTCGTTTTTATATAAATAAAAATCCTCCCAAGATCTCTAGGATTCCGTGATTCTCGATTATAATCGCTTTCTTTAACCGTGGAAATTAATTGCACACCGTGCAATTGATTTCCGAGGTCATAAGACCGGTTGCACCCCGTGTGTGCAATTGATTTCCGAGGTCATAAGACCGGTTGCACCCCGTGTGTGCAATAATTAAATATGAACACTATGAAGAAAAAAAAGTTTTCGCTCCTTGGGGTGTTCGAAAAAAATCGCCGTCTCGAATGGATTAATTAAACCTTCAAAGAGATAATGGTTTTGTCAATTGCCTTGCTCACGTACGTGATCGAGGCCTTTAGGGATTAAGTCAGCTTGAACCAGATCCATTTCTTTGGTTTTTACAAATTTACTCGTCTCAAATGGCTCAGCCAAGCTGAGCATAGAGAAAATGGTCTGGTAGAAACTAGAAACTGGTAGATATTATGGTAAAAATTATCGACGAAGATGGCGTCCGGGCACCACCATTCGATAGGTATATGGGAACACTTACTGTGCGGAAAAGAAATTTTTACCCCACCACTCTGATAATTTTTCCAACAACAACATTGTACTGTACTGTACTGGACAGATTATGAATTATTTTTATTAAAAATAGTGCTGTAATAAAATAATATCGGCAATTGCGAGAATTCTACTCTTGCAAGCAAATGATAACGCGTGATGAAAATGTCAGGCTTAGTTTTTACTTTACGCCCACGAAGTCTCGCATATCTCGAGCATTATATCGAAAATGCCTTCACCTCATCATCATGCAGCGAATTATATCGAAAATGCCTTTACCTCATCATCATGCAGCGAATTATATCGAAAATGCCTTCACCTCATCATCATGCAGCGAATCATATCGAAAATGCCTTTACCTCATCATCATGCAGCGATGATTCTTCAGCATTTCTAAATGCTTTCTAGCTCGCTGTGCACTACTCGTGTATTTCTCGATTAATCGTCCATAGAATGCCCTCGAAACTGTTTGGCGTTTTAGGTAAAATCGCAGGAAGTCAAGCTACAAAAGAGAGAGACCCAACTCTGTCATATCTTGATCCATTCGAGTTTTCACTGGAAGAGCAATTAAAAGTTACATTTGAGGACAAATGTAGTTTGGTCAATGTGACCAAATTATTGATCATTGCTTAGCAGGAAATTGTGATATATGTCTTCACGTTAAGTCATACTGAAGCATCTCAGGTAAGGAGTCTCGTTGAAATTCATAAGCGGGGAAAGCAAGACAAAGAAGTTATGCAAATCATCGAGAGGACCAAGATTCCTTTTGGTCCTCTTGCCAAGCTTGTCGAGCGGAGATGTCCTTGCGTCAAGCAATACCGAAGCCTCTGATGATTCTTTTCCCCGCTTATGAACCTCATACAGCCTATTTTATCTCAGTAAATAGTTTCGTTGGGTTGTCTTGCTTTCCGCGCTTATGAATTTTATAGAGACGATTTATTGATTGTTAATCGAGAGGACCAAAAATCCTCTTAGTCCTCATGCTCATGCCAATCTTATCAGGCATAATATCAAGTTATGCTGAAGTATCTGAGGTAATTAGTCTCGTTAAGGTCTATAAGTGGGCAAAGACAAAACGAATTATGCAATGATCGAGAGGACTAAGAATCCTTTTGGTCCACTTGCGAAACTTGTCGAACGGAGATGTCCTTACGCCAAGCAATATTGAAGTCTCAGATGATTGCTTTCCCCGTTTATGAATTTTATAGAGACGATTCCCTGATTGTGCAAGGAAACGAGTTATGCAATAATCGAGAGGACCAAAAATCCTCTTAGTCCTCATGCCTCATGCCAATCTTATCAAGTTATACTGAAGCATCTGAGGTAATTAGTCTCATTAAGGTCTATAAGTGGGCAAAGACAAAACGAATTATGCAATAATCGAGAGGACCAACAATCCTTTTGGTTGATGATTGTTTTCCCCGCTTATGAACCTCATACAGCCTATTTTATCTCAGTAAATAGTTTCGTTGGGTTGTCTTACTTTCCCCGTTTATGAATTTTATAGAGACGATTCCCTGATTGTGCAAGGAAACGAGTTATGCAATAATCGAGAGGACCAAAAATCCTCTTAGTCCTCATGCTCATGCCAATCTTATCAGGCATAATATCAAGTTATGCTGAAGCATCTGAGGTAATTAGTCTCATTAAGGTCTATAAGTGGGCAAAGACAAAACGAATTATGCAATAATCGAGAGGACCAACAATCCTTTTGGTTGATGATTGTTTTCCCCGCTTATGAACCTCATACAGCCTATTTTATCTCAGTAAATAGTTTCGTTGGGTTGTCTTACTTTCCCCGTTTATGAATTTTATAGAGACGATTCCCTGATTGTGCAAGGAAACGAGTTATGCAATAATCGAGAGGACCAAAAATCCTCTTAGTCCTCATGCTCATGCCAATCTTATCAGGCATAATATCAAGTTATGCTGAAGCATTTGAGGTAATTAGTCTCATTAAGGTCTATAAGTGGGCAAAGACAAAACGAATTATGCAATAATCGAGAGGACCAAGAATCCTTTTGGTCCTCTTGCCAAGCCTGTCAAGCGGAGGGAATGAGAGTATCCGAGAGGTGGGCGTTCGTCGACGTTGTCTCCCCTCCACGTATACTCAAGCTCCGCCTCTAGAAGTTCGATGTGACGTCACACGGACACTTGTTACGCCTTGTGAGTGCGGTGGCGGGAAACTCCGTAACCGCGAATTCGTCGTGTTTCGCTGTTATATTCACGTTTTTTTGGTTCCTCGTAAGCGATAAATACAGTGGCGCATGGAATACGTGGGTAGAAATTTTTTTTTTTCACGTATCCCGGAGCGAAAATATGATCATTTTACGTTAAAAAAATTGTCCATCTCTCCGTATGAAAAATAAATGCAAAATATATCTCAGATTTATGAACCTTTTCGTTCATATTCATTTAAAATATATTTTATACATATATCACTTTTATATCCCGGATATATCACTTTTATATTCCCGAATATATCACTTTTATATTCCCGGATATATCACTTTTATATCCCGGATATATCACTTTTATATTCCCGGATATATCACTTTTATATCCCGAATATATCACTTTTATATTCCCGGATATATCACTTTTATATCCCAGATATATCACTTTTATATCCCGGATATATCACTTTTATATCCCGGATATATCACTTTTATATTCCCGGATATATCACTTTTATATCCCGGATATATCACTTTTATATCCCGGATATATCACTTTTATATCCCGGATATATCACTTTTATATTCCCGAATATATCACTTTTATATTCCCGAATATATCACTTTTATATTCCCGGATATATCACTTTTATATTCCCGGATATATCACTTTTATATCCCGGATATATCACTTTTATATTCCCGGATATATCACTTTTATATCCCCGAATATATCACTTTTATATCCCGGATATATCACTTTTATATCCCGGATATATCACTTTTATATTCCCGGATATATCACTTTTATATACCGGATATATCACTTTTATATCCCGGATATATCACTTTTATATTCCCGGATATATCACTTTTATATCCCGGATATATCACTTTTATATTCCCGAATATATCACTTTTATATTCCCGGATATATCACTTTTATATCCCGGATATATCACTTTTATATCCCGGATATATCACTTTTATATTCCCGGATATATCACTTTTATATTTCCGGATATATCACTTTTATATTCCGGATATATCACTTTTATATTCCCGAATATATCACTTTTATATTCCCGGATATATCACTTTTATATTCCGGATATATCACTTTATATTCCCGGATATATCACTTTTATATCCCGGATATATCACTTTATATTCCCGGATATATCACTTTTATATCCCGGATATATCACTTTATATTCCCGGATATATCACTTTTATATCCCGGATATATCACTTTATATTCCCGGATATATCACTTTTATATTCCCGGATATATCACTTTTATATCCCGGATATATCACTTTTATATCCCGGATATATCACTTTTATATTCCGGATATATCACTTTCATATCCCGGATATATCACTTTTATATCCCGGATATATCACTTTTATATTCCCGGATATATCACTTTTATATCCCGGATATATCACTTTTATATCCCGGATATATGACGTTTATATTCCTGAATATATCACTTTTATATTCCCGGATATATCACTTTTATATCCCGGATATATCACTTTTATATTCCCGGATATATCACTTTTATATCCCAGATATATCACTTTTATATTCCCGGATATATCACTTTTATATCCCGGATATATTTTACAATATATCTGTCATATATCGTAAGATATATGGAAATTTTCGGCAAAAATATATATTTAATTTTTACTTTCCATAATTCCATACTTTTTTTTTTCATTAGAATTTCATCAGTTTCACGAGTTTTATGACAATACTTTTTCCAAGCAGAGTTTACTCTGATAATCTTTCATGCCAAAAGAGCAAGCTTTAAATTCAAAATAAAGATAGAGTAGATGTTGGGTACCCTCACTGGCCATTTTTATCCACCAATATTCCCGAGGACATACACAATCGAACGCAAGAAACATCGAATAGATAATTTTGTAGTTTTATTTCAATATCATCAAAGTATCAGAGTGAGAATGCGAGAAAACAATTATGGGAAAAGAGTAATATTGAAAATTGTCATTTAGGGCAAAATGGCCAAAAAACTGTTCATCTACCCTATACATGTTTTTATTTTGGTAATCGTTCAAATTCACTATAGGATATAGAAATTAATCGATGATATTTTTACTATCTTTAATTCAAAGTAAAAGCCGTATAAATAATAAAAAATAAAGTTGAACAATCATATTTATCTAGTTTAAATTTTTCTATCAAACATGACATGGCCGAAATGCAATATAAAAAAAAAAACGATGGCAATTATTGATAAATTGTTTAAGGGCAAAATGGCCAAAAAACTGTTCATCTACCCTATACATGTTTTTACTTTGGTAATCGTTCAAATTCACTGTAGGATATAGAAATTAATGGATGATATTTTTACTATCTTTAATTCAAAGTAAAAGCCGTATGAATAATAAAAAATAAAGTTGAACAATCATATTTATCTCGTTTAAATTTTTCTATCAAACATGACATGGCCGAAATGCAATATAAAAAAAAAAAAACGATGGCAATTATTGATAAATTGTTTAAGGGCAAAATGGCCAAAAAACTGTTCATCTACCCTATACATGTTTTTACTTTGGTAATCGTTCAAATTCACTGTAGGATATAGAAATTAATGGATGATATTTTTACTATCTTTAATTCAAAGTAAAAGCCGTATGAATAATAAAAAATAAAGTTGAACAATCATATTTATCTCGTTTAAATTTTTCTATCAAACATGACATGGCCGAAATGCAATATAAAAAAAAAAAAAACGATGGCAATTATTGATAAATTGTTTAAGGGCAAAATGGCCAAAAAACTGTTCATCTACCCTATACATGTTTTTACTTTGGTAATCGTTCAAATTCACTGTAGGATATAGAAATTAATGGATGATATTTTTGCTATCTTTGATTCGTAAAATATTGAGGGCACTTTTCTTCATAAGAGAATATTATCTTTTTGCATTTAAGTTTTAAGATATTAGTTATGCTTGATGGGATTTATTGGAATTTGTCTGAGATGGAACGAGTTAGTGGATAAACATTTAAGTTCCCTGAACTAGATTTGTCATCATCAAGGAAATAAATTATCAACGTTTATTGGAAATTATAATAGACGTTAAATAAGAAAATTTTATTTGTTTTGTTTAATATTATTTTACGATGATGCAAAGCATACTTATTGATATTTTAATTTATTTTGTTCCAGCTGGCCCTTGGAGAATCAATATTTTTTTATAGTAAAAGCTTTGAGTTGAAAAATGTGAAATTTCCTGCTAGAAAATGAGAACGCAATGTCGATATGATGTGTCCTTTAGGTCTATGATTAATAATTTTTTTTTTTTTTTTTTCAAATATTATAATGAGACCTCTGGGATCTCTGGTGAATTCTGGCTAAATGGCTCACGCATGATTAGGCGGTATCGTCGTTAGTGCGTCGAAAGATTGGACCACCGTGGGAAAGTCGCGATAAACAAGTGGGAGCTCGGCCCAGCTTCAGTCCGGGGAATTTTTTGGCACATTCGTGTCGTCCAACGCTCAAGTCGTTATCTTCGTCATCGAAGAGACTGCCAGCATCTTTTTATTCTGGGGACTTTGGTCCTTCATATGCCTCCAACTAATTTAATCTCAATTTTTTTAAACTAATTATTAATTACTATTCAATAATTCCGTTATGGACGAATGAATTGAAAAGAAATGTAATAAATAATAGAGTTTATGTATGCAATCTACATTTTTTTTGTTCCATTTCGACACTTTTCTTCCTCCTCTCAGTCCTTGAGAGGAATCATCAAAGGTTTCTTCGACCCTTCAATTTTTAATTCTATCTTGAGAATAATGATAACTTAAGTGGGTGAACAGTAACACTAAATAGCAAGTTTGATTCTCTCGCGATTATTAAATTGACCCTTCCAACTATCTGCTTGACTATCAGAGTCCTTTTTCCCTGTACGATATGCCACAACAATTCAATGGAGGCTTCGATTTTTTTCGGAATTATAATTAAGGAGTCAAATAAGCGTTCATAGTGTCTGGTTTCCTACTACGCCACTCAAGAGTTTCTGAATAAAAATTTATTTTTTCGGAATTATAATTAAGGAGTCAAATAAGCGTTCATAGTGTCTGGTTTCGTACTACGCCACTCACGAGTTTCTGAATCAAAATTTATTTTTTCGGAATTATAATTAAGGAGTTAAATAAGCGTTAATACTGTCTGGTTTCCTACTACGCCACTCAAGAGTTTCTGAATAAAAATTTATTTTTTCGGAATTATAATTCAGGAGTCAAATAAGCGTTCATAGTGTCTGGTTTCCTACTACGCCACTCAAGAGTTTCTGAATAAAAATTTATTTTTTCGGAATTATAATTAAGGAGTTAAATAAGCGTTAATACTGTCTGGTTTCCTACTACGCCACTCAAGAGTTTCTGAATAAAAATTTATTTTTTCGGAATTCTAATTAAGGAGTCAAATAAGCGTTCATAGTGTCTGGTTTCCTACTACGCCACTCAAGAGTTTCTGAATAAAAATTTATTTTTTCGGAATTATAATTCAGGAGTCAAATAAGCGTTCATAGTGTCTGGTTTCCTACTACGCCACTCAAGAGTTTCTGAATAAAAATTTATTTTTTCGGAATTCTAATTAAGGAGTCAAATAAGCGTTCATAGTGTCTGGTTTCCTACTACGCCACTCAAGAGTTTCTGAATAAAAATTTATTTTTTCGGTATTATAATTAAGGAGTCAAATAAGCGTTCATAGTGTCTGGTTTCCTACTACGCCACTCAAGAGTTTCTGAATAAAAATTTATTTTTTCGGAATTCTAATTCAGGAGTCAAATAAGCGTTAATAGTGTCTGGTTTCCTACTACGCCACTCAAGAGTTTCTGTATCAAAATTTATTTTTTCGGAATTATAATTAAGGAGTCAAATAAGCGTTCATAGTGTCTGGTTTCCTACTACGCCACTCAAGAGTTTCTGAATCCAAATTTATTTTTTCGGAATTATAATTAAGGAGTTAAATAAGCGTTCATAGTGTCTGGTTTCCTACTACGCCACTCAAGAGTTTCTGAATCAAAATTTCTCCTTTATCCCTATTGATCCGCAAAGTTTAAGGGGGTCGCAAAAAGAAGACATTTTTGCCTCTCCTGAGCTCAATTATCCGAATATCTCGAAAAAAAAAAACAATGGGGAAAATATTCATACATGATCATAAATGTTCACTCTACGTTATTAAAAAAACAGATTAATTAATAATAGAACCGTATTATCGCATATGAAAAGTATTTTACGCTAAGGAGAAGATTGGGGAACGCTTGTTACCCCAGTTAAGGGTTTGAAGCCACAAAAAATTATAGGTGGCTTCTAGGGTTAACCATATTCATCATATTTAATTGTTTTTATCAAACCTGACGAGTCGAAATGCAATTCTTAAAAAAAATAAACAATAGTAATTATTAATAAATTGTTGGCTTAATAAAGCGATTCTGCCCAATGTAAAATTCATTATTCATAATCAGCTAAGCCGTATAAACAATAAAAAATAAAGTTGAACAATCATATTTGTCTCGTTTAAATTTTTCTGTCAAACCTGACGAGTCGAAATGCAGTATAAAAAAAAAAACGATGGCAATTATTGATAAATTATTGGCTTAATAAAGCGATTCTGCCCAATGTAAAATTCATTATGCATAATCGGCTAAGCCGTATAAACAATAAAAAATAAAGTTGAACAATCCTATTTATCTCGTTTAAATTTTTCTGTCAAAACTGACGAGTCGAAATGCAATACTTAAAAAAATAAACAATAGTAATTATTAAAAAATTGTTGGCTTAATAAAGCGATTATGCCCAATGTAAAATTCATTATTCATAATCAGCTAAGCCGTATAAACAATAAAAAATAAAGTTGGACAATCATATCTATCTATCTCTTTTAAATTTTTCTGTCAAACCTGACGAGTCGAAATGCAATTCTTAAAAAAAATAAACAATAGTAATTATTAATAAATTGTTGGCTTAATAAAGCGATTCTGCCCAATGTAAAATTCATTATTCATAATCGGCTAAGCCACATAAACAATAAAAAATAAAGTTGAACAATCATATTTGTCTCGTTTAAATTTTTCTGTCAAACCTGACGAGTCGAAATGCAGTATAAAAAAAAAAACGATGGCAATTATTGATAAATTGTTGGCTTAATAAAGTGATTATGCCCAATGTAAAATTCATTATTCATAATCAGCTAAGCCGTATAAACAATAAAAAATAAAGTTGAACAATCATATTTGTCTCGTTTAAATTTTTCTGTCAAACCTGACGAGTCGAAATGCAGTATAAAAAAAAAAACGATGGCAATTATTGATAAATTGTTGACTCAATAAATCAATTCTAGCCAATGTAAAATTCATTACGCATAACCAGCAGAACTGTATAAATATTACAGCATAAAGCTAAATAATCATATGCAGGCTCTTTTAATTTTCCTATCAAAACTGATCAGCCGAAATGAAATAATTTAAAAACTAACTGGCTCAAATTGCGCTGAATTCGAACCAATAAATAAATTCAATGGTAAAGTTTACATATTGTCAATTGGCATATAATTCGTATTCATAGAAAAGCCTATTGACCTCACGTATTTATATTTAATGTAGCATCAATTTGATTACACGCAATAATTAATTGTGAAATAATAAACCGGTGATGTATGCGCAACACTAGAGTTCCGATTAGGTGGGGAATTCATGCTGCGAATCCACGAGAGCATAAACGGAGAGTGGGAGTTTATATGGTGGGGGTATAGGAATTGAGCGACAGAGAAATCGAGAGAGAGAGAGATTTCTCTCTCTTGGAGAGGGAGAGAGGAAGATCTCTTTCTCTCGGAAAGGGAGAGAGAGGAAGAGAGAGACAGAGAAAGCGAAAGAGAGATGGAATGTTGGCAGCAAACGTCACGATCATGCAAACTGACAGAGAGGCAACAAGAACCGAGCTAAAACAACGCCAACGCCAACGCTCTTTGATGGTGTGTGCACCTCCCTCCGTTACGATGATGGAGTTTGCACGTGTGTTGAGTGTGCACACCAGCACGATATGTTTGGGGCCATCCCGAGAGTTGCTTCCGCGGAACACGCGGCGGTAAAACTCGGCGCGGCATTACGTCGCGAGCCGTCGAGCGCGACTGACTCGGAACATGTTCGTCGTTGTCCTCGTGGGACTTTTCGCTCATCAACGTACAAATCTCTCATGGTATTCATATTTCTCGATCCGGTAATTTTATTATAAAACAAAAAAAAAAAATCTCTCCATTTTTTTGTTTTCCGAAAGAAATATGAAAATAATGAATTTTGCAATTGAATTTTCATGCGTGTATCGCCAAGTTGGATTTTAAGACGAAGGACGCAAGGAATCTACGGAAAGAGAATGAAAATCATATAATTTATAATTTTTATTAAAATTAAGAGAATAACATTGAAAATAAAAACGAAAAATCTATGAGACTGAAAAATTAAAGTTACGACAAATCCTTTTATCGGATCATTGGAAAATTATGTGCGGAAAAGTGCGGATAAAAAAAAAATTTATAGTAAATAATTGACGATGAAAGTGAGAGAGAATGTGAAATTCGACTAGAATAATTATTGCAATGGATGCTGCGAGACGATTGAATTTAATTATTGGTCAAACGATGAGGTACAAATAAATTGTCAAATGTGAAGATTCGTCAGAGTGCTCTGCAATTATTTAAAAAGTAAAAAAAAAATAAACTGGAATGACTTTGTGCTGAGTGTGTTGGACAATTGTTAAATAAAGTGATCAAGTGTTTATCGTGCGAGTGTGTTTAAAAAATTTGAAGAAGTTTAAGCACCAATTTCCTAAAAAAATTAAACAAAAGTAAACCACATGGATTTAAATTTTGATTTCCCGCTCGTAGATCCGGAATTAAAGTGGACAGGTCAATTTTATTCCGGCTGATAACAAAAAAAAAATCGCCTCAGTCAATAAGACAGAAGCTGTAAATTTCTCGTCTGTGGACACGGAGAGCGCAGTCCAAAAATTGTTGGGATGATATTTATTATTATTTATTTATAAAAAAAAAACAAGAAACAAAAAAAAAACGATAATAATTATAAGACGGAGTCACGGGGTTGTGGACGCTCGGGGCACTCGGTGCACTCCGTGCGTGGAATTGCCGATGGGATGCATCTCCCGGTGGACTCAGTGGGCTGCGGCGAGAATTACGGCTCGATCGGTTCCCATCACGAAAGTGCCGGTCTCGTGGTAGATTCGTCATTGACGCCTCATCGGGGAGGCGTCGTAGAGCCAAGATATCCGACGGAACAGGAAAATAACGAGGACGGGGTTAACGGTGGTGACGGTGGCGCCGGTATCAACAGCGCCGCCGGAAACGGGGCCGGTGAGATGAGCGAGGGCGCTGCCGTCGGCGAGCTCTGGTGGACCGAGAGACTCGTCGGCGAGGCACAGGCCGAGCATCCTGGGGAATTAGTTCGTACAGGTGAGCCATTGAATTTTTTTTCAACTTTTATTCTTACAATCCTCGCGACGAATTGAAATTTGAACCCTCCAAATTCCTCATCCACTTAATGTCACTCTCCATTGACTCTAAATGGACAAAAAGTGCCAGTTATGAAGGTTAAACGGAGCTAAACCTTCTCTGTATATTTTTAGAACGTACTTAGACGTAGAAATTTTAAAAGAAATCTTTGATTACGTTAAATGAATAAAATGTGCCAATTTTGAGGGTTGAAAGAAGAGCACTGAACGTAAGTTGGAGACTTCCTAAGCTCAATATTTTGTCAGTGGACGGTAAAAATATTGATTCTGGTAATTCAACTAAAAAATCTAACAGTTACAACTAGTTCGTACAGGTGAGCCATTGAATTCTTTTTCAACTTTTATTCTTACAATCCTCGCGACTAATTGAAATTTAAACCCTCCAAATTCCTCATCCACTTAATGTCACTCTCCATTGACTCTAAATGGACAAAAAGTGCCAGTTATGAAGGTTAAATGGAGCTAAACCTTCTCTGTATATTTTTAGAACGTACTTAGACGTAGAAATTTTAAAAGAAATCTTTGACCACGTTAAATGAATAAAATGTGCCAATTTTGAGGGTTGAAAGAAGAGCACTGAATTTAAGTTGTAGTCTTCCTAAGCTCAACATTTTGTCAGTGGACGGTAAAAATATTGATTCTGGTAATTCGACTAAAAAATCTAGCAGTTACAACTAGTTCGTACAGGTGAGCCATTGAATTCTTTGTCAACTTTTATTCTTACAATCCTCGCGACTAATTGAAATTTAAACCCTCCAAATTCCTCATCCACTTAATGTCACTCTCCATTGACTCTAAATGGACAAAAAGTGCCAGTTATGAAGGTTAAACGGAGCTAAACCTTCTCTGTATATTTTTAGAACGTACTTAGACGTAGAAATTTTAAAAGAAATCTTTGATTACGTTAAATGAATAAAATGTGCCAATTTTGAGGGTTGAAAGAAGAGCACTGAACTTAAGTTGTAGACTTCCTAAGCTCAACATTTTGTCAGTGGACGGTAAAAATATGGATTCTGGTAATTCGACTAAAAAATCTAGCAGTTACACTCAGTTAAACGATAATTTATCTTCTGAATGCCCATCTCCATTGACCCAAATATTTCGATGCCTTTTTACCAACATACGTATGGATAATTGTTAAATACGGATAATATTTTGTGAGGATTCACCAGTGCCTCATCATGTATAAATTAGGATTCTTAATCCAAGTACTTTTTCATAGTTATTTCGTTTGGTGTATCATATTGCAGGCGCCAGGGGCGAGCAATAAAAATATGCCCAAACTTATAATAAATTGTATAATGCAAAAATTATGTCCACAACGTTCAATCAGCTACACAAGTATTACGTCTTTTATTTACAGTAAAAATGATCGCGTTTAAATCAGAATGCATTGAAAAGGGCAAATTTTGGGGAAGGATTATATTTCAAAAAAATGATTAATGATCTGCACGACAAGCTGCAACTGCAGCATGGCAATTTTTCTCAAGTCTATTTGCTCTATGATCAGCTCAATCGTGATCGTGTTTCTCCATCAAATGAATGAAAGTTTCCGCTCACCTTAAGTGTATAAGGAAAAGCCGTCTGTGGATGTAATGGATGGACCATGAGTTAAAAGGATCTTCCGCTCTGCCACCAAACCCTCCGAGCCCCTCAATTATAAATCTCCAAGTCCTCGCAGACGAGACCAAAACCCACAAGTACATGAGAGTCGTCGTTATTAGGAAGTCCCTCAATTTCCCTAATCGTATACCGAGCTGACTGTCATCCACAAATTTCGGGGGGGGGGGGGGGGGGGAAACTCGTCAGGTCGATTCCAAAACGTTTCTTTCTCATAGAGAATTTTTATCAAGCTTTTTTTTTTTTTTTTAACAGATAAACATTTTTATTTATAAGTTCAAAGTCAGAGAAAAAGACCAAAAATATGTTGCAATTAACACTCAACCAATTGTTTATTATTGTCAAAAACTGATCATACATCGCATGCAGATATCCGTTGCTACATAATCTCGAGTAACAAAAGTTCATTTTTATTTTTATCAACCGTTAAACAGTTCGAAAAACTCCATACAGTTGAATTAGCAGCAAATTGTTAAAAAAATATCAGAAAAGTTGACAGCTTGATGGTAGATTCAAGATTGCCGAAGTTGCAGAACCCAGTAAATAATCTTGCGAGGAAGAAAAATCCCTTTTTGCTCAAAAATATTCGTTTGCCCAGCGTGTAAAACATCCTCATGTGTGAGTAACCGCATGGCAAAGATCTTGACATCGATGACAACGAGTTGCAAAAAAATAAGTCACGATAGTTCGATTAAAATTAAGTTAATTATCGACCTACAATCACGTGCACAGTTCAAGTGGGACGATGAATCTTGATGCATTTTTTAAACTCTACTTATCTATTTTTTTTTCTCTTACAAACTAATCGACACGCAACTCTGCAACGGTCACTGTTTGATTTCCGCTCGCGCTAGTCACTTTTGGCGCTCAATTCAAATAGTATTCATTTCATTTCCCTATTTATATCGTTGAAAAAAATATTGAAAATGGGATTCAAAGTCTCGGGATAATTGTATTGCAGAATATGTTCTGAAATGAACTTACAAAAAATTATATATATATAGTAAATTGGCCCGATCGTAAAATCAAAAGCACGAAAAAATCATACGCCTAACCTCAAAAGTCATTGAGAATGCGCGAGCATTTTTTTTCACGAACCCATTAATTGACCACACATGTCCCAGAGGCTGACCGCCAAACAGCGGTTAACCACTGAAAAAAATACGTTTTTAACGAAATATTTTTAGGTTAGGAGAAAATGACTATTGAATTCGTCATGACCGAAAACAAATCCGTTGATACAGTGCTAATATTTTTTTTTTTTTTTTTTTTATAGCCAAGAGAACGGTTGGTCAAATATAATGGCTGTAACTTTATAAAATATAACTAAAATATGCGCTTATCTTTTTTCCCAATCATTCAAGCTTGACAAATGTTATTTGATTCGTATTAAGTCACGAAAAGAAAAACTTGTTCGTGTTTATTCGTAGCTACAACAACAAATAAATTGGTGAAACGTTTGTGGTAATTCTAAATTAAATTAAAATAAAATTCTTGTACAACGTTTTAAAAATCCTATAAAAAAATTCACTGACAACTGTCACTGTCACTATCCGTATGAGCAATCATACGGAATTATCAAAACTGAAAAAATACACATGGAAACAAAACAAGAGAAGTTAATGTTTTTGTCATTGCGAAAATCTTATTTGTTCAATAATGTATTTATGAGAAAGCTTGATTCGCGATATAGTAAAAAAAAAATAGCATCTCATATCGTTTAAGCTAAAAATTGACGATTTTAATTACTTCATCGATGGATAATTTTTTATATTCATTTATTTAATAAATTTCAGGTTCGCCATACTTTTTGTGCAGTCAGTTACCGACGCACTGGCGTTCGAACAAGACCCTACCGGTGGCTTTCAAAGTAGTTGCACTCGGTGAAGTTGGTGATGGCACCCTCGTCACTGTGAGGGCGGGAAACGACGAGAATTGCTGCGCCGAGTTGAGAAACTCAACCGCTCTGATGAAAAATCAAGTTGCCAAATTTAATGACCTCAGATTTGTCGGCAGAAGTGGACGGGGTGAGTGACATAAGACCAACAACAATGATCCTTCAATGATTCCCAATTCCTTAAATTTTCTACCTTCGACTTCTATTATTATCCTTATTAAAATATTTAACTCTCGTTGAGTTATTTGAGAAAATAATATTTATTTTGTGAACACAAAATAATGATTCAGTTTGTAAATGCATTAAACATTTTGAGTAAATTTGCTTATTTTATCCTATTTTGGTTAGATATTATTTTTTTACTCGGATACTTTAATCGGTACGAAGCTGGCGATTTTTTCATGGAATCCACATATATATCGAAAGTTTCAGTATTTTTTTTGGCAAGATATAACGTGTCTTTCATGACGAAAAAAATTATTTCATTTTTTTTTTCTGAAAAATCAACTTTACGTCGGCAAAATTATGAAAAAAAATGGTTTGAAGAGTTTATCGAAAGCTACAACTTTCACTTTCGAATTTTTTTTTTGTTCTCGTTACATTTTTCAAGACTCGTTGACTTGAAAGAAATAGACTATTTATAAGGATTTAAAAATAGGAAATTATTCACAGAAAGTCATTTCAACTGGTGCTACGAACTGGCAAATTGTAATAAATTTCTGCGAGGACATGGAAGAAAAGAAAAAAAAATGCTCGATCGGTAGAGGCCTTGATATCTGTCAAAATTGTATGAAAAAAAATCGTTAGAAATATTTGCAAAATATATTCAATATATTCGATATATATTTTGTGATAAAATCTTATTGTTACATATATAGCGAATTTTACATATATATTTTCCTCGCATGGGGGTGGTTTAGATAAAGCTACGATGAATTTGATAAGCGTGCCAAAACGTCTACTTCGATCAAGCTAACCCTTTAACATCTCAGTTATCGTAACGATGATGATGATGATGATCATCATCATCATCATCGTCATTGCCTCCCTCCCCTGTTTTGGTTCTCTACTCATCCTCCACGAACCTCTACATTGGCTGTCCCGTCTCATCCTATATGGCCAACGCCGTTGCACTGACTGTATGCATCACCGTGTGTGTTGCATTGACCGTTGCATGTCTCCGCGCACGTATATAGTTGGAAATCGTCTGTCGCATTCGCGAGTTTCCGCTCTCTCGCCGCCCCCAGAGTCATTACTCGACGTCGGCCACGAGAGTTTCGCGTCCTTCACCCCCTTTCCGTCCTTCCGCGACGCAAACCCCCATCGCATCGGGATGAAACAACTGGCTGTTAATCAGAAATCATCGTGACGTCCCGTGGTCAAACTGCAGCCCAGTGAGACCTCTCGTATGTACACCATTATTGGCCGTCTGGTTCTCATTTCGTTACGCTTTGCCAAATGCAAACTTTACGTACAAGCTAGGATTATCTCGGCTAACCCCAAATTCAGCCGCACTTGCTGATGCGCGAAACCAATTTTTTTTTTCGTATACAAAGACGAAGCCCACAAGTTGCCATTACAAGATGCATTGACAATGATTGAGTGTCATATTTTTCCAGGATTTTTCCAAACGTACGTTTCGAATATTACTCGTGAATTTTGGGAGAAACAAGTTTTGCATCTGGCATACTCGTAAAAAATAAATTGTGGAGTGGTGAAAAAATACAGCCTAGCCAAAATTAAATTAGATTGGACGCACAAGTAGAACAGTCTCGCTCAATTATTCTTTGCAGACAAAAATATGAGACGACTTTTGATTTATCGATATTGCACAAGTAGTCTTGACCAATTTTTCATTGGAAATAAAAGGGTCCTTGTAAACAAAATCGTGTAGATAAAAATTTCATTCCAGGCAAAAATTGTGTAGGCAAAAAAAAAACCTCGAGAAGCAGAAGAGAAGATGAAAATTGGAACTCACTCGCTGCTTTCTCGTAATTTTTCTACACTAGCAAAGGATTATTGATGACGAAGCTGTAATTCATGATGTCGCTCTGTCTCAAATGTCCACAACGCGTCCTAAAATATTAAAAAAAAAGGTACTCTTTCTAAAATCTTAAGATCAGCTGCGTGAAATTTAACGACGATTTTTCATCGCTCGTTAGCTAGTCTACCAAAGAATTTTTGGGGTAACGCCCAAATTCTAATTGACCAAATTTTATTAAATCTCAATCTCGTTTCTAATCACCACTTTTATCTTTGGTTACTTGACCAAGAAGAAGAGGAAGAAGAAGAGAAAAATCAAATTATCTCACGGTTGGAAAAAAGTTTGGCTCATTCAGCACGAGGCTTTAACGTATTTATCATCGTCATTCGTATAACGAACTCGAAACAAGCGACAGTTATTTATAAGGCAGACATATAGCTAGCTCGAGGCTCAGAGGGGTTGACTAGATCGTAGGGGTGAAGGGGGTAGGGGGATTGTGGAGAAATCAGTACAGTGAAATACACAGGGTGAATACACGAGCGAGTAATACATGGTAACCGAGTACAAAATCGAAATGGATGGTGCAAAGTAAATGGGAGTGAGGGAGAAGAGAGCGAGTGACGAGTATACGTGAGGGAGAGCGAAAATCGTTGTACAGTTTGAGGCCTACGCACGTCGAACGATGCGTTATAGATTGACCGGTTCGCGAACGAGCCCCAACTACCGAATAGCATCATCTATCTTTCAGGTTGATTTCGTCATTTCACATCGCACCACCGCCGTACAACGGGCTCCGATCGCTCTGCCATCCGGGAAAGGGACAGAGGGAGAAAATCGGGAGCTTTTTGAGGTTGGGAAAAGGTAGGAGGGCAGGGGAGACAAGGTACTCAATTTCGGGAGAAAGAGTGCTGAAAACTGATCAAAATCGATCAATCGATCGGCAACTCATTCTTTCGCTCACAGACACATTTAGGATTCACGAAATTCATCCTTCAGAAATGTGTGAGTTGCCTGTCAAAGTTCACAATCAAATGGGTTATTCCTCCAGACAGTAGAAATTAAATATTTCATTTATGATTTTTTAAAACGTACATTTGAAATTAAAGTTTGAAAGAGCCATAAAGTTGATTAAAATTCGGATCGAATTTACGGCCTAGAAATCGGGCCGTAGGGCCGTAATCACAGTTATTGTTACATTGGGTGTAGTTGAGTGAACAGTTATACTTTGGCAATGAAACACTTGGGCTTGAATGTTTAGCCGTAAAGTGAAAACCAAGTTTGACCTGAAGTTTGAAACGATCAAACGATTCAATCGACATCAGAACATACTTACGGCTAAAAAATCGAGACTTAGCGCAGAATTTACAGTCATTTTGTTACAGGGTTGCACTTGAAATAATCAGTCAGAATTTAGTAAAAACACACTTGAAGCACCCTTTTATTGTCGAATACACTTTAATTCTAACTTATTTTCGGACAACCGTACTTTATGCATTGATTTTTCGGCAGAGCTGAAAATTTATCTTCATCTAAAGGCAACTATATTAATCGTTCGGATTCAATGCTCCAACAAATGTGAAGCTTTTTCGTATCAATATACGAAATATTGTGGTGATGGTTTGTTGAATTTTTTATTCTAACCGTACAGCAGTTTGTATTGAATTGTTTTTTTTTTCTAAAACTTCCTTCATAATCCATAATCTCCAATTTAAATGATTGGTCGAACTCTACCCACGGCAACGACGTAACACTCGACCATGGCCTGGAGCATCCTGAATTGCTCGCGATGTGTACCATCAGCGATGACATCGTCACGGGCGTCGTTTTCACGGTGTATATATGAACCCCTCTATAGCTCCATGCTCTCGCCCTCCGCTCATCCCCTATATCTACCTCCACGCGTTTCAGCCAGCAGTGTTCGTTTTGACAGTTTATTAATTTGATTGGTCCACTTCAAACTGATACACGAAATTTGGGATATGCCATGAGTGAGAGGAATTCTCGCGTGAACATCGTCAAAGCAAAACCGATTGTTTTATCGACTATGAGCATTCGTTCCGTCGATTTTGTGTTTTAGTGAGTGTTTTTTTTTTATTTTTTATTTTTACAAATATCACTGGTATGGCGAGGCCTTTCTACGAGTTTCGTAAATATATATAATACAAGGATATCAATCCGGAAAAATCCGTGAACCGACCAGAGCATCTATGTTGATTTTTCCCATTCAATCTCGTTTCCCGAAATTTCTTTAACGATTCAATGAACTGGACAATTTAAAAAAAATTATATAATTCTCATGAAATCGAGAAATTTAATAATTTCAAGTGGCTAAAATGGCAGTGTGCAAATATGGCCACGTTTACATCTCTGCCAGAATTTTTTATAACCAATAATAATTATCCCCGAATCGACATTGCCCGAACATGTCGACAAAGTTGGGTCTTGAGTATTTTTTAACTTTACGGTGCGAAAATTCAACGAGACGCGATAAATGGCAATAATCGCGTAACGAATTTACCTAAAATGATCTCTCTGAGATTATCTCTACCAAAATATGAGCATTGCAAACTCACCCGATTACGAGTCAACAATGCGAAAATTCTTTGGCACGTGCAACGGTAAAAATCACAAATAAAACAACGCATAAGCGAAATAAGACTGAGGTTGTTTAGTGAGGCAGAGAATGTGGGATTATATTTTTAATAGAATTATGAATTTGGGATTGTTTTTGTAATATATTTATCAATTTGTCTCAGTGAACTAGGAAAGTTTGTTTTTTGAAGAATCTTTTTAATCAACGATTTTATGGGAATTCGTTATACATATATATATATATACCGAATGCACAATGCATATTTTCTGGATAGATTAAATTATAACTCGCTGGAATTTCATCAGTGTAAGAACGTTCTAAATAATTTTTTTAAATATGTTTTTCAATCGGGACTGGGTGTCGAATGATGCCATAAACTTACAAATAGACGTTCGATTCACTCGGGACTTATCAACGAGGACTCGAGCATCCCTTCAATCGTGCTTCGAAATTCACCCTAAAATGGAACGCAGCTCTCGATGGACGCCCGTAATTAGTAATATAATGGAAAGCAATAGACGCGACGATCGACCAGCGTTCGAGTACCAGTGATTTAATTATTCAGACAATTTCGACAGACATCCTGAAATCGTTCAACTGGAATTGAGCTCAATGATTTTCGGTATTTCGCTCTATTAAAACCTTGACCCTTGATGATAATCGCAGCACCTGTGTCCCATACGTGAGATGGAACAAAGGTGCTGAGATATCACCATATTTGCAATTAAATAAAAATAAAATGGAAATTCCTATGAAAATTGCTGCCGAGTATTACTCGTTTGAATAAATTTATTCTTCTTCAAATTTACTTTGACAATTTTTTATTAACTTTAATGCAATTAAACGCGACCTTTTATCGGGTTTACTTGCATCGGGATTAAAATTAAAAATATTAATTTAATGGGTAATTCAACAAAGAAAATTGTAATAATTGCTGGCACCGAGCGAAGCAACCAATCAGCAGTTGCATCTCTTGACTCGATTCGTGCACTTTTTTTTTCGCGAATTCAGATTACCTCGAAAAATGCATTATTTTATGTTCTTATTATTGCACATTAAAATTCTACTACGTTAATCTCAAAGAATATATTTCTTCCTCAAAGATATTTTTTACTTCATTTAACTTTACGATTATGAAAATCTCAATAAACAAAACAATAAAACGGACTTTTAAGAGAATTCCAAAGTTCACATATCGAGAAACCCTCAGGTTTGCCTGATGACTGTGAGTCGACGACAGTTTTTGTAATACTGGAAAACGATGGTATTTTTGCAACCGTTTGTCGAAGTTGATTTTTGTATCACCTAAGATCACCCTCGAGTCGCCCTAGAGATACATTTTATCGTAATACATCTCTGGCCAATTTTGATGGACAATATTTTGGGCACCATGTGTGACAGTCAGAGTTGGCCTGACAGCAGGCAAACGTATTGGTGGTAATATAACCTCGTGTACAACTTACAAACACTGAAGCCTATAATTAGCAAAATATATATATATATATATATATATATATGGATGGAAATGCGCGTGGCACGATTTTGTCTGTCGGTACGTTTAGTCGTACAACAGCCTGATGGTCCATCCGTCCGTTGCTGGAGGACCCAGCATCCAGCAGTGGCAACATCCAGCAGCAGCAGCAGCAGTTTTGTAAATGCACGAGGTCGCAAAGGACAGGAGATTGGGATGGTGGGAGGAATGGAAGGAGGGAGGAAAGCGAGTGACCGAGCGAGCTCCCTGTCTCTGCAGATGACCGTTCCCATCATCGAGTATTAACCGCAGATCCCGGGAACACGGGGAGGGCGACAGTGGACGGACCCGGAACGTGCAGCATTATTAGCCCCAAATGCGATGGACCCACCGTAAACCTTGGCTGGATTCTCCTACAGTTCTATAGGCCATTCTCTCTCTCTCTCTCTCTCCCCCTCTCTCTCTCGCTCCCTCCCTCTCTCTCTCTCTCTACCTCCCTCTCTCTCTCTCTCTCTCTCTCTCTCTGTCTCTCTCTCTCTCTCTCTGTCTGTCTCTCTCTCTCTCTCTCTCTCTCTCTCTCTCTCTCTCTCTCTCTCACTCTGTCTCTCTCTCTCTCTCTCTCGTATACACACTGTACACAGTGTGTGGCTCGTGCGCCTGGGTTATGCTCCTCCTCCTCCTTCCACCAAGCTTGGTTTATACCTTCATACGTCCTACCAACCCACCGGATCCACTCAACTCGTCACATGCCCCATGAAATCTCTCCAACTGCGCTCGAGGACAACGGAGCCACATTCTCTTTTCACTTTTAATCCGTCGTCCCAGACAAACGATCGATTTCAATATAATTTTCTTCGGAACACCAAAAAAAAAAAAATGGAAAGCTGCAATAGCGAAAATTTATTTTTCACACTCTGCCAATTAATTTGACATGATTTATCGAAATTTCAGTTTCTTTGGAGTAGAATGTTATCGCGATGAAAAAATAAAAATAAAAAAACGGAGTCAAACGATTCAACATTGGTAATTGTAACTTTGATAAGAATTCATTTGCTGACAATTAATTAATTCTCGTGCGTCAATTGTACCATTGAATTTATATTTTATCAAAATAAGATTTACAAAATTCACATCGTATAAAATTATATTCATTCTTTTGTGAGCATAAAAAATAAGCGAAACATAACAGAAATCGTGTATGGAAGGCCTAAACGTTGAAGCGTCATTCTAATAGGTCCAATTTTTTGTTCAAATTATTCTCTGACATCCATCAAAACGCGGAACCGATGATGTCATCTTTGATACAGTCACGATTGGCACTTTGATGTATGCCCAGTGGACAAAGCGAGATGGACAGCTGATGGCCACGTTGATTGGTGTGTTGGATTTCTATCTGTGGTGTGTATGTGGCAAAAAGGACATGATTGAAACGATGATGATAACATGAGGAGGAGATGACGAACTCTCTCACGAGGAAAACAACGAGAGTGAGTGAGAGAGCGATTGGAAAGCATCATTGCGCAAATCGAAAGCACCAAAGAGGAAGAGAGAGAGAGAGAGAGAGAGAGAGAGGCAGGGCGCTTGAGTGGAACGAGGGTCGAATTGGAATGGTTCAGAATTTTGCGGGTCGACGTTTTGGGACACGCCGGGATGCCGGATCCTCCTGCAAGCCATTTACCTGCTGGTCACATAACAACGAGAATATGTGTATAGACCGCACATGTAAACTCTATATCTGTACGATATAACGCACCGGTCGACAGTGGCTTCACCCCGCGCGCGTCCAGTCAGTTGCAGTTCCCGCGGGGAGTCTCTCCGCGTTTACGCGAACGAGCCCGGAGAGTGAATGGTTGTTGCGACACGCTGGTGTTTGATGCAGGTTATCATGTTGACAGACACAGAGAGCGTTTGGGCGCGGGTTTGTGGGAGGGCGAAGGGGGGGGGGGATGGGGGTTGCGCGGGGATGCGGAGGGGATGTGGACCAACAACGAAAGGCAGACAATTATAAATCGTTGACGTTTAACAGCCAAAAACGATGAATCTGTGATGTGTAGGGTTATTCCCATGCCATATGGATCACTTTTGATCGATGTATCGGAAAGAAAAAAAATGGCCAAGACATATCTGGACTGAATATTATCGACTCCATCATGGGTGAACGAATAGCGAATGTAGCGAATGAAAAAAAAAAAAACGTACAGTCGGTCAAGTCATGAAGAATTTGTACTTGCCCGAGACACTTAAGAGCTATTTCTAGGGTTGAATTGTGGAGAGTTCCGGTGAAAGATTGAATTGTACATCAGCTCCGATAGAATTCCATCCAGTGTATTCCTCAGCACTCTGTCCCCTCTTCATTGGAAGGAGTTTTTGCAATCATGTTTTTTGTTGGACCGAGTCATTTGAGTTAAAGTCAAACGTAAAGTGTTTGAGTGTTTGATGTCGAGGGGAATTTCGATACGAGGCTAAATCGGCTTCTGTCTAGTTTCTATTTTATCGCAAACGGTTTGTTGGGTCGAGGGGTGTTGGCCGTGTGGTCGTCGATATGAGGTGGAGGCAGGCATTTAGCACCCCATAAGTCTAAAGGTAGACGGTCCATCGCAGCTCTGCTGGAACCTCTCAAACTCTTTTCCACTCTGCTGATGGACGTTGAGATCATAAAGGTTGTAACGAAACCCGCAAATCTCGACCAACCCTTCTTCTTCGTATGGTGTCGAGGCACTCCATAGCGGGAGCAACATAAGGCGAGACTGTTGGAGAAGGCGGCGTGAATTACCAAAAGGCATATTAGCGAACGACTGACTCGGTTTTAAGAACCCGTAGTTAATCTCTCCGCTGGACATTTATGGAGAGGGAATTAATATACTGGAGCCTCAACCTCGGGAACCTTCGACGATGATATACGCACACGAGTGCTCCACCCTTCGAGTCGCCTTCTAGCGACTATCCCCCCTGATCTCTCCCCCATTCTTCATCAGAGCCTCCTGTTTTTTTTATTTTTAGCTTAATCTTACTTCGAATTACTTGGTTATTATCACAGTAGGAACTTGTTCCTACTGCTGAATACCAGCCTTGGAAAATAATTGGATGCAAGTCGATTATGCTGTTTTCATTTTTATTGAAACATGCAAATGTCAGCTTCATTATCGCCCATTTTGACTATCGGAGTATCGAAAGATATTCTCCGAATGACACCATGAGAAATTGAATATGGAATGCTGAGTCTTTTTTTTTATTTCACTTTTGTTCGCTCTTGATACCCATGGCACTCTACCTGGCTACTCAAATGCAACAAAGCTTTAATTTCCATGCGTGCTGAACCACACCAGCGGTGATTGACGACCCATATTAAGCCACAAAAGCAATTACCGCAGTGTCTTGTGACGCAACGTATGGAAGCGTTAAATTCACACGACACCCATTGAGGAAGCTCTTCTGACTTTCTTTCGAAATGCGATGTGAATTTAACGAAAAAAAAGCTTGTACCGATGTCCTTTTTTGGAGTGAGTGTATTCATCACTATGACTATTCACGAGGTTTTCAATGGATGCCAGATGATCGATGAAATTGATAATTGTTCACAAATAAACTGGGATAAAATTTCTTCGGGCTCAAGATTTTAGTTCGTTGAAAAGCGTCTTTGATGAAAAGTATGTAGTCGAATGTAACAATTCCTCGCTAAATTGAGACATGAATATACTTCCATACTTTTTTCCTATTTAAGCAATATTTTTAATGCAGATAGTACAGATTTAAAAAAAATACTGATTAATGACATATATTGCGATCGCATGGTGTGTGAATCATTATTGAATCAACGGAACCTTTCAATGGGATTAAAAACTTTTTAAACATTCTTCTAATTTCAGGAAAGAGCTTTAGCATCACGATCACTGTTTCGACGACACCACCGCAAGTTGCGACTTACACGAGGGCGATAAAAGTCACGGTGGACGGACCACGGGAGCCACGATCAAAAACCAGTAAGCATCAAATTGATTATTATAATTAGTGAAGAAAATGAGAGAAAAAGTAAAAAGTAAAATATAACGTTACGATAAAAGCAAACAGGTTCAGTGCGATGGACATGTTAGGGTAAGTAGGATCGAGGGACTCGCAGAAAATTCACCGATAATTCAGGCAAAGTCAGTATGCGGTAATGGGAGTCATTACGGAGCAGATGGCGCGCGATGATGCAGTGGTCCCGACGCGGGGCACGTGTGCGAGTTCGTTTAGCTCGTGTTTTACGCTTGTATCGGAGTAAACCAGGGGGCCATGGACTGGCCAAAGAGGGTAAGGGGGACACACGATATGGAGAAGTGATGCAGGGAGTCGCAACATCCAGTATAGCCAGCGCGCGCCTTTATGCATGCGGAAAATTAGTGTACAATACCGCCCCTCCTGCTCTTCCTCTTGTTGATGGTGCACGTCCGCACGCATCCACTATCCGCTAACGTACCTATAGTCCACTTATGATTTTTACTATACACGCCCGAAAAGAGTGCTAGTGATGGGGCGCCCGGAACTTTTGCGTTTCAACCGATGGAGCTTAGGGAATTTACCCGCGAGCATTCGAGCCAACAAAATATTATCTCATTCTCGATAACGAAGAATATTTCATCGCAATAGTGCCGGTAAATACCCGATGTCAGGTCGATATTTGTCTTTGATTTCCGATCGCAAGGAAGCGTCGTATCTGATCGATAGATCATCGAGAGGCACATGCAGTATCATTTTCAGTATATATGATCGAAATATGAAGTTACATGGGCTGCTTGATCATTAATTGTTTTAGTTCAATAATCAACTTTCATAAATCTCGTAGATATTCCGCGCCAAGTCTTATAATTTAGAAACTGCGACGCGTTTACGTATTTCGAGTAATGAGGTAATTTCTGTCAAACTAAGTGACAGTGGCGTCCATCCTCGTGAGCCACAGCATAGTAATATGTTATCCCAGTTTTATTTCATTATGACCAAAGGCATTCTGAAGGCGTAGAAGGAACCTTAACATAATACGTCGAGAGATGCGTGTGTCGTGCGAAACTGGCCGCTTCCTCTACGGCACAAAATAGGACATATTGCATACAGGCCGATCCTAATGGCTCATGGGACGAGTGACGCTCGTGGTGGCGTGCCGCAATTTACACACAAACATTCAGAACAATGTATAGTAATATCATATGCACGGATATCAAATATTAAATCATACGTGTATATGAACATCCTTCCCCCACCAGCATTAATTTTTCTGTGCTTTGCTCTGTGTTGATTCGGCCTTTTCGTGTGTGCCCACGAATAATACAAGAACGAGCCGATCCTTAGTGCTATTCATCGTCTCATAACAATGCCACGAGGTACCTCGCGCACATCTGCCACCTCTCATTATATGTGGCATAATTACGAACGTTCGAGTTTTTTTTCTTCATATTATCGATATATCGTGTCTATTTTCAGTCCACCTTGCTGATGTCGAGCAGTCACAGTTTTTTTTTTTTAGATAAAACTACAGTGGCGAATTGAATACTCGATAATTGTTTTCATATTTCCAAGCTGGCATCTTGAATGGATTGATCACATTTTATTGCCGCAATTGATATCTTAATGTTCCTTCGCGTTTTCGGTAGGTTTCAAATAAATTTCATGGATCAAATTCGCAAGGGTACGATTTTTTTTTGAACTCACATAGATTTATACATAATGTAATTTAAATAATACATAAACTTTGATAAATTATAAAATAATTATAGTTACTTCACGTCGAGATGCCGTCTCTTGATAAGTTGACCAACAAAATGATCGGCCATCAGGAGAAACGAAAAATGAAAAAAAACAGCCCGATAAGTACCCAAATTTTGGAAGTATCCTTTATCGCCTCGATACATGCCTAAGAAGGACGTAAGACGCAATGCGGGGTGGAGATTTCAAATCGGTTACTCGGGTTCGGCTATCTGGGAGGAGGAAAGCCACGCTATTTCCGTCAACCGGGGCCGTGCCACACTTTGATTAGATAAGGGGCTAGGTCACTCCTGCGTTACCGAAACTCTCGTTTTGCAGGCATCTCGTACTACACAAATTTTACAACAATAGTCATATAATATTTCATACGCTATTCCAAGTGACCAATTTCGCGGACATACTTCAATTATCTATTTTTAATTAAGTTTTTTGTCACTACGAGCTTAATCAATAAATGGTACAAATTATTGTCAAGCGTAACAACGTTGGCTAAAACATCGACCTGAGAAGATCGACATTTTGATCACGTGGGCCCGTCAAATTTTTACTTGAAATGAAGATCAGAAAAAAATGACACAACTCATCGACTAATCATCCCAAGGCTTGATTGGCCGCACACAGTCTGATCGAACGATACAGCTCGAACTTAGCTGCACTTTATTGTGCTCGTTTTGGATTACCACAGAATACAAAGTACGTGTGATCAGGTGGCTGAGATATGAAAGACAAAAAAAAACAAAATGAAGAACCAAACTGAAAAAATAGCGAGAGAGAGAGAGGACGAAGGAACCATCAGGAAGAGCAAAAGATGAATGAATGATTGAGCGCAGGTTGCAGGAGCCAAAAGGGGTCTCTTACTCGAAAGTATGGCACGGTGGACGATCGTATTGCCAGAGTTTGGGAGAAATTACGAACAGTACTCGAGCGTCCGGTACATGAGAAGGAAAAAAGGAAGAAGAACTCGTGGGAGCCTGCGGGCATGTGAATCCTCCACCCCCTGTATCCTCATTCTCTCCCATATTCTATCCAAACCTTTATTTTCTTTCTTTTTGTTACATGCTGTCTTTTCCTTGATCCGCGTGGATTCACGCGTCGATGTTATTTATCTTTATATCAATTTTTCGATACATACATTTTTTTTTCAATGTCGCCCCCTCCACTCTTTCTTTAGTCTTCCTTAGAGCTTTCTTCCTTGTCTCAGTGGGATGGCTACAGAAATCTACAGAATAAGAGAGATGAGAAAGAGGGAGAAAAAGGTGCGGAAAAAGAATACGTCGATGTGGCATGCAATAGCGATGTTGAGTATTAGTTGGAGTCGTATGGCTGAGTGTTAGCAGTAGAACGTTGCATGGAGAGAAGCGAAAACCGAGAACCGACCATCTGGGCTCTTCCGACGATTTCGTGCAGTTTGCGGTCAAAATTTATTTGTCGCTCACCAGTCAGTCAGCAGTTACTTCGTCTCTTTCATTTTATCTTTCGGTGCCGGAGGAACTTGCGAGTTCACCAACCTGAGTTTGAATATTCGATGGCAATTTTTATTGTTTTTTTTTTTCCTTTTTCCATTTTTCGTGGTACCAGACTGAGTAACAAAAAACCGTGGCAAAATTTCCAAACAGAATTTCATTCTTCGTAAAACAATCGAGCCTGAAAAGTGAGCTTTCTGCAGCCACATATTAGCGAAGGGTCCCAAGACACGTTATGTAAAATCTCGCATGTGTTCAATTTTTTCGGTGAAATTTTGAAAGTTGTCAAATTTTTTTTTCACGATTATAAAAAAAAATCTACACAATTTTTTTTATGGGCCAGCAAAGGTTCCAGGAAATCGCACGGATGTTAACTTTTGCTAGCATTTTCTTTGATAATAAGGGCGAAAGGGTGGAATATTTATTATATATGACACACGAGAGTTCTTTGATTATTGCCGTGATGGGGATTCTGGCAGGGGTGGAATTTCAGGTATGCCAGCGGTGGAATTTGTATTGGAATGCTGGTGAACTCAGATAGTGGATGTTAGCATATTGTTCGCTGCGGTTCTGAAGGTACTAAATGGTATGAGAGATTCAGTTCCCGCATTAATATATTCTATTTCAATATTTTGAATATGATCTATTGCATACGTCAGACATAAATGGATGTACGTAAAATTCAAACAATGCACATTTCGCTAATTAACTTCCCTTAGACGAAGCACTATTTCCACGAAACCCTTTTGCCAATTTTTCCAGTACCAGAAAATTAAAAATATTCCCAAACTAGTCAACGAGTGGCATTTATAAAATATGCCCCCAAATCATGAGCCAAAAAGCACAGCTTTATGACTCATGAAGAATTTTAGCTATCCGACGGAAATTTAGTAAAAAAAGTGAAACAATAATCTCTCTTGGCTTCAAAATATTCTCAACACTAATAAAATTGTAAGAATTATTAATTTTTCGAAAAATTTATATTATTTTTTTCTCCTCATACGTTTGATTTGAATTTGGTAATAATCAGCTGACAATTTAAATGATCTAAAGATCGGAATTTAGTGCTTTTCGTAGTCAACTTATGATATGAAATGGTAAAAAAAATAATTTATTCATCCATCAGTTTAGTCATATAGAAAAGTCTGGTTCGCGTTAGACATGAATTATTATCGAATTTTTGCAATTATCGGAGACATCCATTTCATCGTAACGTTCCAGGACAACAGCACCAGCAGTTTCGGGCATTGGGTCTGGGACAACGACCATTTCTTGATGCTCCTACCTCGTTCACGTCGCACCTTCGGGAACTCGAGTCTTATCGTCGAAACAAACATCATCATAATCATCATCATCATCATCATCATCAGCAGCAGCAGGATCATCATAATAATCAGAGCGGTGGAGGTGATGGTAGTCATCCACATTTACAACAGCATCAGCAACAAAGCACAAATGCGAATGGTAATTCGAGTGGAAATGGCTGCAACGATCCAAATAACGTGGCAAATCCAGCATCTGGAAATTCTCCATCTTCTGCGACACATCTTGGCAACGTGACCGGGGCATCACATCAAAATTGCTACAAGCACAGCCCACAGCATGGCGGTGAGTTCACTCATTAATTACTTTATGGCCATTGTAATGGATTTGAATTTTATGCGACAAAGAACCGGAAGTTATTCTACCCAGAAATTATCTTGTACAGTGAAAATTCTCAAAGGTAATTTTCTGGATATATATATATGTATATATATATATGTACATCGACGTACGAAAATGTAACTAGGGTGAATTATGAACGACATCAGTTTTTATGCAGATTATTTAATTTATCGATGCCTTGGAAAAACCTCAATTACTCTGCGTTAATTGAAATATGCCTCTATGGAATATTGGCCAGTCTTCCAGGTCCCGCAAGAATGTTAAAGCGTTCTGATGCTGAGCAAAGTGAAATTTTCCATCTGCTAGTTTTTTTTTCGATTCTCTTCTATTATTTTTTTTATGCAGCTCCACTGTGGCTTTTCAAATGTCTCTGGAGAATAGTTATGGTAAGCTATGAGGAATACTCATAACTGATCTCGTGGCCAGGCCCTAGAATGTTTTAACAACCTCGAGCTTGCAACTATGAATATTCCTTACAAGTGTCCTCCATATGGTCTAACGACTCAACTTTGATCCTAAGGAACATTCCAGCAAGTCGTTTTTGATGACTATGTATAGAATACTGTCAACAATCCTTGTGACTAAGTCCTAGAATGTTTGAGCAACATCGAGCTTGCAGCTATGATCCATATTTAGACGCATCTCCCATGTACCCTAATCACTATATTTTGGCCCCGTGGAAAATTCGAGAAAGTCGTTTTGGACAACTATGCTGAATATTCCCAACAATGCTAGTGACCAGGTTCTAGAATGTTTGATCAGCATTGAGCTTGCAACTATGAATATTCCTTACAAGTGTCCTTCATGTGGTCTAACGACTCAACTTTGATCCTAAGGAACATTCCAGCAAGTCGTTTTTGATGACTATGTATAGAATACTGTCAACAATCCTTGTGACTAAGTCCTAGAATGTTTGAGCAACATCGAGCTTGCAGCTATGATCCATATTTAGACGCATCTCCCATGTACCCTAATCACTATATTTTGGCCCCATGGAAAATTCCAGAAAGTCGTTTTGGACAACTATGCAGGATATTCCCAACAATGCTAGTGACCAGGTTATAGAATGTTTGATCAGCATTGAGCTTGCAACTATGAATATTCCTTACAAGTGTCCTTCATATGGTCTAACGACTCAACTTTGATCCTAAGGAACATTCCAGCAAGTCGTTTTTGATGACTATGTATAGAATACTGTCAACAATCCTTGTGATCAGGTCCTAGAATGTTTGAGCAACATCGAGCTTGCACCTGTGATCCATCTTGAAACGCATCTTCCATTTAGCCTAATTACTAAACTTTGGCCCCGTGGAAAGGTGGCCCAGGTTCTAGAATGTTTGATCAGCATTGAGCTTGCAACTATGAATATTCCTTACAAGTGTCCTCCATGTGGTCTAACGACTCAACTTTGATCCTAAGGAACGTTCCAGAAAGTAGTTTTTGATGACTATGTATAGAATACTCTCAACAAACCTTGTGATTAGGTCTTAGAATGTCTGAGCAACATCGAGCTTGCAGCTGTGATCCATCTTTAGACGCATCTCCCATGTACCCTAATCACTATATTTTGGCCCCATGGAAAATTCCAGAAAGTCGTTTTGGACAACTATGCAGGATATTCCCAACAATGCTAGTGACCAGGTTCTAGAATGTTTGATCAGCATTGAGCTTGCAACTATGAATATTCCTTACAAGTGTCCTTCATATGGTCTAACGACTCAACTTTGATCCTAAGGAACATTCCAGCAAGTCGTTTTTGATGAATATGTATAGAATACTCTCAACAATCCTTGTGACTAAGTTCTAGAATGTTTGAGCAACATCGAGCTTGCAGCTATGATCCATATTTAGACGCATCTCCCATGTACCCTAATCACTATATTTTGGCCCCATGGAAAATTCCAGAAAGTCGTTTTGGACAACTATGCAGGATATTCCCAACAATGCTAGTGACCAGGTTCTAGAATGTTTGATCAGCATTGAGCTTGCAACTATGAATATTCCTTACAAGTGTCCTCCATGTGGTCTAACGACTCAACTTTGATCCTAAGGAACATTCCAGAAAGTCGTTTTTGATGACTATGTATAGAATACTGTCAACAATCCTTGTGATCAGGTCCTAGAATGTTTGAGCAACATCGAGCTTGCAGCTGTGATCCATCTTTAAACGCATCCTCCATTTAGCCTAATTACTAAACTTTGGCCCCGTGGAAAGGTGGCCCAGGTTCTAGAATGTTTGATTAGCATTGAGCTTGCAACTGTGAATCTTCCTTACAAGTGTCCTCCATATGGTCTAACGACTCAACTTTGATCCTAAGGAACATTCCAGCAAGTCGTTTTTGATGAATATGTATAGAATACTCTCAACAATCCTTGTGACTAAGTCCTAGAATGTTTGAGCAACATCGAGCTTGCACCTGTGATCCATCTTTAAACGCATCTTCCATTTAGCCTAATTACTAAACTTTGGCCCCGTAGAAGATTCTCCATTACATATTCAAGGCAGTTTTACAAGTCCCATAAAAGCCCTGGACAAGGTCATGGCACTTGTGATGCATATTTTCATTCCATGTTTTATTTTTTCCCCCGTTTTATACATCAAGAAATCGAGGGTGTGGAATGGGCCTAGAGTTTACAGAACACGGGAGTGAGCGTCTCTCGGACAGTCCGGTTCGTCGGTCGTTTCGCGGGAGGTAATAGTTTCATACCTCGTTCCGGCTCTGCACCCTCTAATTCAACGTAATAACGACATTCAACCTGACCGTTGCCCATCTACCGCTTCTGCGTGGAATACACACACACACACACACATGTATACACGGATACACATACACACACTGACAGCATCCAAACGGGCAAGCGGCAAACAGTGAGGACCGGCAAACCAGCGAAAGCAGTCTGAGTGGTACAGCATCTTTTACCGTCGGGCTGTCGTTTCATCATTGTCGACAGAGCGGAAAGTGGATGATCCACAGTAGTTATATTTTTTTTCTACATCTTTGAAAGATTCATTGCACACCTTCAACTATGCAAACTACGAGATTCCACTTGATCCGAATCATTAATTGCAATTGGGCCTGACAGTGAATCCTTTTTGATATATTTTCATATCTCAGCTGCACGTCTCATTTGAAAACTATTAGGAATCTTTCATGATGGCTACACGGAGACACATGAAAGAAAAACTGGCTTGAAAAAATCGGCTTGTTGGTCTAAGGATTAAATAAAAAATGGCTGCTTCATCTTCGCGGTATATTTTAGCGTTTGTGTGCTGGAGCTAATCTGGAGCCAAACTAGAGGTTCCATACTGAGCTCAAAAAACATTACTTCTTTATCTTCGTCATATATTCTTGGGTCTCCATACTGGGCCCAAAAAAATTTCCTCTCTATCTTCGCGATATATTCTTGTGTTTCCATATTGGGGCCCCCTGGTCGTGCATCGGCGGTCACGCCCTGATCAAAGTTAAGTAGACGCGTCCATGAGTTGTTTTATATACACACACTCTCCCTCTTTCCTTCTATCACCAGCTCTAACAACGGCAAGGTGCCCCTTTGAAGCTAAGCGCGTTGCGGTTTTCTTTCCGTTCCCTGACACCTTATTCCTGCGGTATCAAGTTCCCCCCCCCTCTCTCTCTCTCTCTCTCTCTCTCTCTCTCTCTCCCTCTCTCTCTCTCTCTCTCTCTCTCTCTCTCTCTCTCTCTCCCTCCCTCTCTCTCTCTCTCTCTCTCTCTCGCGCTCTCTCTCTCTCTCTCTCTCTCTCTCTCTCTCTCTCTCCTCTCTCTCTCTCTCTCTCTCTCTCTCTCTCTCTCTCTCTCTCTCTCTCTCTCTCTCTCTCTCTCTCTCTCTCTCTCTCTCTCTCTCTCTCTCTCTCTCTCTCTCTCTCTCTCTCTCTCTCTCTCTCTTCACCCTCCCTCTCTCTCTCTCTCTCTCTCTCTCTCTCTCTCCCTCTCTCTCTCTTTCACTCTTCTCGGTCCTGCACGCGCAAGTCGCATAAGAAAAATTCAAACCCTCCTAAAATTCATCCCCTTCGAACAAGTCTCCCTCCCTCAGCCCTTAATTTGACAAGCTTTTCTTTCTTGTTCATTGCTTCCACAGCACGTAGCTTTTCGGTCCTCACATAGTTCGTATAACGCGGCCACTGCTGATAATTACCTCGTTTAGCCTGTAGGCTTCTGTCGTTAATATATTTCACTACTTTCATTCACGACGATTCTCACCCTTATCGCTTAACTCTGAGCTTCATTTAAACGAAAACTGAGGTAGAAAGCTCTAAACTGAGCTTCAAATCTGCTTCAAACTGGGTCACCGATACTTTCGCAAAGGCCAATTTTCATAATTTTTTTTTTCAAACACTTTCACGATTAATTCTTTCTTTCTTCATCCGATCAACATAATTTATTATCCGATCATCATAATTTATATCGATCATCATCCTATTTTTTTCATCGCACCAGACCCTGAGACAATTCATAAAATCCAAGCCATCGCTGCCAAAAATATCATTCGTATTTTACAATATTCTTTTATGATTTTGTAACATAACGACGGAAGTAATTGATGTCAGATCAAAGGATGATGATTTTTAACTGATTCTGGCACGTAATTTGGATGCTGAATCTAAGATGGTGCAAGAATAGCTTCTATGTTTTTCCATGACTATCGCTTACATGATAATTCTCGATTATTTCCTGGCCTCGAGAGATTATTTCCTGGCCAGGTTTTTGTCAATGAACGACATGCAGATTTATATTTTCTTCGTCAATTGATGCTTCACATCTTTGCACCTTATTCTTCTGTGGCTGGACGAAAGTAAAACAACAATCCAAACATTAGAAAGGCATGTCGATGGAGAAGAGATTATTGAAAGACTATTCGAAGAAGGAAGCTTTGCGATGAAGGGGGGGGGGGGCAGGGGGCAAAATGATCGAAAAAAAGTTGGTGTGGCCCTCTGGCCAATTTTCTCGTCGTTCTTCTTCGCCTCCCTTTTTTTATTCACTCGCACCGACTTTTTTTGTTTGTTAATTCTCTTTATATCTTCTCCTTTATGCATGCTTTGCAACGTCGATGCACGTTCCCTGTGTTTCCCATCTCCGGGGATGATTCCCAACAGCGGCAATTCGGTAAGAGAACAATCCTGCACCGGATACCTCTGTGTTCGATCGATCGTGCACTCACGTACTCCGTCTCTGCTCCCTCTCTCTCTGTCTCTATCTCTCTCTCCCTCTCTCTCTCTCTCTCTCTCTCTCTCTCTCTCTCTCTCTCTCTCTCTCTCCATCTCTCCCTCTCTCACGGCTAAAACTCCTGCGTAATACCAGGGAACGGTGATCGAGAAACGATCGATCGCAGCGACGACGATCATCCGAATCCATGTTGTTTTTACTTCTCGAGATTCTCGCAACCCTCCTCACCCCAACCCCCTCTCGACGCACACAAACGAAGGATCATTCTTTTTCACGATCGACAGATCGAATATCGATCTCAACCATTATTCTCACTCTCGCTGCTTCTACTTCGCAGTATAATTCGTTCGAATGATATTTCTTCGATTGCTCCTTCGAAATGAAGGAATAAAAAAAAAGTAGACGTTTTCATTGTTACTCAAAGTTTATTTTCTTTCTCGCTAAGGTACGAAAAATCCAATCGATTTATGTTAAAATTTAATGAACAATTAAATCCTGCCATTTGAAACAAATAAGACTTCTTCTAAACGTTTGACGACAACGTGAACACGTTAATTTGTGCGGCTGAAATAAAAATTTGTCAGGCAATGAGTAAACGAGAAGTATGATTATTTAAAAATTTTGTAAAAAATGCTGGATGAAACTTGTGAAGAATTTCTCGTCAACGAAATGAAGGAGCTAGAGGAGAATAAAGAGAAGAATATGACGAAGATGAAATAAGGGAAAAACGTGTATAAAGAGAAGCAAGCATTATTCGCTGTCTTCCAGAATATAACCGTGACTGTTTCTCGTTTTCTCTCTGTAGCCTCGAGTCTCATCTTGAGACTCGTGATCGGGGTAATGAGACCCGTGGCTCGCGCTATAAAGATGCACTGCACACAGTAAAACGGCCAACCAGGGCTTCGAATGTACTGTTGGTGATGATGGGGTGTCTTGTGTGGAATGAGGAAGGTAGAAATGAATGAATGAGCAGAACAGTGAGATAATAAAATAAATAAATAAATAAGTAAATAAATAAATAAGTGAATAAATAAATAAACAAATAAGTAAATAAGTAAATAAATAAACAAATAAGTAAATAAATCAATCAATCAATCAATGAAGCGATAAAGTAACGAGGAAAAGGACGAACTGTCTTAATGAGTAAAGGATAACGCAAACACCGAATATATTTCCAAGGCGGTGGGCTCAAAGAAGGAAGAAAGTACCATATACGGCAAAGAAGGTTTAGCAGAGTAAGAGGAAAGAAGATAAAAATAAAAGAAAAAACGAAAGAAGGAAAGGCAAGGCTGCCGCTAAAGCTCAGACGAAAAGTGGAGAAAGAAGAAAAAGACGAAGAATAAAAATATGAGAAGAGGGGGTAAGGACTCTGATTATGGGGTGTCAAACAATCACACTGATTGTATATTCTGTGCGCGGGCTGAGACTCCACTTCTGTCTGCTCGTGCGTCTGCGTGGTGGGTTGAAGACAACGGGGTAATGAGGGTCATTAGCTAATGGAAGTCATCCTTATTACCAGGGATGTGGAATTTATCTGGAAATAAGACCTCTTGGGGCACAAAATTGACACTGGGAAAAATAATTAAACCAAATTTTTAATAAATTTTCTTTGAACAGTCACAAAAGTCTTTATAGATTCTCTTTTTCTATATTTATGTCCATCCACTATGATTTCTTCAGTTCCTCTCGAATCATTCAATTCTCATGGTTCTGCAAGGGAAATACGAGAGATTAAGTAATTTACGTGCAAAATATATTTGGAAAATGTATAAAATATAATGTGTAAAATCTTGCATATTTTAGAACATATTTTTGAATATATTTCATTTCCGTGGAAGGGCGACAGTTTGGTGCAAAATTAAGTTTCTGCTGGGCAAAATGTGACTACTCAATTTTATCTTCCAATGATCTTGAGAAATTTTTCGAAAAAAAAAGTATGATTTATCATTATAGATTCTGTTTTTTTTTACGTTCGCCTCTGTCTACTTCGATCTTTTTATTACTCGAAATTTCTTAATCATTATAGATTGTTTTTTTTACGTTCGCCTCTGTCTACTTCGATCTCTTTATTATTCGAAATACTTCTTCATTCATTTCTCATGTTTATCCACGGAAAATTATTCCGTCTATCCTTGCACCGAGAAAGGGCTCACTGTAAAATCAAGGGAGGATCGGGACAAAGAAAGAAGGGGAGAGAAAGAGAGAGAGAGAGAGAAATACGACGACGAGAAAATCGTGCCTCTTTACATGTTTACCAAGATACTTATCCCTCATCCACCGTTCTAAAATGACGAGGTGTTCTTTGCCAGCTGGTAAAACTATAAGGCAAACTTTTGTACCAGTCGCAAGTCATTTCTGGTTGGGTGATGGTCACGTTTACCAGTGCCTCGTGCCTTTCAAACCACCTACCAAGCACAGATAGAGGCTGGACTTTCATTCGTGAGATACGAGATGATCCTTTCGCGTTTTCCCACGTGCACTCTCCCTCTCTCTCTCTCTCTCTCTCTTTCTCTGTCTCTTTCTCTATCTATATTTCGCCCACCCCATGAAGCTCTTCGTAACTTTTAACATCACTGGTATCCTCGCACCGCCTATTCTTCCCCCTCCCCCCACATTTTCCCTCCTTACTCTCGTAACTTTTATTATCTCGCTGCTTCTCTGCGAGCTGAGCTAAACTCGCTGCTAATTTGATATTTTTTTATATTTTTTGTATGCTTTGCGAAATTGTCCTGCTTCGTTCCTCGGGTATGCGACCTGTAATTCATGATGACGAAATGCTACACCGCTGCATCCACTTTTGATGGGGTTCTTGGCCACTGGAGACAGACGTGTGTCACGATATATTTTGACCTGAATTATTTCTTTGATCATTATCTTGGTAGGCCATTTTTTAGCATCAACTATTGACCTTTAAGTTGTGTTATTTATCGTAGATTGAATTATCCAAGTAACCCACAAACAATGTGCACAAAATGCCATTCATGTCAGATGGTTAACATTTTTTTTTTCGGCTAATAAAAATTTTATTCAGAGCAAAAAAAAAATTCTCTTTGGAAACCTTTTTGAGCAGCCCAAATTTTTCTGCAAATAAAATCTGGACGAAATAGTTGCTGCATCTTTTCTGCTCTTTTACAATTGTGGAAAAAAATTGTTCGCTGAGCCAGAGACAAATCGGCATTACCCCATTTGGGCTCATTATTGAGCCACAAAAAGTTTTACGTGGAGAAAATTTAAGAAATTCTTGCACTTTGTCTGATATTGTAGAAGGGAGAAAAAAAAACATATTTCAGCTATCAAAAACTCTTGGGAGAATCCGACAAAAATCATTAATTGCTGGTTGTGAGCTTTTCCGGTCCATCAAATGAGTTTTCTGCAAATGAGATCGAAGCAAAACAATCTCTGTACCTTCTTTGATATTGTCGACGACAAAAACGAATACTTGATCTATCACGGCGGCTTAGGAGTGTCTAATAAAAATTATACAGTGATCGTTAACACTTTTTGGCCCACCAAAAATTTTCCGCTCATCGAATCTAAGTGAAATAATTCCTGTCCGTTCTTTGACACCGCAAAAGACAACAAAAAAATATTTCATCCAATGCAAACACTTCTGATGGTATAATAAAAATTATACAGTCATTGTTAAAACACTTTTTGAACCATCAAAAATTTTCCGCTCATCGAATCCAAGTAAAATAATTCCTGCCCATTCTTTGACACTGCAAAAGATAAGAAAAAAATATTTCATCCAGCACAGACGCTTTGGAGGGTTTAATAAAAATTGTACATTCTTTGTGACAACACTTTTTGAGCTACCAAAAATTTTCCGTGCATCAAATCAAAGCGAAACAATTCCAGTATCTTAACACCTCATATTTCTGTAAATGTGATTCTTTGATCGTTGCATTAACATCATAATCTCTTCTAAATTTCGAAAAAGGTATAAATTTAAAAGCATACAGGCCTAAGTATGTACCCGTTATTAACGGTTTTTCAGGGCGTTAGCCGATATGATATAGAGGGTTGTTATGAGTACGGTGCTGATGGTGTCGTGAGAGGTCGGGTCTGTCTCGTCCCGATTCGAGAGTGTGCGTGACACTTTCCTAATTGCCTAGCGAGCTCCTCCCAACTCCCCTTTAAGAAAGCAGCCCTTAACCCAGCTCTCTCTCTCTCACTCTCTCCCTCTCCCTTGCCCCCTCCCCCCCTCTCGCTACCTCTCTCTCTCTCCCTCTCTCTCTCTACCTCTACCTCTCTCTCTCCCTCTCTCCCTCTCCCTCTCTCTCTCCCTCTCTCTCTCTCCCTCTCTCTCTCCCTCTCTCTCTTGACGTACTCAAATCCTGTGGCCCCGGGACCCTTCATCTTTGCCTCTGAGTTTAAACTTTCCAACACGCCTAAATTCCATTCAAAACTTTCAAAAACCCTTTCTCGTCAATGCCTTATTTTTACATGTTTCTAGGGTCACATAATCTTTGGGTTGTTGACGATTAGTATCAGTAGTTGAGTTCTTAATAAGTTATTCTTTGAGTCCCCTAAAAGATTCAATGATACTAAAATAAATATGGACACTTTGCACGAAAAATGATACGACGAAAAAAAAAAAAATTAGAAAAAAAACGAAACAATTATGGGGCGGTTTTTTTTTCTCTTCATAATGTAATGAATCTTATCGGCAAGCAGTAGAGCCTTTATCACGCATATCCTGGCGCACAACATCCTTCGTATCCCCGTCGTATCCGTCCGTCACTTCGTCGTGGCTTGGAGAGGCTTAAGGAAACCCGTTGGTGACCGCTTAGACAGACCGCGATAACGACATTCGGTATATAACGATTTCTCGTTCTTCCCCATCACCTATTTCCCAACTAGCAATGTAAGAAAGTTCCATATTCTTCTATATCAAATGTGAATAGTTCTTTTGGCGTTTTAGGAGACATTGATCTCATCAAAAATCAAAGATCAAATAAAACTGGGTCTGAAGTCAAAGATTTACTATTTTTTATTAATTTAATTTCAAAAAAGAACATATTCGGTCATTTTCTTCCTCGCAATTTGTCTAAGCACTAAAACCATCTGTGAGATTTTTTTATAGCCATTATTAAGCATTTCGTGATCATTGAGGTTCAGCAAGATAATAGAAACAAGATAATAATAAAAATAATGTTAACATTCGGTATATAACAATTTCTCGTTCTTCCCCATCACCTATTTCCCAACTAGCAATGTAAGAAAGTTCCATATTCTTCTATATCAAATGTGAATAGTTCTTTTGGCTTTTTAGGAGACATTGATCTCATCAAAAATCAAAGATCAAATAAAAATGGGTCTGAAGTCAAAGATTTACTATTTTTTATTAATTTAATTTTAAAAAAGAACACACTCGGTCATTTCCTCCCTCGCAATTTGTCTAAGCACTAAAACCATCTGTGACATTTTTTTATAGCCATTATTAAGCATTTCGTGATCATTGAGGTTCAGCAAGATAATAGAAACAAGATAATAATAAAAAAAATGTTAACATTCGGTATATAATAATTTCTCGTTCTTCCCCATCACCTATTTCCCAACTAGCAATGTAAGAAAGTTCCATATTCTTCTATATCAAATGTGAATAGTTCTTTTGGCTTTTTAGGAGACATTGATCTCATCAAAAATCAAAGATCAAATAAAAATGGGTCTGAAGTCAAAGATTTACTATTTTTTATTAATTTAATTTCAAAAAAGAACATATTCGGTCATTTTCTTCCTCGCAATTTGTCTAAGCACTAAAACCATCTGTGACATTTTTTTATAGCCATTATTAAGCATTTCGTGATCATTGAGGTTCAGCAAGATAATAGAAACAAGATAATAATAAAAAAAATGTTAACCTAAAGGTGTGTTTTACACTCAAGCATTTTCTGATTGAAGTTTTCAATAAAATTTGATTATTTCATAAATATTAAACCTTAATTATACTCATTTAGAAACATTTTTCTTGTGGCGATGTTATTATCTTTTTCTCAAATTTTCATCGATTTTCTAATATGGGCTTAAGGGCTTGTCGCGCATGTCTGACTTCGGCGAGATCCCGACGCGTCTCGTACGACTTCCGTTTTGACTGGCGCCTACTAAACAGATTATCATAGTCGACTGCTGGGTGCAATGATACGCATTACTTCCGTTCTCTCTTCGTCAAAGTATACATACATGAAAAAAAAATCCAATATACGCGTGCTCGAAGATAAGCGATGACACACGATAGACGTTTTTATTTTTTCTATACATACCTGAATGTTAAGGGCGCCTCGATGTCCCGGTCGGTCGAGAATCGAGAAAAAGCCAAAGGGGTGTCATATATATATATGATATATATCTTATACTTCACTCGGATGAAGAGAAGTGCCTTGAGAAAGTTTCTTTGATTCTTCCCACGGATTCTCGTACGCGCTCGAGTTTCGGTCCATTGCACAAGAATCGTCGTCGTTGGTTACTCAATTTTCCTCAACGTTGATTTTTTTTTTTAGATTTTTATTTAAAAAAAAACAATTTTAGTTTACTTGGAGAAGTTTGTTAGTCTCAATCACGAAAAATCACTACCAGTTTGCTGCATTCTCCCATTCATACTCGGATTCGATATGTATATAGAAAAATAATAAAACGAGCACTGGAATAAAGAAAAAGCATAAGTGCAAGTAGCATTTAAAATTGATAAAACGAGTTAATTCTTTAATCTTATCATCATCATTATATTTATATGGATTGATATAATACCAAGATAAAATAAAACTGTTAGAATGACCAGCATACATTTTTACCTGTAAAAGAAAAAAAAATTAAATGAAACTTTTTGTGTAAAGAAATACGACGAAGAGAATCGAAGACGAAAAGGCTTAAGGAAACGAATATAAAATTAAGAATCGAATAAAGAGCTGAAGACGAATCAATCGAGGCCGATCATGTGACGGAAACGGGAGGAGAATAAAAAGAATTAAATTAAATCGTGAAAGCGATTAATCGGAAAAGGTTTCGATGAAATGAAGTCATTCTACCAAAACAATTCGATGCCGGAGGCCAAAAGTATACAGATACGCTGGTGCAGGTAAAATTCGAGACAAAAAAAGGCGCCAGAGACCCGTAAGAAATCGAGGGAGATCAAGTCGTACCGAATGTGCAACCAGATGGGCCACCATGAAGATTGTAGAAGCTTGCAGTTTTTTAAACATTGTACTTTGCGATTCACCAAAAAACGCGACTGATAAACTTTCAAATTATTAAATAAATAAATAAATAAATAAATAAATAAATAAATAAATAAATAAATAAATAAATAAATAAATAAATAAATAAATAAATAAATAAATAAATAAATAAATAAATAAATAAATAAATAAATAAATAAATAAATAAATAAATAAATAAATAAATAAATAAATAAATAAATAAATAAATAAATAAACACTGATATGGTGACACATCCACAAATGCCTAGATAAATTCAACACCTAAATTCCAACCGTTACATCGTCAATATAATTTCGCTAACCAGAACGTTTCGATTAAAATCGCTCTATAATACGATAAGAGCCCCGTGTATTGAAAAAAAAAATTAAAATAAAAAAAAAGAATGACGAAAAATCATGAGAGCCTCGCAGGTGTAGGTTTCTTGTAACAGTAAATCGCTCCTTCCGATCGACCTTTCTTCTTAACAGAGAGAGGTGCGTATAGTAGGCGTTCAAAGTGATTCCGGTGCACCGAAACAACACAGAACGAAGCACACACAAGATATTATGCGGGATGGAACGAAAAATTAAGGGGTTGAGTGGGGGCAGGGGGAGATGTAGGGACGAGGGGGGGGGGGGGGGGGACAAGACAGAGGCAAGAATGAAGATTCGTGCCTCCTCGAGCGTGGATCACGTAACTGCCTTATCCCCTTTCCATCACCACGACCTTGTTGCTTTTTGCTACCTCCACTTCTTTTTCTTCTCTCTTCTTTCATCTTCATGTTTTTGTTTTTCTTCATCTTATCCTCTTCTTTATCCACAGCTTCGTTCATCCTTTTCCGATGATCGTTGTACCTGCCTCTCAACTCGACACGAACCAACCAATGTACCTCTCGAGTACTTCTATATATGCCTTCGAACCTTTTCTCGCTATCGCCAGTCTCTTCTCTTCCATCCAATTCTCTTTCTCTCTTGCCACTGGACCATTACGCGAATGTGTATGCATGTACGATGCCAAGAGGTGTATAAAAATTTGAAATGAACGACTGGGAATAAATAAAACATGTAGTCGGTGGTATAAAAATGTTGCATAAGGAGAGTAATATGAGAAAGCTTACGGCTCCTTTATCCTAAAATACGCAAAAAAGACAATAAAAAATCGTCATGGGAGAAAGAGGCTCGGATAAATTTTAAAAAAGTGGCGGTGAAATTCCGTAGTTATTCAAGGTCTTTTTTCCTTAATTGTTTATTTATTCATTCATTTATTTATTCAGTCAATTAATTCATTAGTTAGTTAATCAATTAATCCTCGTTCAAAATATACATTGACTCATTTAGAGAATAAAGAAGAGAAAAAGAACAGAATTTCATACTTGAAGAGAAGATATAGGGACACAGAGGATAGACATTTATGGATAATAGAATGAGAGGAAGAACAACGGAGAGAGAAAAAAAACTTATTCATATTCAGTCCTCGAAATAGCTCGACTATAAACCGCTTTATACGGAAGAGAGCCCACATCACAATTTACGGAATTTCCGGTCTTTACCCGGATCACGAAGAGCCGGTCAACTGTGACGATGTCCAAAATTACAAAATTCGATTCAGTTTCTAGTTACTCACACCTCTACTTTTTCAAGATCGTTAAGATTTTTTTTTGTAAATAAAATTCCGAGTATCTGAATTTCTTTTTTTTTTGGATTATCACAAATAACTATATGTATTTTTATGTACCATATTTTTATCAGTGGCCATTTTATACAATAAATCATAGGAATACCAGACTAAAAACACAAATTCTATCACAGTTAGACTGCAATAAAAATGTCATTAAAACCATTCAATAATGAGACCAAAATCACTTATAGGTCCCTCAATTAAAATTAAACGATACAGAACAGCCGAAATGAGCAGCCGAATTGAAAAAAAACCTTACAAAATTCATCAATTGGGCCTCATAACAGCCCACATGTTTTACTGAATGCTCTGGGCACGTGACAATAAACTTCTGTATACCTTGAGGTACAATGACATTTGCCGGTGAACTTAAAATCAGTTAAACAAAAGAGTTAAGTTAAACAAAAAAGCCGAGCTAAAAATAGAAAATCCATGAATGGGACCTTATAAGTGTCCATATCGCAATATCTTTCACTCACTCGTCTGGGCATGTGACAATATAGCTACGTATGTTCTTAAGGTACAACAATACTTGCCAGTCGGATAAAAATCATTGCAAAAAAAAAAAAATGAATAAAAAAAATGGGCCGTAAGAATGCCGTTCGGCAGCAGACGAGACTGATCTAATCCGATGCCGGTGATGTTGGATTCATCGAACTGTTGAAAATTCGCCAGGGTGCCGACACAGTCAGGAGACGTGAAAACTATGACAAGAGTTGTACGTGCGTGCCGGCCTGCTGGACCACAGTTAGCGAGAGGTGACGAAAAGAAAAAACAAATTTATGCCACAAAAGAACTGAAAAGAAAAGAAGAGGACAGATTGATCGGTCGTGGCTCCCACGCACAGAGGATTTGATCGATTTGCTAGATGATGTTGCGGGGAAAGACGGAGAGAAAGAAGAAAGCGATTCGCAGCGAAGCGATAAACAATAACGGAACTTTATAAGCCGATTTTACTGTCACCTGTGAGCCGTGACAATGCAAGAAGTTCGAGAATGACTGTTCGTTGTCCAAGTTTTTTTTTTCTATAATTTTTTGTTTCTCTTATTTCTTGCGCCTCTTATATTTGGTGGCTTACAGGGAGGTTTCTTTAGTGTCTTTCTTGCCAACTTAATTGATCGACGATCAGTAGAAACCAAGTTAAACTCTCTCGTTCGATTTCTTTCGGCGCCCATTGATGATCGTTTTATTTCAACACCAACTGCTGCACTCGAATATTTTTCTCCTTTGTTATGATTTGTCAAACGCTCGTTTCGACGACTTCGCTATTTTCTGTAGAAAAGAACAAAAAATCCTACGATTTGCCAAACGGGACAATTTGACAATCGGTTGGAAAACTTTAAAATCGGTATTTTTTTAATCATTATTTTAATATTGAAGAGCTCTTTCGAGCTTGAATGAATTATGAATCCGTCGGAAAGTAAAATTAAACGCATTCAAGTGACCGAATTAATTTTTTATCAAAAGAGAATGACAATTATCCATTAATTCTATAAATAAATAAATGTTGAAGAAAAAAATTGAATATGGTAACTATAATTAGAAAAAAAAAATTATTAAGTAAGCGATTTAATTTTTTACCAAAAGGAAATTGTAATATTGCATTATTTTCAGGATTCTATAAATAAATAGATTTAAAAAAAAAAAGAAAAATCCGGTAACTATGCATTATATATAAAAATTTTGTACATTTGTTGCAATGTTTATGATTGTCGATCGGGATTTTTTTTTTAACTTTCTTTCTGGTGCGTAACTCACGAGCCATAACGTTGAACGAGACAGTCCGATTATTGAAGCAGATCTTGCTCGGTGAGAGACGTCGGCAAGCGTGACAAAGGACAGGCCAATGTTCGACGAGCATCTAAACGCTGAAATCTTTCTCCGTCTCTCTGCTTTTCAACCGGATTCTGATGAGCGGGCATACAACACACAACTTTCGTCGCTGACCCTTTCCTAATATCTCTAACTCGCTATTACAATCGATTCTTCGCTCCATCGAGACTCAAAGTATCCTCGAACAGAAAGAGAGAGACATTTTTTCCCTCCCAATACTTGGAAATCGTTAACTTTTGTCAAAAATAATATTAATTTTCGTCGCCATTTTTTTTGCAACGTAATCATTATTATAATTTCATAGTACAACGTAAAGCAACAATAATTGAAATCGCTAAGCCTGGATATGATTATTCATTTTTTTATTTAAACACGTTGCTCCTCAAAAGTTAAAATAACGAAAATAAGTTGTCTGGCCAATCGTCCTATCCAAGTGTGAAGGTCGAGAAGCCGATGAAAATTCACGAAAGAAAGAGAAAAATACCCTACTAATATAAATTGAAATTATTATTAAGATTATTTTAAAAGTAATTTTTAATTATTAATAATCAGTGAGGAAATATAATTTATAAAATATTATCTGATGCATGATTTAAATCAATATTTACATACAAGGGCTGAATTTCAAATCGTCAGTTTCATTATAAGTTTTACCATAAGTTTGAACTTGAATCTTAATATTAAGATAAATCGATTTAAATCAAACTTAAAAATAAAAATCATATTGGGCCTAACTTCTACGGCCCAATTTGCCATAAAATCTGTCATGATTAATGGCAAATTTTAAACTCTCGGGCGATTTAAAAAGCATTTAAAGTGTACTTAAAACTGCAGTTTGACATTATGCAAATTACTATTTGCATTACGACGGTTCACACCCCACGAATAATTTTCATCAAGCACTTATCAACCTCACCGGCAATCTCTGCGAAATTCCATGCTATATAAGCACACGTTTTCCCCTCTATGACACACCAGAATGACTATTTATCATCATCAGATTGATACAAGCTGGAATTAGGGGGATCCCCTTTACTTGATGAATGACAACTGAAACTAGTTCATTGGATCCAATCGACTATACAACTACAACATACACTTTTTCTTGATGATTCAAGGGATTTCCGTGATATATTTTCTCATAAGAATGAATCTGGTTCAGGTCATGGATCTTTGAAATTATCAAATTAATGATATCCTCGATATCCTTTAGAATGAAGTCTAATGAATTCGGACAAACAAAAATCTTACTGCATAAATGAAATAAATAAATTAAATAAATAGGCACTTTGAACAACTTACCTAGACATATTTTCACCCATAATCTCATCAAGTACACAAATATGGTACTATTAGACAGAGGAAGAAAATCCAGAAGGCAGGAATCGAATAATCGGCAAAGAAACGTGTCTGTAACCCAGCGAGGAAACTTTGGAGCGTGGGGCACACCGCGGTGTCGAAGGGTCGTAAGTCTCGTTCGTGGTGGTCAGCAATTACGTTGAAGGTCCGAAGGCCCGGGGGACGAGGGTCTCGAAGGCTCGCACGAGTTCATTCAGGGGGGAAGCACACCCAATTCCCTTTCCAACAGTTTCCGGGCACGCTATTCAAGGGCGGAGGGTGGAGGGATACAGAGTCCATTCATAGCTGGTGGACGAGACTCTCTCGTACTTTCATTCATCCTGAGATATTTTGCCGGGGTAGAGTCAGACGAATGTACCATCGACAGATGCAGCAAACGATAAAGTGCCAGAGCCAGATTGAGAGGGATGAGAAAATAAAATTAATGGAACAACATGAAGGAATAAAAAAAAGTTAAAATGCAATGAAGTTACTGCTGATGCGCAGACTCATCCCATTCGAATATCCCGGGCTATCCAATTGAGAGGTCGCTGCTCATCCGATCCAATTTACTCAAATTTTTCGTGGGCATGACCCACGAATGGTGCGATCGTATATTTTTCGATTTTTAGCACCAAATAGATTTCTCGTCTTGGCTTCCTTCGCGCGCAAATCGCGAAGTACGAATATCAAGAGCGAGAGACGAGAAAATAAACGATGATCTTTGGGATGAATGGAATTGGTCCAATGGGGGATGGGAGAGAACTCGAGACATAAATACACTGTTCTACGTTCTTCGAATGTGCGTCTGTGATGGGTGCGAAATTTTGGTCGACGATGAGAACCAATAAAGAAAAGACGAGGAGAAGTGAACGATGGGATGTGGAAAAAAAAAGATTGAAGAAGAGACACAAGGGACAGGATGTAACGTAATTGAGCGTTGGGCAATTAGAGGTCGACCAGTTCTTCGATATATCTTTTTCTCTTGCTTCGTTTTTGAAAAAAATAAAAAAAAACCTCGCGAAATCTTGTTACCACATTTCTCACGAGAACATACGAATTCGTTTGAATTTTACCAACGAGCTATATACTCATGGAAGCTTTCATTCAAAAATACAATTTAAGAGTGACGCAATTACTTCTCAAATTTTTGCAATATAATTGTATCTCGTGGAGAAGAAAAAATATTTAACCCTTTGTCTGTATACTTGATTTTCTCACCTTTCGTTCGAGCACTGGATATTTGAGATCTCGGCTAAATTTTCAAAGGGTTTTGGGCTTTCAAAAAATTAGATAAAAATCAGGAATACTCCTCAAAGTGTCTGCTACTACGTTATCCAGCAGTTGACAAAGTCAAGTGTTTGAAAGTGTTTTCTTAAAATAAATATTGAAATTTGGGCAAAAATTGGATGATTGAAATGTCGCCCTTAAAAAATACACAAAGGGTTAAAAAAATGTTTGTTTTATGGATTTTGTGAGACTTTGAATGATTTATTTACGCATCCAATTGATCAAGCCGCGAATATTGATTTAAAAAAAGTTGGAAGAATTGAAATTGTTTGCCGAATAGTTCGACAACTCCTTCAGCACAAATATGTCATCCAATCCGAACTTTCGTTTTTTTTTTTTTTTTTTTTCAAAATATTTTTCTCCGCCGTTGTCATACTTTTGCCCGGTAAAGAAACATTATCCTCGAGACAGGATACTTAATATAAGATGAAATCGTCGATGGTAAGCGATACCATGGGATGAGGACGGCCGCCCTGAGTTTCCTGGGCTGCACGTCGAGTTTATTCATGTTGAGGGTATGCGTAAGACTTCTCGATACACCTCTCGTTCATTTTTTATTTCTTTTTGCCCTGATTTACCTTCTGCCCCTTCTTTTGATGAACTCTTGAAACTTTTGAAACGTTCGTACGACGATAAATATATATATATATATATAGGCATATATCTTCACGACACTGTCCCTATATATATTATCGAGGCAAGTATATCGATACCATGCAATATCGACTTACGTTACACGATCGAGCGAGCATCTATCTCGGTGGGAACCGAGAAGCGAGAAGCCCCATCCATGTCTTTCTTTACCTTAGACATGTTTTTTTTCTTTTTCATCTCGAGGTCTCTCTGTCCACTTCGTATTTATCGATGTCGTTGTCATTGCATCGACCGTTATTTTTCCTTATACGTTTTAAAGACGTACATAGAGGAATTCGATGGACAAGCTTGCATAAGAACGTGCTCGCTGCATTGATAAATTATTTATTTGATTTTTTTTCCCGTTAAACATGGCAAATGAGTATTTCTCAGTCAAATGATTGCTCATGGGACATGGACAGAACTAGGAAAAGTCCCAATCAAATGGCCGTACTGTTACTCTCGATTTTAAAGAGGTATGACAAAGAACTTCACTGATTCATGTCATGGATTGTCAGTAATCGTGATCAATATCAACTTGTATGGATGAGTTGTGAAAACAGAAACAAAATCAACAGACAAATATGGGTAAATCTTTGAAGACAAAACCAGGAAACGGAAAAATGACTACCGTCAACGGGGCCGATTCAATTAAGCAGATGGGTCATCTATACTGGTGAGCGCATTTTGCTGACTCCCAGTGAGGAAAGGACCCACAAACCAAAACCATACATACATAGAAGAATTGGACGGACAAGCTTGCATAAGAACGTGCTCGCTGCATTGATAAATTATTTATTTAATTTTTTTTTCCGTTAAACATGGCAAATGAGTACTTCTCAGTCAAATGATTGCTCATGGGACATGGACAAAACTAGGAAAAGTCCCAATCAAATGGCCCTACTCCCGGTTTTAAAGACGTATGACAAAAAACTTCGCTGATTCATGTCATGGATTGTCAGTAAACGTGATCAATATCAACTTGTATGGATGAGTTGTGAAAACAGAAAAAAAATCAACAGACAAATATGGGTAAATCTTTGAAGACAAAACCAGGAAACGAAAAAATGATGATTGTCAATGTGGCCGACGGGCCACGGTAAAATGGTCACGGTAAATGGACCATGAATACTAGAAAATGTACCAATCGAACAGTTCTACTCTCCTAGTTAAAACGATGAATGACAAAAGGTCTCATGAGCATATGGAGCCATAATGGATTGATGTAAAAGCAGAAACAAAATCAAGAGACGAACGTGGCTGAATCTTTAAAGCCAAAACCATGAAACAGGAAAATGACTACCGTCAATGTGGCCGATTCGGTTAAGTAGGTGGGTCGTCTATACTGGTGAGAGCATTTTGCTGACTCCCAGTGAGGAAAGGACCTACAAACCAAAACCACCTCACTGTGGTTTCACACCCGCAAGGAGTGGCAGTAAGCAGCTCTTGCTACGGAGATTCTCTTGGTCAGGACTCGTGCTCACCATCGTTCCCTCGGTCAGTAGAAAAGAACACGAATACTTTAGGACATAAGTTCATTCAATCGGTGCGGCTGTGTGAACTTTATTTCTATATAGTTATCTACGAAAAATGGGCCTGGGTTCATGGGAACAAATGAAATGTCGATTGAATGAGAATGCTAAGTAGGAAAATGTCATGAGTGAACGAGGTAGTACGACCCATTGGTCCTTTTTAGGTCATCCAGACAAGAACTACTTGGTAGTATCGTATGAGGTTAGGGCAAGGATCTTTGGTACAGAGGATTGTTTGAAAATTTTCTTCCACGACGAATTTATCAAAGGCCGAATTTATCATTGACCCAACTTCCGGTTGCCAGCTAACTTCAGATTGAACTTGAACCCATCGCTTTTGTCTAGGACGCAGGAAGACCTCATAAAATCTATGGGATCATGTGACTGGTCGCCAGTCTATGCAGTGCCTTCCAGCATGCTAACATGAAGACGCCTCCCATTTTATCAACAGTTGCCATGAATAAAATTAAGTCTCATGCTATGATCAACTCCAAAACCTTCAGTTTTCTCACAAATCATAAAGGCAGCTTGAAAAATGCGCCTGGGTTCATGGGAACAAATGAAATGTCGATTGAATGAGAATGCTAAGTAGGAAAATGTCATGAGTGAACGAGGTAGTACGACCTATTGGTCCTTTTTAGGTCATCCAGACAAGAACTACTTGGTAGTATCGTATGAGGTTAGGGCAAGGATCTTTGGTACAGAGGATTATTTGAAAATATTCTTCTACGACGAATTTATCAAAGGCCGAATTTATCATTGACCCAACTTCCGGTTGCCAGCTAACTTCCGATTGAACTTGAACCCATCGCTTTTGTCTAGGACGCAGGAAGACCACATAAAATCCATGGGATCATGTGACTGGTCGCCAGTCTATGCAGTGCCTTCCAGCATGCTAACATGAAGACGCCTCCCATTTTATCAACTGTTGCCATGAATAAAATTAAGTCTCATGCTATGATCAACTCCAAAACCTTCAGTTTTCTCACAAATCATAAAGGCAGCTTGAAAAATGCGCCTGGGTTCATGGGAACAAATGGAATGTCGATTGAATGAGAATGCTAAGTAGGAAAATGTCATGAGTGAACGAGGTAGTACGACCTATTGGTCCTTTTTAGGTCATCCAGACAAGAACTACTTGGTAGTATCGTATGAGGTTAGGGCAAGGATCTTTGGTACAGAGGATTGTTTGAAAATATTCTTCCACGACGAATTTATTAAAGGCCGAATTTATCATTGGCCCAACTTCTGGTTGCCAGCTAACTTCAGATCGAACTTGAACCCATCGTTTTTGTCTAGGACGCAGGAAGACCTCATAAAATCTATGGGATCATGTGACTGGTCGCCAGTCTATGCAGTGCCTTCCAGCATGCTAACATGAAGACGCCTCCCATTTTATCAACTGTTGCCATGAATAAAATTAAGTCTCATGCTATGATCAACTCCAAAACCTTCAGTTTTCTCACAAATCATAAAGGCAGCTTGAAAAATGCGCCTGGGTTCATGGGAACAAATGGAATCTCGATTGAATGAGAATGCTAAGTAGGAAAATGTCATGAGTGAACGAGGTAGTACGACCTATTGGTCCTTTTTAGGTCATCCAGACAAGAACTACTTGGTAGCATCGTATGAGGTTAGGGCAAGGATCTTTGGTACAGAGGATTATTTGAAAATATTCTTCTACGACGAATTTGTCAAAGGCCGAATTTATCATTGACCCAACTTCCGGTTGCCAGCTAACTTCCGATTGAACTTGAACCCATCGCTTTTGTCTAGGACGCAGGAAGACCTCATAAAATCTATGGGACCATGTGACTGGTCGCCAGTCTATGCAGTGCCTTCCAGCATGCTAACATGAAGACGCCTCCCGTTTTATCAACTGTTGCCATGAATAAAATGTAGTCTCATGCTATGATCAACTCCAAAACCTTCAGTTTTCTCACAAATCATAAAGGCAGCTTGAATCACTTGGGGTAAAATTGATAACCCCAGGAAGATTCAACGTACACTGTATCAAAGTTTTCAAAAATTACGTCACCTACTCGAATACGAAAAGCTTTGCGATTCGAACCAGGCTGAACGAATTCAAACCTGTTCGAAACACACCGGGAACAACGGCTCTTAGAACGTTGCACACGCAAACGGATGAGGTATGGAAAATTGGCCAAAAAGTCAAAGGAGTGGGTTAACGTACGAAAAGACGAGAAAGGTCTTTGTTATGTTAATTCCAGACGCCTAACCATGTCTATACTTTGAAACAAATTTCAAATGGGTGGCATCACACGCTCTGTCTTTTTTTCCGCTTGGCACATGCTCTCACTCTACCCTTTTTCTATTTTTCTTCCTTTCAGTCTATTATTCACCGTATCTGTGCATACGTAAATAGTCATCGAACAGATGGCTCATCAATGGTAATCTTTACTCTCGTATTTCTCGCCTTTCATACATGATACACAGGACGAATTTCATCTTTCTCTCTCGTTTCTTTACTTGGCTCCTTTTTCGTTTCACGATTGTTCAGTTCCAGTAATTCGCGGCAAATACTTTGCCCACTTTTGGTAATCATGGCTCGAGTGACCGTGCGCCATCAGATGGCCAAGAAGCGAGAGGGGGAAGACAAAAAGTCAAACGAAAAAAAAAAAAATTTATAGTACCCGGTCTTCCCTGGGGCGGTCTTCTTTGAGTCCCTCATTTCTTTCAAACCTTAAAACCTGTCGACCTCGACCTTCCGACAGTTTCAGTTACTACTATTAGCTACTTTGTCGAGGAACTGTGGGTGATCCTCGAACTGGAGCGTTCGTAGAAACATGAGCGATTTCCTTCTATCGTCCTTGTTTCTCTTCGTCTATTCACTTCAACTATTGTTGAATTTCGAAAAGTTCACTCGACAAGGGACGATCGAAATCATATGAGTGCAATTGTTAGATAATTAAATGTGTACTAATTTGATGCTATAAAAATCATCTCCAAGGCCAAAAACTTTGTCCGAATTGAGTTGTCTTACATTCCTCTCGTCACGAAAATTTTTCAACAAAAAAAGTAAGACAAATAAATGAACAATAAAAAATTAGCAAATTACTCCAAGCCCAACAAAGACCCGATTTTTTCGTATCGCAATAAAATACCTTCAAAAAACGATTCGCACGTTCTGTGACACGATAGAAAATTGTGTGCAATTGTTACATAATTAAACGTGCATCACTAATTCAATGTTATAAAATTAAATTCCCAGTTCAAAAAATTTGTCCGAATTGAGTTTTCTTACATTCTTATTGGCACGAAACTTTTCCGCAAGATGAACAGAGAGACGATGAAATTAAAAAAAAAGAAAAATTAGCAAAATACTCCAAACCGACCAAATCCCTGATTTTTTTAATATCGCAATAAAAACTCTTGCAAAAAATAATTCGCGGATTCTGTAACACGATTGCAAAACTCTAAGCGGAATATTTCAGTCGGATGATTTAAAACGCATCTAAATGTTGACTACAGTCGCACAAAATATACGCAATCCCCTCCCCTCCTCGCCCCTCAACCCCGGCGAGTTCACCGAGTTCAGTCTCACCTAGATGCAAAAGACGAAGATAGGATGAAGACAGAGATTCAGCGAATAAACGAGTCAGTTGGTAGAGAACGCGCAAGGATTTCTTCTTTCCCTCGGTTCTTTTGGTATGAGGGAATAAACGTTCTTTTGCCTGCGTTTCGCAAATTATACTCATCGCTAAACGGAGACCGAGATGCTCGTTCCGCTATCTGTGGTCTCGACGTTCATATCTTCCTTGCTGCTTTTTAGCTTTTGGTGCTGACGTGAAAGTCTTTTCCTCAACGACGTGAAAAAAAAAAATCATATCCAACTTAGAATCGAGCTTTAGAGTCAGCGAAATTTGCACGTAAACTGAAAAAAAATGTCCATCCGAATTTGCTCAAAAACTATTCGATGAAATTGATGGAATTTTTTTCAAATTAAAAAATTAATTTAGCCATGCAGGAATAATACTTTGAGCTTAATTCTCTATGGACATCAAGCCTCAATTTTTTGTCGTAAATCGGAAGGTTCGATCTGAATTTCGAAACGACTGTACGAACCAAATTCAGATGGACTTGAGGCTAAAATTTTGAGCCCTTGGGTGAAATTTCGAAGAAATATTCAAGCTCCGATGATCATGCTGACTTAGCCTCCCCTTAATGCAAAACTGTACCTCAAATTACACAGAGAATTTTACAGCGAACTCCACCTCCAACTTTATGATGAATTATTGAATTTTTGACCAGACTCCACTAGGAAATTTCCAGCAATATTCAGAAGAAGTTTCACATCAAATTCTGTTCCGTAATACAAAGTGGGATAAACCAACAATTTTAAGAGACTCCACCAGGTTTCGTCCAAAGATTCTACAGTATTATTATTATTATTATTATTATTATTATTGTTTTTTTCTCACTTCTAGTCGCCCATATATGATTTTTCAATTAAAACTTTATACGTATTAATATCAAGTATCGGTGACTGCGTGAGAACTTTCGTAGGTGGCACCGATCGGTAAACGCATAGCGATACATCCGGAGTGTCGCGCGACATGCCCTGAGGGCGAATCGCGCGAACCCGTCGCTTCTTTAATATTCACGAACACGTGGCGGCTGTGAGTCGTCCAACGGAGACCTCTCGACGAATGAGTAACACATCGCGCTAGTCTCTCTCTCTCTCTCTCTCTCTCTCTCTCTCTCTCTCTCTCTCTCTCTCTCTCTCTCTCTCTCTCTCTCTCTCTCTCTCTTCACTATTACTACTACTATTACTTCTGCTACTACAGATTGAATCATTACCACGAGTGTCGTTCCTCCTTGTGCCTTCGCTTCCGATTAATTGGCATGAGTCACACCGGTCGAACTGCCTCACAAACATCACTCACACATGCCCGAACTACGAGATTTTCTCGCATTAAACGATCCCTGGAATCGAATGAAGAAGTAAAAAGAAAATCCCATTGTGATAGTTCAGAGGGTACTTGTTTATACTCGAAGTTTGTTAATCGGATCATTTATTTACTCATAGGCTGCAAATAAACTCGCGAAAATATAATATTCAGTATTAAAACTCGTTGCTGTCAAATTGTGTTGACTATTGAAAATAACTGTCCAGTTTAGCTTTAACTGGTGATTGAGGCAATGAAAAAAAATCAGTCCACAAAAATACTCAAATATATTTCACTTAAACTGAGTCCAAGATATAGTTTTTGAAATAGTAAACTCGAAAACTCCAGGTTTCGAAATATAGGTGCTAATATCTAGAAGCTGAATGCTACTGATGACAAATATACACAGAGTCGTAAGACGGAATTATTTATGCCTGGTAATTCCAACTTGACGAAAGATTCGCGGAATCGAGCAGTCCTCCTCTTTATTTTATTTTTTATTTTTTATTATTTCATCGTCGTTTCTTTATCTCTCCATACTGTCGTGCTGTCGCACGTTTGGTAGTGAACTGTACAGATTGCGAAATGAGCAACGTGACATATACGTTACCGGGCACATGTGACGGCAAGAGACCGATATGGTAGAAAGTCATGTCATGGGTATCCCACCAACTTATGTGTTTGTGTATTTTTACTTTTATCTCGACTTTTGCCAGATTATGATTTCCTTATCGTTTTCTATGTTGACCAATTTTCTGGCAGACGTTACTCATACGCAAGTATAAACATAAATGTACTCGCTGTCTTTCATTTTAGCCTCACAATTTTGTGGCACTTTCTTCTTGGAAAAATCGCTTATCCCACAATTTCAATTGACAAGCGAAATTAGGAATAAGTTTCATTATTATGGCCAGTGACCACAGTCGGAGAAATTTAAAGTGTTGCAGATAGAAATCAAGTAGGAAAGTGTCTTCTCGAAGTCTTTTCTATTTGAGTTGGAATGATGAAAAATGATCATTGATATGGACCTGAGACTAAATGCACAATTTAAAAAAACTGCACAATATCTGATCGAAAAATATTGGTGAAGAAAAAAACGAGATACAAGATTTTGTTCGTAATTGTTTTAGATACGACAGCAGCGAGCACCGGAGAATGGACTTATCCGTCAGCAGCACCATCTTATCCGGCACCGTCGGGAAGCGACGGTGGCTCGTACTCGCCACTTCCAGGAGGAGCCTTTTCCTATCCTGGCGAGTCGCTGTCTCATCATCCAACTACGGAGCCGGTACCTATACCAACAGGTACATACAAACACTGTAATCTCATTCAGATTCAGGTCATTCAGTCTTCAGGCCGTTACCGCTCGATGAATCATGGGGGAATTGATCGATGAATCAATGAAAGGATCGAAGAATGGATCGTGGTGTATACGTGACTTAACCAATGGTTCAATCAATCAAAATAATAAAGTACAGGTCAATCGAAAAGTCACGCTGATATTTATAGACAATTCCGAACTCACAGACACTCAAAACTCTCGCGAATATTTCCATGAAAATAAAAAACCAACTAAAAATAGCTGATGCCTCGTTAATATCGAATTGTGCCACAAGATGTCGTACATTTGTGGCGCTGCACTAGAGTCCCGAGAGTCTCTAGCGCTTCACTATATACCGCCATAGCTCATTGTGTGCTCCCGCACCTCAAAATTTCGAACAGATTTTTCTCGGAGATGGAGGAATGAAAATTAATTGGTTGTTTTCCAATCAGTTCATAATTATGGCACGCATATTGTCCAAAACTTTGATCGAATTCCATTCAGCCATGAAGGAGAAATGAAGTGTTAAAAATTTTGAGGTTATAATGCAGATTGTCACAAGTTCTTTAGCACACTGGCCACTAACACTGCAATCAATTGCCGATTTTGAGAACTACTGGATGATGAATTTGACATCAGATTTTCGATGGTATTGATCATTTTAAATTGAAATTGACAGATTTTTTTGTTACTTTTCTTCTCCAGTTCTACCTTCCGAAGCCCAACATCAGGATGCTTACACACCCAACTGCGTGTCGATGTATCCTGGTCACGGGGCATCGGGAACACCAACGACGACAACGACGTTACCGCTTCTTCCGGGCAAGCCAGTTACGGATCCCGAGATCTTCGGCGGTGTCGGGGGCAACGCCAGTCCTGGATATCACTATGGTTCCTGGACACCAGGACCCTCGACCCCGGTTCCTGTTGCATCGCACAATTACAATCCAAATTATCAGAGTTATTACAACAATCCAGGACAGAATTACATAAGTCCAACGCCAATGGTACTCTATCCTCAGCTCTACAGCACCGTTAATCAAAATCAGATTCATCTCCATCTTCATGGTGATCTTAGCGAGGATCAGGTAACTATCGCAAGCGGTAACTTGACGATAAGTGGTAATAGACTTGAAATTGGCGTGATGGGTGAAGAGAGTGAACAGAGCAGAAACGATGTTTGGCGGCCATATTGAAGAACGAAATAATTCCAAGGTGGATCTGATTTTTTTTCTATGGAGTCACGTTAGTTCTTATGAAGGAACTCTGCTGGAAATTGTGAGAGAAAATGGACTTGGAAAGGCACTTGAATGTTGAACCACTCGAGTCTCGGTGTATTCGAATAATTTTGACGTGGTTTCATCTTGTTTCATGGGTCATTCGATTTACGGACCAATTTGTCTATGGATTGTGGCTCAATCATTCAAATTTCCTTGCTTCAGTTATTATTAAAGACTGACGGGAAGCACGCAAATTGAGTGAAGCGTTATTTCTGCGTATTCATATGCGTTCGCGATGGCAGAATTTCACACGAACATTATTAGCACGGATGAAGTTAACTTTGGTGTATAATGTGCAAAACATTAAAAGTGATAACGTTAAAAAAAAAATGGACGCGTGTTTGATTGGACAATCGTTATGACCACGGAAATTCAATTTACCGTGGCTAAATTGCCAAATTCACGATGTAAATATATTAAAATATTTTATGTTAAATAAAAATATTGCAGAAAACAACGACGACATCATCAACTAGCTTCCTTTTTACTACCCGATGATCCTGATGAAAATAATTCTACTATGAATTTAAAAATAAATGAATTATTTTATACGATTAAGTCACTCGGAATTTATTTTTATAATAAACATGATATTGACTAAAATTCTACACAAGAAGGAACGACACAGAATTTTTATTTGCAAAACATAAAAATATTTTCGTAAACAATGTCATTTTTATCTCATATCCCCTCCTAACCTTTCTTTACCAATAATTCTATGCTGAACGGCTTCATGATCGTTTCAATGCCGATTTTTTTTTTCACTATCCACTATTCGATGTGTCGATGTGCCAGGGGCGAGAGACTGTCCCGATGGTTACTTTTTACGAGCGCACGAAGCTCGATTTAATATTTAAAAGTGTGCTGCATGCGTCGAAGTAGCGATGGATAGTTGCGGTCACGCCGAACCAAGTGCTGTGTGACACTCCATACCCTACCCTCGACATACCGATGCTACATGTTGAAGCCAAGTATAATCTCCGCATGGACGTGCATGTACTCTTGCTTTCCTTTATTAGCAATCAACCCCTCGCCCTGTATTAGCTCAACTCTGCTATAAACTTGCTCAATCCTCTTTCCGTGAACGCTGATGAAAGTTTCGTAACGTTGTAACTATTCGACATATATCCACGTATTTTAATGAAAATTGAACTTTGTCCAAAAAGCGTGTCCCTCCACTTTAATCTTGACAAAATACACAATGATAAAATTAAAATTTAAACGTTATTTTTGTTTATTTCGACATAGAAATTCTGCCATATCTTTTAATATATTTACATATTAGCGGCTGTCCGCGGCTTTGCACGCGTAGTTTAAATACATTTTACCCTTTTTTACCCCCTTAGGGGTAGAATTTCGAAAAATCCTTTCTTAGTGGATACCAACATGATAGAAGGAATATATTCGCCAAATTTCATGTTTCTAGGACCAGGAATTGAGGCTGGGCGTTGATATATCATTCCATCAGTCATATTTTCCTTTTATACATGAAGATAATACAGGGCAGGTGAAAATTGGCCAGTCAAACCGCCATGAAATCTCTCAAAGTTAGTCACAGCAGATTTAGGTAGTGGCAGAATATAGAACATAATCAAGAGCTGGTAGGTAATATTCCCTTGCCAAATGGCCAGATAAACCCACAGCTACACCAAGATAACATTTTTTGTTGAATCAACAAAATTGTATTTCAATCTCGGGGCACTAAACTTTTAGTTGATTCCGAATAAATTATTAAAAATTATTAATTGACTTGACTACATTTTTTATTTGACTGATTGAGTTGGACACCTAAAGAGGCTAATTGAGGTGTTCCAAATATATTCGTATAATTAAATCAAACAAACAATTTTTTTTGAACCCATCAAAAGAATTCAGATATATCCATGTAGTTAATTTCAACTAAATCTTTTTTCTGGATGTATTTGTGTTTACATAAAAATTCTCATAAGCCCTTGGCAGAATTTAAAACGATCGTAAACTCCAACTGTAATATGACTTCATTTACGAAATCGTATGCGATCTTCATGCGATATTTATGAAAAAACTAAGTCCTAAATACTATTTGCGTACAGCTCAAAGTATCATATTTTAGACGTGGAAGAGTGAGAGGTTACATGTTAGACATTTACGCAAGCTCGAGATCGTAACTTAGCCGAATTAGTGAAATCGATCCGACTTATGCAAGCAGGTCACGTAAATGGGGTAACACACTCTAGGCACGTTACAGAAAGTCCCAGGCACTTAGAGATATACTAATTCTGGCACTCACAACGTCCCATATGGTACGCATATAGAAACTTATGGGCACACGCGACGGATTGTGATGGTATAAATACCATCACGGTATAAATACCATCACGAAGGTGACCTTTGCCCACAATGACAAACAAATAAGAAAATTTACCGTTCGAGAATTCACACAAATGACTTACACGCTATTAATGATTGCAATTGATAACATTAACCCTATTCAAGTGTTTTAAGGATTCAGTTTCGGACCCAATTGGGCCTCGATTGGTTTGTTCATTTATTAGCTGATTTTTCACGCTGTTCCTTCTTTTTGTCCAGCGTTATGCACGTCATTTATCTATGACAGAAGGGAAAAATACAGACGCCGAAAAGAACAAAGGTGGAAGGAAAGGAAAGGATGCGCGTCAAGACGGTTTACAGCCTACAACATTTGTTAAAAAAATGAACGATGACGACGACAACGACGTCGACGACGAAGACGAAGATGAGGGCGACGAGACGAGGAAGCATCGCGAATAAAAGCTTAGAACGCGCACGGCTCAAATGGTCTTAAAAGATTGAACCGTGTCGCTCGTAAGCTAAGATTCTTTACGAGGCACCATAAGGATGACTCGGTAAAATCCGCACGCCCGGGTGACCGCAGACGTGAACTTATGTGTATACGCGAGAATCTTACATGCAAACTCTTCCAGCAGTCTCTTGCTATTGCGCTTCCCCCCACCGCCATTTTTATGCTTACTATTTTCTATTTTTTTTCTTCTCTCTCTCGTATTCTCCCTCTAAAATGTTTACACTCGTTCATGTACCATGTTTTAGTCCTCACGGATGCATTCCCGTCGCTCTCTGCAGATCATAAAGCGTTATGTGCAATTGGCTCAGTATAGTAAATAGTAAATGCCCAATGAGCCTCGTAAGAGCTTTTGGAGTCAGTAATAATAGAACAAAACCGTAAGAATTATGTTTCCTCGAGTCTTTCAGTTCGAGGACATCTTGACGACAGGTGCACGAGGGAGAAATGGCTGGGCAATAACCCGGAAGCTATGCTGATAAAAAATTTGACTATAAATATTGAGGTTAGAAAAAAAATCAACGAAATGACGGAATCCAATGCAGTGTTGGCGTGTGGGTATTATCTCTGGTTTATCCACTTTATCGATCATGGACTATCTTTTAGACCTTACGGATGCATTTTCCATCGCTGTTTGCAAATCATCATGACGTATGGCCGAAGTGCCAAATGAACCCCGTAAGAGCATTTGGAATCATTAATAACGGAACAAAAACGTAAGAACTCGAGTCTTCCTGTTCGAGGACATTACGATGAGAAGTGCTCAAGAAATGGTGGACTGTTTACCCGCGGAAGCCATGTTGAATTTTTTTTTTACCGTAAATATTGAGGTTAGAATAAAATATAGACGAAATGATTAAATCCAATGCCGTGTTGGAAAATGATACCCTGTAAGAGCCTTTGGAACCAGTAATAATAATTTAAAAAACCGTATGAATGATGTTCCCTCGAGTCTTCTTGTTCGAGGACATCACGATGACAACTGCACGAGGAAAAAATGGCTGACCAAGAACCCGGAAGCCATGTTGAAAAAAATTGTAACTCTAAATATTCTGGTTGGAAAAAAAAGGAGAAATAAAATCCAATGAGGTGTTGTAGTGTCAGGCATCAACCGTGGTTTATCCGTTTTGTTGATGATGGACCACCTTTTAGCCCTTAGGGATGCGTTGTCATCGCTGCTGCAGGTCATAATGATTTTCGTAAAATTGGCTCAGTATTCAGTATGGCTAAAATAGTGAGTGACATTTAGAGTAAGTAATAATAATAACAAGAACCATAGGAATGATGTTCCCTCGAGTCTTCTTATTCGAGGACATCACGATGACAACTGCACGAGGAAAAAATGGCTGACCAAGAACCCGGAAGCCATGTTGAAAAAACATTGTAACCCTAAATATTCTGGTTGGAAAAAAAAAGGAGAAATGAAATCCAATGGTGTCCAAAACCAGAAGGTGTTGTAGTGTAAGCAGTAACTCTGGTTTATCCATTTTTCGTATAATTCGCAGGATACTCACAGTTTGAGACAGATGGTTGACAAAAATTATGAAACATAATACAAAATCGGTAAGATTCGAAACGAAGTATTTTAATTAATTCATTGATAGCGGTATTGATACATAATATTGATTCATAAGATATGACAAAATTTCATCATTTACTATAACCATCTAATCTTTGAATTTGTTGGTCTACATGAACAAACGACGCTTCAAAAAATAAGATCGCATATTCTTACTTATAATACAATTAGTATACATTTTTATAGTCAGCATTTATTCCAGTACACAATTATAATACTTCTTTGGACATGCATCGATGACAAAATGGCTCATTTTGCCATGGTCTCACATATTGTCGTATTCCCATCAGATTTTCAATCAATTTTTTTCTTTGTACTACGTTCTTTGTATTTATCTTTTTTTTACTCTGGTACATTTCATTCATTTTTTAATTTTTTTCCTTTAGTTTTTTTTTTTTTCATTAATTCACCACCGCAGTCGATAAAACGTTTTTAATGGTTACGACACCGAGAAATGGAAGTACGTACGTACAGATGGCGCGCATGATGCAACATTTTCGAACGTTAAAACGCGTATGTAAATATTTGAATCGATATTTCTAATCTTTCGTTAAGCCATAAATAACGACAACTCGATGGAAGATCGCTGCGAGTTTTTGCTTGAGCAACGGATCAACCGCGTATTTCGTTAGGGTTCTTATTCCGCCTACGAGCACCGGAAGTAGCGGTGCGAGCTTGTCGTCCTGTAAATGTTGAATTAAAAAAATACTTTTTTCTCAATAATTTTAATATAAAACGGATGTGAATAACCAACGACCAGTAAAAAAAAATGTAATACATTTGTGTCTGTAGGTGCTATAAAGTCCGATAAAACATGTTCTCTGTGAGTTTTTCTCGCTCCTTCATGACTGTCTCTCTCGGGGTCATATAAGCGGCCAAGAATTAACGAGATAGACACACTAAGAACATGTTTCACCGGACCGTAATATTTCAAAAGAAGCAAACTTTTATACGAACTTCGTCTAAAGTTCCTACGCCTTTCGTTAAATTTTGTCTTTTTCATAATCTCAATGCACTCTCAAAAAAAAATAATTGTCCCTTAAACTTTGGGTCAAAGGGTCAACGGTCCGTTGGGAATTCCACATCTCCTCAAATCATAAAATATAAGATTAATTGTTACCGGTAATGCGAGTGCCCACTCAAGTGCAGTCCCAAGCGTTTCGGCCCATGCTTTCCTGTGAGCCTCGCTGTCTTTCCCAATGCCATTTCTGCCCTGTGAATCGATTCCCTGACCCAAAACTCGATGCTCACTATATCCACTTGTTCCTTCGACATCTTGAAGAAAAGGATTCGTTCTGAAGCCTCTTTTCGTACGTTCGTAATCCTTCAAAAGTTCTTCCATACTTTCCGGATCCTTGAAGCTTTCTTGTTCGCGAGTTTCGTCGATTCTAACCTTACCGGACAAGTTCGAAGTGCATCGTGACGATTCGAAACTTTCCATAATTCGCTCGCAGCTCGAATTATTAGTCGTCAAGCCCGAGCACGTTTTCTTCATTGGAAGCAAGTTCGAGGATTGTTTACCGGACAATGTCCAACAGGTTCGGGGTGATTCGACATTGTCCACAAATGGATGGGAAGCGGAAAAATTATTTTCACGTCTCGATCCTATTGCTTGATCACAGCTGGAAAAATGGCATTTCATCCACGAACGATTCCGTCCAACTTCTGACAAGTTTGAGGTGGTACAAAATAATTCTGCATTGTTCGAGATACCCTCGCAGTTGGAGTAATTCGTTCGAAGCCCATTGGACCGTTTTTCTGTTGAAAAATCGCAGGATCTTTGGAGATCCATAAGTGATCTCGATCTGAGCATTTTGTACGCTTCAGTATCGTCAGAATCGGAATAATCTTTTTCAATCAAAAATCTCAACGAATTTCTTCGTGAGAGCAACAAATGTTCACTTTTACGTCTCAATTGGCTTCTCGCTCTCGATGCGGAAAAAACTTGTCTGACTTCTGCGTCATCGTCTATAGTCTCACGACTGTATGGTCGAGTTTCGTCGACATGACTCTTGTCGATTGAGTCCGAGCTGGTTCGAACTAGTTCGGGCGATTCTAAACTTTGCACGGTGCTCGCACAGTCTTCGCGCGACGTTCTGCCTGAATCACAAACGATTTTCTTCCGCTCGGAAAATCCTAAACGCGAGGGTGGCCTCGAAGAATTTTCATCGATATCCGAATCGGATTCGGGGCCTGAATCGGTCGAATATTCGACGCCAAAATCATAAACACTGAACGGTCGTTTGATTGGCTCGATAGTTTCATTGGCACGTGAATCGAGACTCATCCTATCTTCGTTATGCTTCATGTCATTATTCATAATTTTTTTCGCACATTCAATATCGCTCAATCTATCGTTTGCCAAGTCTTTGCTCGTTATCAGAGGAAAATCATCGGGCTGTGCGATAAGGAGAAATATTTTTTTTTCAGCAAAAATATCGACCATGCAATGCTTACCGTCACGATCGATAACGATTTCTACATAAGTCTCGCACAGGCTGTCAAAAGTATTTTTCAATCGTTTCAAATATTTATTAAGCTCTCGATTACTCGGTGAATTATTATCATCATTATTTTTTGAATGTATTATTCTTTTGACGGCATCCAGATCGTAATTATTCTTAAAAATTTCATCGAGACAGAGCTCGAAGAGAGTGATAATTTTTATACTCCAAGCGGCGCCAGCCTGACGATATAAATTTGCCGGTTGCTCGAGATTTGCCACTTTTTGCAAAAGAAATTTTAGACCGGGACGAGAGTCGAATTTTAGGGCTGCAGCTGACGAACAGTCTAAAGCAGCTAGAAACGTGTCCACGTGACGTGATGTGAGGTGAGATATGTAGCCAGAATTTGGGACATGCTTTGTTGTTGGTGAATTTGTTGGATTCAGAATCACGTGACTCAAACTGGGGACAATTAATTATGATAATAAAATCAATTGCGGATCATTCAAGTTTACTAATTAGGTACATTTTTATGATACAAATGAACCAGTACCGGAAATAATAATATCGCTGACCAGATATTTTCTCGGGTGTGGGTAATTTTATCTGGCTAATTTGTTGGTAAAAAAAAATTCTCACCTCGTCTTAAGTGGTCCCATTCCCTGAAGTAATACACTGGCGATGCAATGCAGAAGCATCTGGTGAACGAGAAGTCCGACGACAAGAGCCTTCAGTTGAACTTTCACGATGTACAAATCGGGATTGAGGGTTGCAGTTATCGAGGGTGGATACAAAAGGAAGACGTACGATCTTTCGTCAGAGACATGTTTGTTTGGATCATCGGTGCGCTGCTCAGCAAGTAGAAAAACCTGAGAATATACGCGTAATTATTTGTAATATTTCGGGCTAGTTTCTTCTTTTTTTTTTCTTCGATAAAACAGCGGAAGGATTTTTTTTCTTCGATCAATTAAAGCCGATAAATATTGTATCAGAAGAATGAAATTAAAACATGTATTTTTCATAATGAACAATTTATCAAATCAATTTTTGTTTTCGTTACAATTTTGCTGTATTTATTTGAAATAGAAAATTGAAAAAATTTATCATTTTTTGCGTTAATGGATCAAAGTGAGGATCGAGTTTTCAATTGATGCATATTTTACACAGCACAGACTATCAATGAAATAGTAGAGAAAGGGGGTTGATCAATATCCATTAAAAAAAAAAAACCGAGTTGAATGTCTAAAGATTAACAAGATTGTCACTAATAAGGATGATTTTAGGGATTATGAATGGGTCTCGTCTCGTTTTCAGTGTTTCAAAAATTACGATAACGAGTTTTTCATATAAATATATATGTATATATAAATTTTATACTATTGTTTATCAATATTAATAATATTATATATAGGTGTGCGCACTACAAAAGCTGCAGCTTCTATGAAAAAGAAAAACTATATTATTCGTGGGTAGTCTCGATCCTATTACTTGAGTATATATACACATATATGTATATATCTCATTAAAAGATTCGATTATTTTCTAGCCATGGTCTCAAGCCATGGATTTTAATGGTGATTATTGTAATTTATTCGTGATAAATGTGACAATATAACATGCGATTTTTTTTTTTTTCTAGAGCAGGAAAATATAAGGTAAATAAGTTGTCTATTGAGCCACGGAGTCCTTCGTTTCGTTCATTAATATATATATATATATATATATATTTAATTGTTGGCACATAAATTAATTTACGGAGATTTCGAAAAAGCAAGTAAAAAGAAGACAAAATGAGTATCGCAATAGATTAAAAAAATTTACTTCCAGCCAGATTGAAAATATATCAAAGGGAAAAAAATTGAACCAATAGGAAGGACCCCGAATTCTCGTGGTGGTATTTGCAGCCTGACAAGATTCGCATATTAACGTGTATCTTCGTGTAAAGTGTGGGCCATTCTACCATAGCAAGTGCAAAGACATGTTTAACAGCACAAATGATAAAAAAAAAAAAGAACAAACAAACAAATGTGAAAATATATATATTTCGATTAACTCACAGTGATTGGGAAATAAGTGATTTATGATGTAACTCAATGAAGAAATGCAACTGATAATGCCAAGAGATCGTTGTTGAAAGTAAAACATAAAATGTATAATATATATCATATAAATATATATAAACAAACATACAAGAGGCTGTGTATGACAATCAAGGGAAAACTCATGCTGCAGTAAAGTAGTGAGTGTGACGTGTAAAAATCCAAAAACAAAGAAAAATTAGAAAAATACTCTGCAAAATAAATTTTTGAACCTCATTTTTTCATTCGTTCATAATGAGATTTTTCTTTTTAATTCATTGTTTTTTTTTTTCGAAATTAAAATCCATGACATGAGTTACCGTGGACGGCTAGAGCCATTGCGGGCCAGCCGTAGTGTTCGACGTAGTAGTAGAAGTAGTAGTAGTAGTAGTAGTAGTAGTGGTAGTAGTAGTAGTAGTAGTAGTGTTAGTGTAATCAGGGGGTGTGGTGTGCTGCCTACAACCGACGGGGTACGAGGTAATGTGCTGGTCGAGCAGTGTCGTCTCAATGGTCATCGAATCCTCGAAAGGCGTGGTCGGCAGTGAAGCCGCACTCTTTTTCTTCACGGCAGTCAATACCTCACGTAGCTGGCTCACCTGAGATCAAGTCAGGTTCAGCAGGGAAAAGCACCACACAAAACAATCACACAACAGAGGATGACAAAACTGCAACGCAGCCAGTTGGCAATGTCAAAAATCCTACTGTCTCATTAAACGCCTGCCATGACAGATAATGTGCTAATTTCAATTTTGTGTTATATATATGATGTATCCGATAAGGAAGAACTTCCAGTAACTCAAAGTTTCGTCAGCGTTGCATTCACTCGATTTGAATTTCCCGCTACTCCCCACTCTTCGACTTGTTGCCGATGCGCGCAAGCGTCATAGATCACGAGCAGCTTCGAAGAGAAAGGGAAGGCTGACCACAATGGGAGGTTTACGCAACGTTAAATTTCGTCGTAAAGTATCAATATTTTTATAATTCACAAATTGTTTGATGTTTTACGCTAATTAAACTACATTGCTCTGTCCGGTATGTTCCCCATTCGCGCCTACACTCAGAGAAATCGCGAGGAGGCATCTTGAAATTGTGGTAGATAGAAATTTTTACTCGATTCAAACACTTGACTTATCAGAAGTTTGACCATGTATTATATATTATATGTTTAGTGTAATTAGTATTTCACTAGCTCCTCGCGCCCTCGCGACAAATAACTGATCAAGGATATCCGTTGTAATAATTATATGACTATCTATAAAGACGATCTGTATGATCGTCCAGGATTTTTAGTGAGTACTACATATTATACAAATCATATTTATGACGGCTAGTATCAGTTTGGATGAATAGGCGAGCCCTAATATTGAGACCTGTGCTCGATGTATTATTTTAAGGTAAACGCATGTCTATTTTGGTTCAAACACGAATCGATATAAATCGAAATGAGCATGGCAGAAATTACTCTACAGCAGTTTCAGCATGTCGTTATGAAAATATCTCGTAGTTTTCTGATGAAGGTAAATTGTTTCTTTACGGGAAGTACACGAGGACGTGTCTAAAACATGACGATATATGAAATCATGTAATCATCAACGTTTTTCATTGACTTCTACCCGGCAAAGTATGCTAATGAGTTTAATGATTTTTGTATGGCGGTGCGTTACTGACCTGAGACGACAATTGGCGCAATCTCTCTGTCTCTTCGGGAGTTGCGTCACGTCGAGCAGCAACCTTGACCCGGGCAACGTCACCATAAAAAGATTCCGATCGTGGCGAGAATGCCATTGTAAGTTGATGGAGTTCCTGCAGTGAGTTTGAGCATGCACGATAGCAGGCAACTCCGCATACTTCCCACTGCTCGGGAGTCAAGATCGGTCCACTGGACACTAGTACATGTCTAGATAAAATAAAAAAAATCATCGATTTATTTAACGGATCGATTATTAAACGACGAAACAGCCAACACTGACTGTTGAAATTAAGACTAACGTTACATTTAAGACAGAAGTGACGAGAAGTGGATCAGAAGGAGTTAAAAAAATTAAATGCATGGCAGTAATGTGACCATCCAGTTGCGAATAAGAAAGAAAAAAAATGCAATGGAGTATGTTATCTTATACGGTAAAATGAGCTCCACCAAGGATTTCAAGCGCAGAATAGATCATTGAGATGGCTAGTTAGCAATCTCCTTTGCTGTTTTCTCCACTCGTTGGCTGTCCAGTCTCGGTTGAGTTGTAATTTTTATTTTATAAGGACAACACGAGCACGCACAGATAGAGTGTAACATTGATATCCCTCTCAAGACGGGAGATAGAATTACCGTTGGATGTGTGAGACCAGTGCAAGCAGAAACAGCGGAAGCACCGATAGCTCGTTCTTTAAGTTCGAAATGCGATCGAGAAGGCTTAAACCGGCTTTTATAGTGCTATCAGTGTCGCACAAAAAGTAATAAGAAAATGTTATGATCAATGTGTACTTATTCACCAATCCGGCTGCATTTTATGGGAGTGTCTAAGTTGTAGTGTCGAAATCGTTCAATTAGAGTATCGAGAAGCTTGAATTGAGAATTCTACCTCGGAGAATCAAATCGAAAAATGGTAAAAATATTAACGGAAAGTACAATTATAAATAGAAATCGAATGTAACTGGTCAATATGTGCGCTGTGGCAAGGGGGTAGAATATTTTATCATGACTAATCCGCAAAGTGGTTTATCAGCGTCTTGCTCGCCAATTCATTCCTTGGAGTCATATAGAACAGAGCAATGAAAATAGACGGATGGATCGTTGGGCGTCAGATTTTTAACACGATATGGAATGCATGCTTGGGTTCGGTGTGTATCGTTGACAGAGCTCGGTGCTCTCGTGTAAGACGATAACGAAGTTTGACAGGCTGTCGGGATGGATAAAGTAGCCACCGAAATTTGAAACCCGCAAGCAGCAGCCAGCAGCAGCCACACAGCAAGGATCAAGAAAGAACAACGTCCCGGTGACTCGCGACTCTTGTCGTTACACACGCATATGCCAGTCTTTTACACTCCACACCCCTCTAGTATTCGATCAATAGTACAGTATACAATGTCTCAGTACTTCTTTCGTAGTCGTTATTATTATATTTTGTGCAATCATCTTGAACGAGTCTCATATGATTACGATCATACTTCACACATTGAGGATACGATAGTCTGGGGTATGCCATCTGGTGACTAATAGATTAAGCTGTAGAGGCCTACACGAAAAATAAGAACACTGCGGAAGTATCAAAAGTCGAAGTTTACCGTATTAGGCTGACGCGCATACTCGATTAATAGTTGGAAAATTCACTATCAGTGAATAAGAGTATGTTTGAGTGTTTAATTTATGGATAGCTGGATGGTTTGGATGGATAATTCTATTTTTACGCTAGACACTTTTGAATATCCCGCGCTAACCTCAAAATTTAAATCTTTCCGCAATCGGGAATCCCCTGATCAGATTCCTTCCAGTAGATTCTCTTTTCTTTTCGGTTAATGGGATCAAACTCACGCAGAAAACAGAAAATGGTGCTGGAACGTTATTGAATGAACGTACCTTATACAAGCGCAGCCCAATCTTGCTATGCTCTCGGTTTGTTGAACGACGCATTCCGCCATAACGAGCAAAAGTTGTTTTATCATGAGCGTAGTAGCCGGAACGAGTGCCTCGTTTCTCTTAACATCAGGACCTTGAAGATGATTCAAGTAATCGACGACGAGATCAGTCGTGAGTCCGCAGCACTGCTTGAAATTGGCGGCAAAATTGTCCCAGCCACGATGAATCTTCGATGTTATTCTCAGCCAATTTTGCACCATTGGCAGTAGCAAATGATTCACGCAGTACAAACCAAAATCAGGCCCGGGAACATTTAAAATGTCGCGTAAAAGATGAAACAGAGTCTCGAGTGTGTGAGGCTGATAACGTTTTGGGCAAATCATCGTAGCACTTGCCAAACCCTCAATCAAAAGATACCAGACTCTCAGTATTCCACTTGGCTTGTCCATACTCTGCAATGTCGTTGTTTCAGCTTTGTCGATTCTCGATAAAACCTCGTACGATATTTCAGGCACGATTTCCTGGATGGAATCGGCATTTTTGTCGAATCTCGTTAATTCAACATTCGGAATAAGTGGATCTACGTATTGGGGTATCGTCGAAACTTGAATACGCTGAGCTGAGTGAAATATTGGACATGCTGGCATTCGATACATCGATGAAAGAATGTCACTAGAATTCAGTAAATATTTTAAGCTCTCCAGACACAAACGCATTTTTCTCGTATCCGATGATGCGACCGATGCATCATGCTGATGATGATGATGATGATTGCTTTGATCCTCCCCTTGAAGTGTATTTTGCTCGCTATCGCCGGGACCTCTGACGTGTCTCAGCAGACACAGAATACAATCGAGTGCTGCGTTGGCAAAAACGAGGGTATTGTCCGTCGAGAGGAAAACCCGAAAGACCTCGAGCAATGGAGCTGACTCCACGGTATCAACATTGCCGACCGAAGCTACGCGCAATGCACCGAACAAAGGACGCCAACCTGAACGTATTTCTGTTCTGTTTGTCTCCACAAATTCGCATATGCAGCTCACGATCTGCACATGTAAATGTCACAACTTGGATATATTGTTGATGACTGCAATGATTTTTTATTTGCCCCCGGGCTGGAGAGAGGGGGGGGGGGGGGTGAAATTATTTTTCTTCAGTCAAAAGAACGAGTTTCACGAGTGAAAAATGAATGGATGACTTTATATTAATTTTCCATTTTTTTTAAGCAATTTAATTTCAACAACTCGGGCTAATTGTCCTGATTAATTTCAATGGTAGAATCAATTTTAAAATATTTAATTAAATTATTCAACTTCAGTGCTCGACTAGACTATGAAAAAATTCAACTATTTAATTTGTTCATCCGATCTCACTTTGTTTATCCAAATCGATCTCACAGTCACGGTTCAATTTAAATTCGTCGATCTAATTGTTAAGTGACATTTAAGGCAATTCCCCGAGCCCCTTGGGTTCAAAGGGTTCAATTTTAGGTTCATACAATTCAAGGAATCCTTCCTCCCCGTCCCGGAAGCATAAAAGACTCTCGATCAGGAAAGTCGTTTCGTATTATTTTTTCTTTACCTGATCTTGGACATCGCTGTCGCAGAGCTCGAGACAGAGAAGATTCTCAAATGGCTTGAAGAGTGCCTCGTTAAAATGAAAGTGTGGCAATTCAACTTGTTCGTTCAGCAACGCTGCCATTGAATCGTGAATGCATTGAACAGCTTTTTTTGAAATTCCACGATCTTTGTGACAAGCTGCTTCCATGAAATGTGGACCAAGGATGCTCCAGATCTTTAAAAGGAAAAAATAACGCATGGAGTCTTGGCTGTGTAAAAAAACATTCTAACGAGTAATTTTTAGGTAAAATTAAAAAGAATTTTATCAAATGGAATAGAAAGATATTATTATACATATAAGCGATACTCACTCTCATTACATGAATGAGTGGTCTTCCGCTTTTGACGCACTTGAGCATCACTTCGCCGAGTCTCGAGAGCAATAAAACATTTAATTCATCTTCCCTCGGTTTGCTTCGGCGCCACCAAAATTTCGTAATCTCCTTCGAACGACCGTCAGTTGTTTTGAACAATTGATCCTTGCTGGCTTTGCACAGAGCAGCGAGAAATGAGCACAATGCACGAAGATTTAATTTCAATGCGGCATTCTCAAATAGCCTATCGACCTCCTGCGACAGTACGCAAATAATTTTTGCCGCATAATCTGCTGGCAATATTCCATTGAATTGATTGTCAGCGTTTGATTCTTGAATTATTTCTGGTATCGTGTCGGCGCATGAATTTTGACTATATGGCGTTGACAAAAAACTGTACACGTCCACGCTTTGACAGTGAAAAGAAAGTGAAGGAAACAAATTAAGTAAATTAATTTTATGCAAAATTCCAAGCATTGTATTCGAGGTTGTTAAAATTTTAGTGTCAATTCTTACCAAGTCTCGTCCTCGTCGACAATATTAAAGTTAAATCTCATTTTGTCTTGATTTCCTTTGCCCTCGTTGCTCGAAGAGGAATCTTTTTTTTCCCGCTTTTGATGCACTCTTGGCATTGAGGGATTTTGATTTCGTCCGAAAAAATCGTGCTCCAGTTTGCTCACATAAAGGCAACATCTAGTTTTATTGAATTTCAATTGTATAAATTAATTCGATTATTTCAATTATTTCAATTACTTCAATTATTTCAATTATTTCAATTATTTCAATTACTTCAATTATTTCAATTATTTCAATTATTTCAATTATTTCAATTATTTCAATTATTTCAACCAACTTACGTGAAAACATGGGGCCAACAGTCACTCCCGTGACTTCCAAGTTCCAAGCCCCTTCCCAACAAAACTTCCATGCTCAAAGCGTGCGAAGTGTGTATATTCGTCGCCCGGTTCTGCAATTTTAATCTAAGAACGTCTTTCGTTCGTCGTAATTTCGATATAGCCGGTTCTGTGCATGCAGCTTTTGCCAAAAGTGCAAAAATAGAACCGCAACGATTTTGCAGACCTGAGAAATGTTAAAGAATACAAAAAATTGCGTTTCAATAATTAATTGAGACTGTGACTGAATTATTTGTATGATAAACATATGCGGATAACGTTAATATCAGTAAATTACAAGTATGGTTTGTCTTTTTCTTAAAAAAAAATATTAAAAAAAAAAATGAATACGTACCCAATACATTGCTGAGGGTAGCGGCTTTGTGAAGTCCTTCGAGTGCAAGGACGACAGTGTCCCTTATGCCACGTCTTGCACCATCGCGATTCAAAATTCCCTTGTTCGTGTCCTCTTTGGCAGGATTTAATCCAGCTGTCAATACGGTCATCATGCTTGCCCAACAGCAGGTCAAAACTCTTCTTGAGAGTTTTGCACCAGCCTCGGCCTCTGGTGTTGGCTCGCTTCGTGACAATTGCGCCCTCTCGAGTCTTCGGTAATCGGACAGCAGCTGACCACCTCTTTGACTGCCGCTAATACCGTCCACATCTTTAAAAAAAATCATTCATTTAATAACTAAAGTATTACCATCATTATAATTATAATAATTATTATTGATAATTTATGGAAATTAAATTGAACGAGTTTAAAAATATATGAAATAAAAATTTAAAAAATCCTCCTGACTCACCAACGAGAATGTTCACCAATGCGCTATTTTCCGTCGAGATTGGATTGTAGCCGCACTTTTCAAGCAAATTACAAGCGAGAATTTGTTGATAAAGTTCGGAGAGCCAGGTGGCTGATAAATAAACGAGAACTCCCGAACCGTGAACTTCTTCGACAAATTGTTCCTGTCAGATGAAAAAGGTTTTTTTTTTACCGTTTTTACAATATCATTTATTTTTCTCAATTGTTCAAACAAATTTATACAAAAGGATTGAATGTTGAGTGAAAACTGTTCCTACAGTGTTCTCTCCCGATAGTGACGAGACGTATGACACGTCGCTGTTGGGGAGGGGGTGATCCAATCAGATACGAGCAACGGTGGCCATCAGCCAATCCCACTCAACGCTGCCCCCCACTCAGCCCATCGCTATCGGGAAGATCTCAGTCGGAGGGAGAGGGGGAAGATGATATTGCGAAATGGATATACGAACCTCGCTTATGGGAATTTGGCGGCTCTCGTCGTAGTAATAATTCATCCGTATGAGCTTGAGATTTAATAAAAGAGCCGCGTAAGTAGCAAGATAAATTCCATCGGCGTTCATGATCGTTATTAAGGCACACGCGTCGACGCTCGTCTCACCCTGATCCTGAAGCTTTTGTTGAGCCACAAAAACCCCTGGCGTACAAGACAAGAAATAACAATATTACATTGTTACAGTCTAAAAAATATGTTTCTCTAAGTCCTGAATGTTTGGTCTTAAGTTTGATACTAATTTCAGCCTTAAGTTCAACCTTAAATCATAATTTAGGCCCAAACACGAGCTGACTTTCATGAACAAGTTCGAACTTACGATTGAATTTGGTATCAAACTTAGGACTAAAAACTCGAGACTAAGTCACGCATAAGACGATCAACAAATATTCTTTTTGGTATTATAAAGATTGGTGCGTTAATGTGAAGAGAAAAAAAACTTGTCCTTTGTTTCCGTACCTTGACAATACTCGGAAGCAAAATTTTGCAAAGCTTCGTCAACCTCGATGTTGCTTCTGAGTGTCAAGACGATCGGGATCAGATCGGTTTTTAAGATTTTCACAAACTTCCGAGCATTGTGACGCTCCACGTCGACGTTGCATTCCTCGGCAACTTGTCTACCAACGTGAAGGCACTTTGGCAATTTTTCCAGTCTAAGTCGTTCGCGCTCGTTCTCAAGAGCATAATCATTCTCATCTATGCTGTTGTTGTCCTCGTTGACGTCATCAGACTCATTTTGCGGGCCTTCGGTGTCTGTCGAATCACCATCCTCCGATGGACCGTGCCCAGAAGAGTCCGAATCAGAACCATTGCCCTTCTTCATGAGTTCCAGTTGTTCTCTAAAGATTGACAATACTCAAAAATACTCAAAAATTCCCTTCGATCGCTGAGTATTTTTTATTTTTTATTTTCATAAATATATCAAATATTCATTAAATAGGCAAAGCGTTACGTTTTATTTTGCCAAATTTTGAGCAATTTTTCGAGCAATAATTCTGAAATTTTAGCCCAATCGTTTGGCATAACAAAAATTTCGTACACATTTACCTGTAAGTCTTTGGAAGTCGAGCCATACTTTGATAAGTCAGTGGACCTCGATAATCGCAAGCCTCGAGATCCTCGTACAAACTGTTTATCGTGCAAGTATAACTGTGACTTATCGCTTTGCCCTCGCAGAGTTCTTGCAATGCTGATAGCATCGCAACCACACACGACACACTTGCAAAGAGAATTGTCTGTCCTGCTGTCGTGGATTCTTCGATGGAATCCATTGCACTTTGTGAAAGGAAAAAATAAATTGGGCGATCGATTCAATTTTTAACGATTGAACGAATCAATTAATTTCTTGAGTAATAAAAAGAACTATTATGAGTGATCAAAGTGAACTCACAGTCTCATGAGTGCCATATCACTTTGGGGCTGGCTAGTTCTTTCCTCTTCGACCAATAATGGTCCAGCAAAATCGACAATTCGACTGGGACTGCGCAAAAGTTCACGAAGCGCTTTGAGTGGCTCCAATCTTTGCTGGGGCGGCGGATAAAGCAACATTCGATGAAATACCGATTCCAAAACTGGCCGAAGAGGTCCTACGCATCCTACAAGCCGCACGAGCTCCGTGCCGATGCTTAGGAGTCACAAAAAATAAAACGTAACTTCATAATTTTCGAAATGCTTATTTTCGAGAATTTAAACGCCAGGATTAATTATGAAGTAAATTTTCAGCTCAATAATTATAATAATAAAAATTACAATATTACGAAATAAGTTGTGACCTTAAATTTTGGGTTTTAAGTAAATTGATAAAAAAATAAATAGATATCGTGATTAAATTGAGAATACATAGATATCAATTTTACCAGTAAACCGTTTTGGCTTGGTGGCTATCGAAGCTAAGGGTGGTCGCCAAATATCCCGAACCCCTGCCCACCTCGGCTTCTTTCCCCTCCCGCGAAGTAAAGGTCTTGTCGACTCGTGGTGTGCCAAGAAAAGCTATCAATGCTGGACAAAATTTTTGCCATAGAAAAGTCGTGAAATGAGCATTTGTGTGAATTTTTTGAGGCAAGGATGATATAAGGGTGTGAAGACACTCGAGGAGGAAGACAACGGTGCTGCCATTTCGTGCATTATTGGCGCATCTTTTTCTATAAATGAAAAAAAAAATCGTTACAAATACGAATCAAGTAGATGATGAATTTTTGTTTGTAATTATTTTGATGATTAATCCATCGTACTTCTGGGCCTCGTCAAGTCGGCTGCAAATGTACTGAAGAATCGGTAATGCCTCGTTAAAACAGGATACTCCCCTTTCACGTAAATTTTTGTTGCGCTTAGCGTTCTCGTCCATTTCTTGACATTCCTCGTCTGGTGAGATCAAAAAATAAACCCACGAATTTACGAAACCATCGACGTGATGGAAAAAAAATTACATTAATCATGATTGCATTAACCCTTTCACTACATACACATGGGTCTTTCGTGTCCGATCCAATGTATCTCCCCCGAATTACTGATTATTCTTCAATCATTAAATGATACTAAACTTAAGTTTTTTCCAAAATAACGTAAAGCCATTTATTCAACAAAGTTTAAAGTATATTCACAAATTTTTAGACATTTTTAGAATCACTTTGAATAGGGGAAAAAATCATCAAACTCAAAAGACCCATGTTTGTATGGATAAGGTGCCATTTTTCACATGATATGGAAAGGGTTAACCCTTTAAAATTGGATTAAAATTGGATTACCTAGAAAAAGGCAAAATGATCTCAAAGTCTGACTAGTTGCTGCTTGAGCAGCTGTCCTCACTGCTTGATTTCCATTCTCAAAAGCCTCACAGCAGGTTGTTAAAATTGCTATTATGAGTCGTCCATTCATCGTCCAATACGATGAACACGCTACTTGAAGTAAAACCTTGAAAATAATAATTTTCGTTCTAAGGAAAAAAGACTTTTGCTGCTAATGATAATGAAGATAAACGGAAAATTATAATATTACTTTGAGCATATCCGTTTGTGTGTCATCAGACTGCGAGAGTATCGAGCCCATGGAGTGTAACATCTGAGCGGGCAGCCACAGTGAGTCATCCTCCGGCTCATAGGGTGACTGGAATCTGTCATCCCTCAGCATTTTCTGTCAAATTTTTTCTCATTTGTAATATAAACATTTACGAAATGGACACGAGCGAATAATGGAGGAAAAAAACATCGTATCGTAATCGAGTCCGTTTTGTGGCTTTTCAAACATGATGAGATAGAAAAGAGGATTAAAAAAAAATCAATGACAGATTTACGAGAAAAACAACATACGTGCAATCCAGCAAGTCCGTACGCCACGAACTTGCTTCTTTTTGTCTCGAGTGCCAGTTGAATTGTGTGAAGACATTTGGCTCGTAATTCGTGCGGAGGATCCCTCAAAAGTCCCTGCTGTTTTTCCATGAAGTCTTGAAAAAAAATCCACATTTTTTTTCCAGCTACATTCGTGTGTACTTGAATTGATTTGAGTATGGTTTTTGAGGGTGAGTAATTGGATGAAGGGAAATTTTGAAAAATCCTTGGTATTCTGGGATGCCATTTTCCTGCATTGAAATTAACTGGGCAGTCGCAATCATGGTAATTGCGATTTGGTTAACATTTCATTATAAATTGCAATTTAGCTAACGGACAGAGCACTTGGGTAGAATTATCCGAGGAGCAACGTAAGGTTGGCTGGAAATTATCTGATTTACAGCTGGTAAAAAAAAATGTCCATCGAGCCAACTGATTGGAATTAATGAAAACCTGAGAGGCTTTATTGGAATCAACACGTACAGGTAATAAACACCTGAGGGAATAAATAACCGATAATTTGACTGGATAAATATCACGAATAAGTCTGGACTTAACTTTTCATAACACACTGGCGATCCACTATACGGCTCAGGCAAAGAACTTTTTAATTTTTGGAACAATGAAACAATTTGACGAACTTGACAAAAACGTGGTGTATTTTACAATCCAGACCTCAAAATGGAGAATTGGAATTCAATTAGCCATTCCATGCATCAATAGTTTGTCAGTTGCTATTTTTCTTGAACTCGTCAGTTTAGTTTTCGTTGAAATGAACGTGAACAGGTCATGACCTCGGAGATTAATGAGAATGTACTGGTGAGGAATAAATTAACGACTGGTGAAAAAGGTACGGAAATGGAATGGACAAGTCAAATGGGCAGATCTTTCTAGACCTGTCCATGAAAAATGGAATGGACAGATCTAGAAAGACTTGTCGATGTCAGTTGCCGATTCCATTCTTAAGGACCTTTTCACTGATTCCATTCTTCAGATCCTGTTCATTCTCATTTCAACGAAGATCAAACTGAGAGGCAATGGCATCTTTCAGACTGGAACAATCAGTTTAACCAACTGAACTGGAATTAATGAAAACACTTCACACGTTTTCGTTAAAATGAACGTGAACAGGTCATGAACTCGGATATTAATGAGAATGTACTGGTGAAGAATAAATTAACGACTGGTGAAAAAGGCACGGAAATGGAATGGACAAGTCAAATCGGCAGATCTTTCTAGACCTGTCCATGAAAAATGGAATGGACAGATCTAGAAAGACCTGTCGATGTCAGTTGCCGATTCCATTCTTAAGGACCTTTTCACTGATTCCATTCCTCAGATCCTGTTCACCCTCATTTCAACGAAGATCAAACTGAGAGGCAATGGCATCTTTCAGACTGGAACAATCAGTTTGACCAACTGAACTGGAATTAATGACAACACTTCTTTTTAATTAACATAAAGTAAGTCACGAATGCCTGGAAGGATCAGCGGTTGGACCGAAGGATTGACATCAATGCATCCGCAATAGTGAAGTAACATCAACAGGTTTCTGACGATGAATTGAAATTGAAATAATTATAAAATAATATATACGCGACTGGAATTAATGAAGGATAACGAGGATAACATGAACCGCACTGAAACGAGTTGAAATAAAAATTTGGATTTCGGACCCAAACCTACTCTGGAAGTAATGGAAGCTCAAGACAGGCAGCAGAATAATCGTAACGACTGGAGAATCCGAATTTGAAAAGAAAATATGCGTGACTGGAATTAATCAAGGATAACGTGGATGACATGAATCGCATTAAATTCTTCGAAGAATTGGACTGACACATTAACAATTGAAGTTTGGGTGTCCATCAAACCCACTGCGATGAATGGAAGCTCAAGGAATCCAGCAGGATAATCGCCAAAACTGGAGGATCCGCATTTGAAATAAAATCTACGCAACTGGAATGAATGAAGGATAACGTGGATGATATGAATTGCATTAAATTGATCGAATAATTGGAGTGACAAATGAACGTTTGAAATTTCGGTTTCCATAAAGCCAACTGGAATAAATGGAAGCTTGAGAAATACAGCAGGATAATCGTCAGGACTCCAGCGACGATGGACTAAAATTAATATCGTCTAAATATAAAAAGTGAGTAAACTGAAGAGTGCATGACAAATCTTCCAAACTGGAAAGCATGGCGAGTGTTTCGTCAATGGTCCATTTATAATGAAATTAAATAAATACTCACCGTAAGCCTCCTGGGAGGATTTTCGTAAATTTGATAATTTTGCATTTTGCGATTCTCTCACAATCTGCAGTAGAAGATCCTCCATGACGTGGTCTCATCGACAACGAAGACGACAACGTTGACGTTGTTCGTGGTGGTGGTGGTGGTGGCGGTGATGATGGCGATGGTGGCGGCTGTTACCACGCGACTAATCGATATTCAGGGTTTCGTTCGACTGCGCTGCTGTTCTACTCAACGCCTCAAACACTTGTCGACATAGGAATGGTATAATACTGTATGCACTTTCCTATCACTGTATTAACAAAATTTCGAACTGTATATAAGTGCGCTATGCGGAAAGCGCATGTACACCATGCACTCGACGTATGAAGTTACAACGAGGATTGTAGGATAAATAAGAGTATTATCAATGAAAAATATCCTCACATATGAAATAAATGATTTTTTGAAACTTAAAAATTGTAAATTAATATCATCGATCACAGAATCGTTCACGTATTTTTTATTTATTTTTTATTTCACTTTATTGGAGAAGAGTCACGAACTCTCATGATGACTCGTCTTCCTGGACGTTCGTAAGGCTTGTGCGGAGGCGGGTGGAGCCGCTATGCGGTTAAAAACATGGTCGAAGCGAATAATACTTTGCGCAAGTCTCCTGCTGCTGTTTCGATGTCAGTAAACTGGTACGGGATGGCGATAAGGTTTATTAGGGCAAAAAGAGGGGGATTTATAATTCGTAGAGCCGGAACAGCACGTGGCTCTGACAGGAATACGTGACGTCACTCGGGATGAAAAGTACTCACGGGGATTTTTTAACTGGGGTGATATTAATAGAAAAAAAGAGTGTAATTGAGGTTTTTGTTTATCAAATTATTCGACCACTTTTTAATTTAATTAATAATGTTCACATTAATGGCTATTAGAATAATAATTCCGTATATAAATTTTCTACGTAAATTTGATCGATTCGATCTAAGCTAGAATTGCATTAAACCGTTCAATTTTATAGGAAATTATTATACTTTTTGTTCATTCAATAATATTTTGATTAATTTGCGTGCCCCAACTTAGCTTAAACAACCCTTATTCGCGAAGGGCGAGAAAATGAGAAAAACAATTTTACAAACTTATCTATAATGTTTTAATTAAATTGCTTATAGGGTTGTATGATAAATTGTTTCTATTTTGTCGCTCTTATGAAAGGCAATGAGTTAATTTGAATTTTATAGGCTACATTTTTTGTCTCGACCTCAACCTCGTCTTCGAATAGCGTTTTGTTTGAGTACTAAAATTTAGAAAATTAGGAGCATTTCCGAGTAAATAATTTGCCAGCGTTACATTTGGCACCCCTGGCCAAATCGGATTCTAACCAGGACTCTGTAACGCGTCGCCAGCTTACCGACGGTCCTGTAAAATGAGACGGGCAGTACACATCGCTACCGCTAGATGAAGACACGATGAACTTTGAAAAATAGCTTCAGCCCCACAGGGAGAGTCTACAAAATCAGTCGAGCTCTTCATCCAAGCAACGGTAAAATTATAATTTCGTTCTTTTTTTTCTCAAACGTACGCAAAGCTTCAGCGTGTCACGTGGTCCAGGCTTTTCCGACATGGCGATCGGTCGAGCGTCAAAAAAACGAAAGGGCGTACAGAAAACCGAAAGGCCATCTCTGTCCGGCATCTTGTACAAAGCCGCTATCACTTGTTTAGGTGAGATTTAATATTTTTTAATATATTAAAATCTTATAATTCATATAATTTCGTGTAACTTTTGTGAAATAAATTAATTATTTTTCAATCTTTTTCTTCTTCTTCTTCTCCCTCTCCTTCTCTTTCTCTCTCCCTCTCTATCTATATGTACATATGTATCGACTTCATTGTGCGTTGCTTGGTGACAGCTCTGGGCTTTGGTTTCCTACACCGGTGGCATGTGTCGACACTTTTCGAGAATGCTAGACACTTTTCTCATCTATCCGAGATTGAGAGGGAAATGTCATTCAGAACGGAAATGGTAATGTGAAATTTCTATTTTTTTTTTTATGTCTTTTGTATAAAGTTGGCTTAGGGACACTTTAAATTTTTTTATGTATATATATTTTTTTTTTTATCATTTAATATTCAGTCCGTTATGGTATTGATACAAATTTTTGCAACTTTGGTTCATAATTTTTTGAATTATTCGTGTCAGCCACTTGAAAACTCATAATTTCATGAATTTTTTTTTATTACGCCTTTGGATGTAAAATAAAAAATGTTACTTACTCATTTTTTGATTGCAGGGAATGTATTATTCTTACTACAAGACGATAGCAGAGTCAAAGAATTTTATCGATGGCCTAACGAGGATAAATAGTGACAATTTATCGGAATATCCAAACGTCATTAATGCGGAAGCAAAATATAATCTTTTTCCGGAGGTTCGATCATCAAATAATATTATCAACGTAATTTCCGAATAAGGAGAAAAATTTAGAATATTATTTTTATTTTTAACCCACTTAAGTATTTTAGGGAATTCTTCAAATTTTTAATACACAAATATATAATACAAATTTTTGTCAGGTGATAACTGGATTGTTATACCATGCCGGAAAATCAATGGGAATAATATCAAAGAAGCATTGTTGGCAGGTGAAATTAATTCCATGCATTATATCTTAAAGCAAAATCGTCAAGACCTCAAAACTCACTGGGAAATCAAAGGCGATTGACGACTTATGTTGGTGAAAATTCAATTTTTTTTTCCATTGGCAAAAAAAAAATACAATTTTTGTGGGATTTGTCAGTTTTCGAGAAAATTGCTAAAATATTTATTAAAGTTGAGATAAACTCAAGGTTCCTTCATTAAAATTAATAACTGACAAATGCCGAATGCAGAAAATCTCCTTCCCAGTGAGTGCGAAGGGGTCAAATGAAGAAAAATTGCAATTTTTTCTTCCTCTTCGTCCACAATTATAAATAATTGACCATTTATTACCCAGATAGAAAGAGGAGAAGGTCTGTCGCCAGTTACGAGTTGCGAGGGTCTCGCAGTACCGATATATTTCTATCTCGAAGTTGTATGGTACTTTTCAACTGCCACTGGAGTCGTTTTGTTTCTCTACGCGACTTATCTCAGTGGCACAGTTTACGGCGGTCTCATAGCGATTCTTTCGTTTTTTTATAATCATACGGAATGCACGAGGGTCCAATGGACACCACCGTTGCGAGAAAGTTTCGCTTATCCGGCTCTCCTGTATCAGATGTACAAGGTTACGGAGATAATCGACAAGTATCAGACGAAGGCGGGCAAGGAACAGCTTGCCTGGCGAGAAATTCTCATCAATGGTCGATACATCGTGAGTATTTTGCCAATTTTATTTTTCTTATAATTTATACGTCATTTTTACAAAATTCTTATTCGACCGTGGCAAAAATTATAATCAATGTCGAAAGTACAGTGAAACTTTGATTATCCGGGGCAGATGGAACCCCGGAGACCTCGAGAATAATTCAAAATCATGAATAATCAGATTTTGTATAATATAATGCAATGAGCCATGAAAAATTACAAATTTATCGCTTGTACGCTGTTTTATGCTAATTTTTTTAGTATTTCTCATGAATTTTTACTAAAAACCAAACCAGAAGCAAACCAAAAATGGCCAAAACCTGTAAAAAAAAAAAAAAAAAGCCCACGAATAACCTATTTCGCGAATAATTGCAAACATTCTAATTCTAAATATCCCTGTCCCAGACTTTCATGTAGTCGATCTTCTTTTTTCATACAATCCTCTTCTAGGCACTTTTGGCATAAATATGCATTCTAGACCTTCTTGTTTCAAATATTCCTCTTCCAGGCACCCTTTTCACAAATAACCTCTTTGCAAACATTCTAATTCTAAATATCCCTGTCTCAGACTTTCATGTAGTCGATCTTCTTGTTTCATACAATCCTCTTCTAGGCATTCTTGGCATAAATATCCATTCTAGACCTTCTTGTTTCAAATATTCCTCTTCCAGGCACCCTTTTCACAAATAACCTCTTTGCAAACATTCTAATTCTAAATATCCCTTTCCCAGACTTTCATGTAGTCGATCTTCTTGTTTCATACAATCCTCTTCTAGGCACTTTTGGCATAAATATGCATTCTAGACCTTCTTGTTTCAATTATTCCTCTTCCAGGCACCCTTTTCACAAATAACCTCTTTGCAAACATTCTAATTCTAAATATCCCTGTCCCAGACTTTCATGTTGTAGACCTTCTTGTTTCAGACAATCCTCTTGTGGGCACCCTTTTTCCAGATATGCTCTTTGCAAACATTCTCATTCTAAATATCCCTTTCCTAAACTTTCATATTCTAGACCTTCTTGTTTCAAATATTCCTCTTCCTGGCATCCTTGGCACAAATATTTATGCTGCAAACATCCTCATTCCAGACAACTCTATTCTAGACCTTCCAGACGGTCCTCTTCCAGGCACCCTTTTCCCACATATTCTTTTTGCATACATTCTCACTCTTAACGTCCCTCTCCCATACTTTCATTTTCCAGACCTCCTTGTTCCAGAAATACTGACTTTAGTCCTACTTGTAATTCCGGGCGTCTCCACTTAACCAATGAAATGCAAATTATAAAATTAAAAGAGTTGTTTCATTATTTCAGGACCTTTTGGCGATAACAGCGATGAGCCTGCACAGTTGGCAATTTTCCCAATTTGTCCTTGCGACTCAACTCATCGCACTCATGATTCTCCAGTGGTTGAGAATAATACCTCGCGATTTATACACTAAATTATCGGCACTCCATGCGATTCCCGTGATGGTGATAATATTTGCGACTCGCAGCAATCTCTTGTTGTGCTCTTTGTACACGTGTCTGTTAGTCGGCAGTAATTATAGTAATTTTATGAACAGCAGTATCGAGGGACGTACAAGCACGAAAACACTCGTTTTTTGGCAAATTGTTGGCTCGATCGGGACAACCGTATTGCTCAAAAGTATACTCGCTGCGTTTGACGATGATCGTCATATATTCAATCTTCTGGGATCAAAACTCGGCACTTATAAAGATTTTCACACATTGCTATACACGTGCTCGGTTGAATTTGATTTTTTGCAATACACGACTTACGAGGCAATTGTCAGTACACTTTTATTGCCAACTGCGATATTAGCAGGTTTCCTCGTTATCTACCATTGGTACAGAAATAATCAAATTGTCGGTTACCCAAATTGCATTGAAGCCGCGGTAGCTTACAATGCTCTTCAAACCGGTGCATTTATTATCATGGCTTTTTTCATAATGAGATTAAAATTATTCATGACACCCCAATTGTGCATTATCGCGGGGCTCGCTGGTAGCAAAAGATATCTCGAAAAAGTCGGTGTTAAAAGTGAAAATGTAAGAGCTGCGATCGTTGTGCTCCTTGTCGCTGGTATGTCCTATCATGGAATCGTCAGACTCGAGGATGAACATGAATTTATCGGTAAGAAATTGTCGACATATTTTTTTTTTCTTCCAAACTTTTCGTAAGTGATTTACTTTTAATATTTTAATTATTTTCTCACGAGCATTTTTCCCTCTAAATAATGTGGATAACGGGGGTTGTACAACATTTAAATTGTACCATTTTAGGAGAGTACAGCAATGTCGAGCAGGAAGAATTATTTGAATGGATAAAATCTAATACACCAAAAACTGCGGTATTCGCGGGAAAAATGTCACTCATGGCGAATATAATGTTATCGACGGAGCGGCCTATAGTGAACAATCCTTATTACGAGAACAAAGAGATGAGGTACGTTATTTTATCATTTTTAACGATTTTTTTTTTTTGTACGCTTACGAATGTGATTACCGAATTAGCTAATTTGGTAATGGAAAAATGATATCCTTTAAAGCAGAGTACAGCATTTTTTTCGACCTCTCAAGTGGTTAAATAATAGTTGAGCATTATTACGTTTTTCATTGAGCTTCGATAATATGAATAATTGCATTGCCAACAATCTCAACAATTTGTGATCGCTCTTTCAGGGACAGAACGCTTAAGGTTTACGAGATTTACAGTAGAAAGGATGCCGTCACGGTTTACGACACTTTGCGAAAAATGCAAGTTGACTATGTTGTGCTTGAAGAGGGACTCTGTTATGGCCTCGGTAACGTGTGAGTAATTTTTATAACACGAAGATAATGCTCCTTGTGCCATTCCTCATTTTTTAATATTCCATTATTTTTCTCTGTTGCTCGTGGGCTCGACCGATCCGGTTGATCGGCCAAGCAAGAATGGAAATATTATCACTAAAGCTACGTCACAACTTTCATTGATTTCTCAATGAGCGATAAATACAAAACATGAAATAATTTTTTTTTTGTCCCCTCGAAAATTTGTTTCGGACTCCACGTGAATTAATAACTAATTGTCTCACGTATTATCGACATATCTTCACTGTCAAAAGTTTCGCGAAAGCAATTTCCTCGCCATATCGATTGGCTGTCGTATTCAGTTCGACATGTATCGATTCTCTCGATCGGCGGAAGAGATGATCGTACCTAACCTACAAAACATCTGAAGCAGCCATTTCGAGGCGAGATTAAGACCGCCTCGACATTTTAAATGCACTTTTTTCGGGAATGGCTGAACGGAATTCAATGAAATTTTGACAGTCGATGGGCAATAATGGCATCTGATTGGATTTCAGCACAGATGAATAATTAACAATATATACGAACTTAAAATGATGTTTTTCTTTGTCCAACAGGCCTCCAGGCTGTCGAATGATTGACCTCTGGGATTTAACCGACAATGAGAAAAGTAAACGCGCCGGTAAGAGGCCACTGTGTCCAATCCTGTTCAGGGCAAATTCACATCCATTCAGGAGAGTATTCGTAAATCGTAAATACGTCGTACTGCGACTCGATTACTCGACGTATGTCGAGCTAAAACCAAGCCCTCCGGTCCTGTTTCAGTCTTGGTGAAAGCTCAAGCGCAGTAACGCGTAAGTTTATATGTGTCCTTGCGTCCACGATGAACAAAATTTCTCACGGTCTTGCTTCAGAAATTGGCACAATGACGAAGAAGCGACAACACCTTGCGCATAGATATATGTATACATTTTTATTGAGCTTCGCGTGTGTTCCATGAACACGAGTACGAAAAAGGAACAAAGAAACTTTGGAAACTGCGATATTTGTATAGCAACGTAGTTTTTTTTTTTGTTGCATTTACAATTAGTGATTTTTTCATGCGAAATAATAAATTCACGATTTCTAGTTTAACAAAAATACCAGAAAAAAGCTTTTAAAGAAGAAAAACTATTGTTATACAAAGCATTCAAAATATCTACACGCTATAGAAGCCTTTTCTCATGACTCTTGTGTTGTCCGTTTTATTTACATTCAATTCTAAATGCCTGACAGTAAAAATTCCAAGACAATTACTTAATAATTAATTTACAGCGGTAACAAACCTATCGTTGATACTATGTATGCTTCCACGTGTTACTTAACTAACAATATTTCTCGGTGATTTAAGCCAAATACGAACAAAGTGATGAAAAATTTCGATTAGTCATAAATTTTGCGTCACACACGTGATTACCATAGGGAAAATTACTTAAAAATTGATGATTCCTCGTATCGTATCGTACAAATATCGTACAATTTCAAGTACTGGCCCGATCTAATGCACAGAACAAACAAAACAAAAAATCATCATTTGAATCTCCAATATAAACGGAAATTGCTATCGGCAATACAACATTATAAATAAATATATAATTCATTAAAGACTATCGGAGTGCCGGATTTTTTCATCATTACAACAAAAATAACGAAAAAAAAATATTCGTAACAAATAAGATATCCATTGCATAGAGTATTTATATTCGTATACGAGCGAGGAGGAGGGAGGGGTAATGGTATGCGAGTACGTGGCCAAGCATCAAGGAAAAAGCGGCAACGAGTTGGATTACTCGAGCGGGGTCCCTCTCCGTTAGTATAGCGAGCAGCAAGAGTGAAAGCGTAGCAAAAATATCTTCGCGAGTCACGGGGAACAGAAGAAGTGGGAGAGAAACGTTATGGGGGCCTGAGTGATCGACGAACTTTTCTCTTGCGTACCCTGCACATATACGTACAAATGTATGTATATATATATATATATATACATATATATATGTATGTATGAGTGCACATATATACATATGTACGTACGTACTCCTATCGATATCTCAGGACGTTTCGGGCTGCCTTTCTGTCATGCTTTCTTTCTCACTTGCTTGATGGAAATAGTTGCACTTCCGTGTTAAAGTGAAAAGCCAAATGAGTTCGTGTTGGTCTCCGTTTAAAGGCAAAATTATTATTCCAACGGTAAAAAAATATATATATTCAAAGAGGTACGAAAAATCGGGAAAAAAAATAATCTTTGACCCCACGGTAGATGAAGCACACGCAAAAGAGATTTTCGCAATTTCCTCATTCAGTCTATTATACGACCTGAAGACACGAACGCTCATGTATCGTATTGCTCGTATGTATATCTCGTTTTTTTTTTTCCTCTTACCATAGCTGTAAAATTTAAAATGCGAAAAGTTATCAACGTCCAATGTATGTATTTAACGAAAAACAAAAGTACCAGCAGAGATCATCGTCGTATGTGCATGCTGGATTTACAGTAATGACAAAGAAATGTGATGTAAAAACGAGTTGGAACGTTATTAAAAAATTCATTAAAATTGACCCAGCAGGCTGCAATTATTTGAAATTTATTCAACGTGTGAATTACGAGTTCAGGACATGTTCACGTCTTCCATTAATCCCATGAAGGAATGTTCGTTAGTTCGCATAATCGAATTCGGATATATTTGGGATGGGATTCTGATGGCCATGAATGCCATTTTTATTTCAACTTTTGTCCCATTCTTCGTTACTCTAATAATCAAAAAGCGCTCAATTCGAACCGCAGTGGATCGTGAGTGCATGATCAGAGTTCCTTGGTTGTTTTTGAACTTTTATATATAATATATTTGTCCATATGTTAATTTATTCATTTGTTTATATTTTTATTTGTCCATATGTTCATTTATCCATTTGTTTATACTTTTCCATATGTTCCTTTATTCATTTGGTTATATTTTTATTTGTCCATATGTTAATTTATTTATTTGTTTATATTTTTCCATATGTTCATTTATTCATTTGTTTATATTTTTATTTGTCCATATGTTCATTTGAACATATGGACATAAATACATAAAAACATATGGAAAAATATAAACAAATGGATAAATGAACATATGGAAAAATATAAACAAATGGATAAATGAACATATGGACAAATAAAAATATATGAACATATGTTCATTTGTTCATTTGTTTATATTTTTATTTGCCCATATGTGCATTTATTTATTTATTCATTATTCCAAATCGTTACATTATTTTCAAATATTCAATTTTTACATATGTACGAATTTTCATACGTGCATTCCCTCATTTGTTTTTTTCATACATGGAAGTTTGCGTTGGGCGGTATATTTAATCTGAATATGTTTCCACTTTTGATCGCTTAATCCAAGGCTATCATTTCCAACGCTTGATTAACGCTCATTTCCCCCTTTGTGGTTTCAAGCCTGTTCAATTTTTTTGTATGTAATTTTGACATGGAGTAACTAGAGTTTAAACTCGAATCGACCTCGGACAAAACGTGCATAAAGCCTGAGGGATAATTCCGACGAGAACTCAATATTTTCCTCCGGATGCTGCGATGGATCGACACGGTCCAGCTGCTCGGAAATCAAACATCTTCGATGCCTTCGTATCGAAGGTGGAAAATTGTTCGTGGTCATAGTCGAACCTGATTTTTTTAAAATGAGGGAGAGAGGGACAGGCTATCAGACCCAAGCACCGAATGCATTGCTGCAACTCCTTCTCGGAGATCTTCCAAACATCGAAGCAACTTCGTTGCCTAAAGGCAACGAAGATGTTTGGTTTTCCCTTTATGCCGAAGGTGAAAAATTGTTCGTGGTCATAGTCGAATTTAATTTTTCAAAATGAGACAGAGGCACAGGCTATCAGACCCAAGCACCGAATGCATTGCTGCAACTCCTTCTCGGAGATCTTCCAAACATCGAACCATCTTCGTTGCCTAAAGGCAACGAAGATGTTTGGTTTTCCCTTTATGCCGAAGATGAAAAATTATTCGTAGTCATAGTCGAATTTAATTTATCAAAATGAGACAGAGGGACAGGCTATCAGACCCAAGCACCGAATGCATTGCTGCAACTCCTTCTCAGAGATCTTCCAAACATCGAAGCATCTTCGTTGCCTAAAGGGCAACGAAGATGTTTGATTTTCCCTTTATGCCGAAGGTGAAAAATTATTCGTCGTCATAGTCGAATTTAATTTAATATCAAAATGAGACAGAGGGACAGGCTATCAGACCCAAGCACCGAATGCATTGCTGCAATTCCTTCTCGGAGATCTTCCAAACATCGAAGCATCTTCGTTGCCTAAAGGCAACGAAGATGTTTGGTTTTCCCTTTATGCCGAAGGTGAAAAATTGTTCGTGGTCATAGTCGAATTTAATTTATCAAAATGAGACAGAGGGACAGGCTATCAGACCCAAGCACCGAATGCATTGCTGCAACTCCTTATCGGAGATCTTCCAAACATCGAACCATCTTCGTTGCCTAAAGGCAACGAAGATGTTTGGTTTTCCCTTTATGCTGAAGGTGAAAAATTGTTCGTGGTCATAGTCGAATTTAATTTTTCAAAATGAGACAGAGGCACAGGCTATCAGACCCAAGCACCGAATGCATTGCTGCAACTCCTTCTCAGAGATCTTCCAAACATCGAAGCATCTTCGTTGCCTAAAGGCAACGAAGATGTTTGGTTTTCCCTTTATGCTGAAGGTGAAAAATTGTTCGTGGTCATAGTCGAATTTAATTTTTCAAAATGAGACAGAGGCACAGGCTATCAGACCCAAGCACCGAATGCATTGCTGCAACTCCTTCTCGGAGATCTTCCAAACATCGAAGCAACTTCGTTGCCTAAAGGCAACGAAGATGTTTGGTTTTCCCTTTATGCCGAAGGTGAAAAATTGTTCGTGGTCATAGTCGAATTTAATTTTTCAAAATGAGACAGAGGCACAGGCTATCAGACCCAAGCACCGAATGCATTGCTGCAACTCCTTCTCGGAGATCTTCCAAACATCGAACCATCTTCGTTGCCTAAAGGCAACGAAGATGTTTGGTTTTCCCTTTATGCCGAAGATGAAAAATTATTCGTAGTCATAGTCGAATTTAATTTATCAAAATGAGACAGAGGGACAGGCTATCAGACCCAAGCACCGAATGCATTGCTGCAACTCCTTCTCAGAGATCTTCCAAACATCGAAGCATCTTCGTTGCCTAAAGACAACGAAGATGTTTGGTTTTCCCTTTATGCCGAAGGTGAAAAATTGTTCGTGGTCATAGTCGAATTTAATTTATCAAAATGAGACAGAGGGACAGGCTATCAGACCCAAGCACCGAATGCATTGCTGCAACTCCTTCTCAGAGATCTTTGCTTTATCCCACTGCGTCTCATGGCTCTCCCCGCACGTTCACTTCACATATACGACTTGGCAGCATCGAGTGCCTCGTACTATAGAGCAGTCTCGGTAGCAAGCAAAGCAACTGAACCAACAGCACAGGGCAACGTCACGCTATACTAAGTTGTGCTGCTGACCCAAATGAATCCTTCCACCAGTCAGTCCCCGTCCGGGCTTCATCGTGGTAATATGCTCGAAGCGGCAGACTCGAAGCACGCGTTAAATGACAAAAATACAACGTAAACTCTCGTGACGAGGAAAAAAAAAACCAACAAGAAAGAATCTTGACATGTGTCAAAATTAATTTTTCGTCAATTTTTACGGTCACATTTGGGTTTTGAAAAATCTTCCGTTTGTTCTTACTTGGCGCTTCAGTTTAAGTGTCGCAATTGTGGAAACTCGTGGTGAACTGAGTATTATTTGTTTTTTTTTTTTTTAATGAAGCAATTGACATGAATTTGTTATTAATATTTTAAGTACATTTTTTGTTTTGTTTTAATTGAATAATTCAATTATTTGAAAATCAGTAGTGAAAATCGACAAAGTGAAATTTATTATAGCTTGAGGCAAAAGCGTCCAAGGATTAAAAGGAAAAATTGTGTGCCGGTATCGAGTGCACGTACATCCCTGATTGTTTATCTTGGATTGGACAAGCTAAGTGTTTTTTTTTTTTTCGTTATTGGAAAAAGCAAGAAGATATCGATACATCGAGCTAACTTTAGCGAAGAAATCGTCCAGCGAGGATTCAGTTTTCTCTCGTCAATATTGAAAACTGTGAATAAATATTTATTCGTCTCAAAGTAAAAGCACGTAGGTCTCCAGTCGTGACGACACGCGCGGAGATTCGAAATAAAAGATGATGAAGTGAGGAAGAAAATTTGGCCCGAAGAACGGAAAGAAAAGAAAAAGAAATCTTGAAATTGCTCGTACCAGACTGGAACAGATTTAAACGGAGGATTTTTTTTTTTTTTTTAATGGGAACACGTGCGAGATCTTTCATCTCAAAATAGCGATGTCGCTGCGTTCCAACGTTTGTACTGCGCTGCTCATCACTCGCAGTCATTGACACTCTGATACAGTGAGTAATATAGACCGATTTTTATATTGAAATTTAGCATGCATATTTTTTTGTCTCCGCAGATCGATGACGACGATTTATATTTTTTTTTAAATCTGTTAGATCGATTAATGAATTTTTCATTTTGTGGATATTTCTCCAAACCGTAATAATACCAAATGAAATTACATCATTCTCTTCCTTCTTTTTATCTTTATTTTTTCGTCGAATTTAAGCATTTCTTCCTCCCCTTCAAATTCTTGGATAGAAAAAAAATGGCCATCTGTTTTTATGAAAAAATAACTCGCTGATTTGTTCTCGCAAATTTTTCATCCTTATAAAAAATTATTTCGTCCATCTGTTATTCTATCTGGGTGACGTAAATTCATGTTTTTTCAAATCTGTTTCGCTTCGATCGATTAACGAACTTTTCATTCTGAGGATATATCACCAGAGCTTAACCCTTTCCGTACAAATATGGGTCTTTCGTGTTCGGTCAATTGAATTTATCTCCCCAATTATTATTTATTCTTCGATAATTAAATCATACTAAATTTATTTATTTTTCCAAAATGAAGAAAAGGTGATTCTAAAAAGTTTAAAGTATATTTACAAATTTTAGGAATTTTTAAAACCATTTTGAATAGGGGAAAAAGTAGTCGCACTAAAAAGACCCATTTGTGTATTGATCAGGTGCCATTTTTTACATGATATGGAAAGATTTAATAATACCAAATGGAGTTACATGTTTTTCTTCCTTCTTTTCATCTGCATTTCTTAGTTCATCTAACAAGGTGGAGTATAATTAAACATCTAATTAAAGCTTTACAAATTTCCCTCTGATTTTCAAATTCTTGGGTAGAAAAAAATGGCGATCTATTTAAATGAAGAAATAACTTGTTGATTTGCTCTCGTAAATTTTTCATGGCTGTAAAAAATTATTTCTTCTATCTGTTAGTTTACTCACAATTTATTTCTTTCCGTGTCACAATTTTTCCATTTCGGATTTCTTCATTTCTTTGGCACTCTTTCATTCTTTATTTACTCAGTTTTTGGCTTTTTGAGAGTTGAACGAAAGTACTGGTAAAATAATATTTTTTGAACCGTTTTTTTCTTCTTTATAATTCAAATAATGAGCAGCATAGTTATACTTTGTAAGACGAACTTTGCATGGGCGTGTTATGTGGTCAATCGGGCTGGAACACATCACATAGCTCGAGTGCATGTGAAATACGAGCCTCAAGGTGGAGGCCATAGATAAAAAAGAAGTGACGATTTTATAACCGTGGATGATGAGGCAAGAGGATGAAGAATCGAGAACAGAAGAGGCAAGAGAAATAACAGCATATTGCACGAATTTTCTCGGTCAGGCGGAAGGGAATGGGGGAAAAGTACGAGAAGGGTTCCCCCCCGTGGAAAAGAAATATATATATGCGAAAATATATTCAGAACCATACAAGATTTTGTCGTCGAATATGTGTAAAATGTATGTAAATTATATTTAATATATTTCACACTTAAAACATATATATTTTTAAAATGTCGTCGAAATATATAATTTTTTGTTGCTTTTATAATTTATATATTTTCCTCCATTTCGCATATAAATTATTTTCGTGGGGATATAAAAGTGCTGTCACATTTTTTCTGTCCCTATTTTACTGGCCACTGGAAAAACACGTTCCTTGAATATTTGTGAATAGAAATTTTGACGTTTTCGAAAAAAAAATGAGAATTAAGTTGGTCCTCGTAACTGGTATCGACAAAAATGGAAATAGGATTTAAAAAAAAACGGAAAAGAAATATATATATGCGAAAATCTATTCAGAAATATACAAGATTTTGTCGTCGAATATGTGTAAAATGTATGTAAATTATATTTAATATATTTCACACTTAAAACATATATATTTTTAAAATGTCGTCGAAATATATAATTTTTTGTTGCTTTTATAATTTATATATTTTCCTCCATTTCGCATATAAATTATTTTCGTGGGGATATAAAAGTGCTGTCACATTTTTTCTGTCCCTATTTTACTGGCCACTGGAAAAACACGTTCCTTGAATATTTGTGAATGGAAATTTTGACGTTTTCGAAAAAAAAAGAGAATTAAGTTGGTCCTCGTAACTGGTATCGATAAAAATGGAAATAGGATTTAAAAAAAAACGGTTCGATTTAGGCTCGAAGATAAATTTATCTCGGTGACTTTTTATATTCTAGCAAAAAATAAATTTGCCCACTAAAATGGCTGTAACTTCGTTCTCAGATAGATTTGCAGCTCCACTTTGTACTCATTCTTCTCGTTGTCTTTCAACCTGAAAAACTCAGTCTGTTTCATTAAATTTCGATTTTCTTAAAAGTTTTTGCAGCCTCTCAAAGTCGAACAATGAAAGTGAGCAAAGTCTCTCGATTCGATTTCTCCAATATTAAAATTTTAATAATGCCTTTACGGTCACCAAAATGGAAATGTCTGTATATTACTAAACATTATCTAACTCAACTCGTAGTATTTTAAAAACGCTTTAAACAATCCTCCATTAGTCAAACGAAAAGACAATCTTTATTTTAAAATAATTTAAAAATATTATCTCGCCATTTTCTTCATAATATGCAAACAAATTGACAAAATATCAATGTAAATAAAAATGTAAATAGATCGTGAAAGAAGAAATGGCTTAATAATGGGCAATGGTTATCGGCGTTATCGAGATCACAAAAATAATAATAAAAAAGAAAAAAAAACGAACATGGGAATAACAATGAAGCCTGACAGTATGCATAGCTGTTAAAAAAAAAAAAAAAAAGGTATTGCCGTAATCCAGAGAGTTTCACATGACCGAGTTTAAGAGACGCTCTCGACATGACGGCGTGAGTCTTCTCTATATATGAGCGATCTCTGACTATCGTTTGCGTACACTCGTACACTCGTTTTGCCTTCGCTTTATAATGGTTATGACATGGGATCATTTGCACGGAGGCCAACAAGAGACCCGTGTCGCTTCATTGCCATATCTCGAAGCGAGCTCAAACTCGGACGTGCTAATTGGCCAAAGGTCATAATCATAAACGTAATTGCGCCCTCGCAGTGTAACAAATTGTCTAGCTCGATAGTGACTGGATGAAAAATGATAATGCTCGTAATTCATTGGGCCCACACGAATAATCGAATTCGATGAGTTGGGACTGAAACAAAAAAGAAATGAAAGTAAACTTCGAAGGCCGAAAAAGGAGCTAAGAGAAAAGCCCGAATTATTAATCGTTGAGTTAAAAGCGAAAATTTTAGCTGAAGTTTGAAACGACCGTAAGATTAGATTAGATCGAACTTATGACTAAAAATACGAATCAAATATGCAAAAGGATCAATTTTTTTTCGAATTTATAATATAAAAAATACAATCAATAATATGAATTAATCGCAGATGGAGAAATTGATGAATCGAGAGAGTTCGAATTTTTTTTCTCAACAAATCATTTATTTTTATCAATAAATAAGAATTGCCATAATACTAATTATTTATTATAATTTTTTTCGATCTATCATTATTATTATCACTATTATATTTGGCAGCATCTACACGACTCAATTGAAAGTAAAAGAAATTTGTATATACTCTGGTCCAGGAATTGAGGAAAATATTAATTTCTTCCAAAATTTTTTTTTTCAATTTTACCATTTTTTTTTCTTTTCTTTCATCATAGAAACAAGCTTTTCGATCTGTCGTCAAAAGCTCAATGGAAGCAGGAAAATAATGAGATGAAGAGAACGAGTCTTTTCATCGTCATTAATGGCGTGCTAACGAGGTGCACTAAAATCATTGTAAATATAAGACATGAGACAACTGATGATGCACGTTTTGGACATCTATTCGTGTCACACGAGCATGCTAGTTCTCAACAAATCATTTATTTTTATCAATAAATAAGAATTGCCATAATACTAATTATTTATTATAATTTTTTTCGATCTATCATTATTATTATCACTATTATATTTGGCAGCATCTACACGACTCAATTGAAAGTAAAATAAATTTGTATATACTCTGGTCCAGGAATTGAGGAAAATATTAATTTCTTCCAAAATTTTTTTTTTCAATTTTACCATTTTTTTTTCTTTTCTTTCATCATAGAAACAAACTTTTCGATCTGTCGTCAAAAGCTTAATGGAAGCAGGAAAATAATGAGATGAAGAGAACGAGTCTCTTCATCGTCATTAATGGCGCGCTAACGAGGTGCACTAAAATCATTGTAAATATAAGACATGAGACAACTGATGATGCACGTTTTGGACATCTATTCGTGTCACACGAGCATGCTAGTTCTCAACAAATCATTTATTTTTATCAATAAATAAGAATTGCCATAATACTAATTATTTATTATAATTTTTTTCGATCTATCATTATTATTATCACTATTATATTTGGCAGCATCTACACGACTCAATTGAAAGTAAAATAAATTTGTATATACTCTGGTCCAGGAATTGAGGAAAATATTAATTTCTTCCAATTTTTTTTTTTTCAATTTTACCATTTTTTTTCTTTTCTTTCATCATGGAAACAAACTTTTCGATCTGTCGTCAAAAGCTTAATGGAAGCAGGAAAATAATGAGATGAAGAGAACGAGTCTCTTCATCGTCATTAATGGCGCGCTAACGAGGTGCACTAAAATCATTGTAAATATAAGACATGAGACAACTGATGATGCACGTTTTGGACATCTATTCGTGTCACACGAGCATGCTAGTTCTCAACAAATCATTTATTTTTATCAATAAATAAGAATTGCCATAATACTAATTATTTATTATAATTTTTTTCGATCTATCATTATTATTATCACTATTATATTTGGCAGCATCTACACGACTCAATTGAAAGTAAAAGAAATTTGTATATACTCTGGTCCAGGAATTGAGGAAAATATTAATTTCTTCCAATTTTTTTTTTTTCAATTTTACCATTTTTTTTCTTTTCTTTCATCATGGAAACAAGCTTTTCGATCAGTCGTCAAAAGCTCAATGGAAGCAGGAAAATAATGAGATGAAGAGAACGAGTCTCTTCATCGTCATTAATGGCGCGCTAACGAGGTGCACTAAAATCATTGTAAATATAAGACATGAGACAACTGATGATGCACGTTTTGGACATCTATTCGTGTCACACGAGCGTGCTAGTCTCGGACGATTTTTATGCGCGGCCTAAACGCATACGTTGAATCACCTCGTCCCATAGAAAATTCAACAGCAGCAACATTTCTGCCAATGATTCAAACTCGCAACTCTCATGCACGAGGAAGTTCGAACGAGGGAGAAAGGAACGAGGTGAACACACGTGCCTTCACTCATTTGACTTTTTCTCCTGTCTCGCTATTGGATTATTTCGTTGACAAAACAAAACTTGCACACAAGACAACTCGCTTGACGAAGTTTCTACATATTTTTAGATTTTTAAATTTTAATTCTAATTTTTGTTTTTTTTTTTTCAAGTTTTCTAATTTATTAGCGGTTCGAGAATTGCCTTGATCTTATTTTTAAACTACTACTTATATTCTCAAATGAGTAAGAAAAATTAAGTTTAATTCGAAAATGGCTTTCGAACGAGCTTACCCGTGAACAAAGATTTGTGGGTCAAGCTGTAATTGGTGCAAAATTTCAAGCAAAAAGCAAAAATTCAAGCAAAAATTTCATCTGACATTGAATTAATTTCATATTAAATTACTTTAGATCTGTCTTTGCTTTAAGTCGATATTTCCATGGATCTTTGGATAAAAAAAAACCATCTGATCCATAACCAAGTTTAGAAGATAAAATACCAAAAATCATTTTCCGAAAAAGGCCATAAAATGCAAACCATCAAAGTTATTTTGGAATTTATTTTATCCCAACATCGAAACGAACATTTCAACTATCGGTACCGAATTGAGTTCTTCCAATTTTCCAAGACACCATTATATTTGAAATTCCAAATTGTCTCCATCATTTTGTACATATCGCTTCCCTCAACTCAAGTGTTATTTTCTAATCTCCGTAGTGCGATAGAATTTATCCAGGGGTTCAGACTTCAGAAGTTTTGCCGCAAAATGCCCCCTCGCCTCGATTTACAAATTCCCGAGCTGCGATTATCTGCATAGCAAACTCGACTGAAAGCACTTGCGGTGAAACAAGTTTGGCTATTACCACAAGTCATTGCAACTCCTGATACTTTATACCAGTAGCGAAATTATACGCACGCAGTGCGTTTGGAAAACTCTTCGTATTTTTACGTATTACATTACATATGTAACGTGCAGTACATATTAAAGTGTTGGAGGCAAATTTGAGCTGGTACGTTTAAGCCTGAGCACTGTACTGAGTGGTATTTAAGAATGAGGCAAAGGCCTTCTACCGAGCTCTCTCGGGGTTCGAGAATTTTATGACACGTTTACCTACATCCCACGAGAACGAATGATTCTCGTGTGCACTCCAAGTATACACTGCAACGTGAAAACCCATCTGGCTAGAATCATAGCTCGATGTAAGTATAGGAATCTAGCTGGCAAAGTTCTATAGCCGACGGTAGACCATGAACAAGTACTGAGTCTGCCTATATAGGAGAGGATGCCTCTTCGTTGATCTGTGTGTAGCAAAGTCTTTTAGTTTCCCACGCGACGAGTACCACCAGCTCGGAGTGCCCATCCCAAGTGGAATCTTCGTGGGCATGCCATATCATAAATGTTATGAACAGCTTGAGATAAAAAATTAAAAAAATCCTTTGCATTCGTCTAACGATGCATGATGTGAGATTGAACTGAAAATTGATGATTTTAAATTTGAAAAAAGGTTGGTGGTCCATAGTGGTAGAATCGTGATGCTGTGGCCTACAATAAGTGATACAAAAATACGTATGGAGAGACTTCAGTGACGAGAGAGGTGCAGCAGACAGACGGGTGTGTCGCTCGATTAGGTTGGAATGCAACGAGAGGTGTAGAGCTCAATGAAGGTCAGAAAAAAGCAAATATGATCTCAGCCAAAGCAATGGCACAATAGCAGACCACTGGAAATAAAAAATCTTAAATTCTCCATGTAACACTTATGATGACGTTTCACTCATCGCTGGCTTTTTTTTCCTCGAGTTATGCTCATAAGAACGAGAATTGTTTGAAACTTTTTTAAGCTTCGTTAGCGTTATTAGTGCCCATACAGTCTCAGCCTTTCATGTCGTTTAAAATGAACTTGAAAAATTTTCGGTTAATGTATAACAAGTAAACACTCAATACAATGGCCAGTTTTGAACGAGCTTTTGAACAAACATTTCCAGAAAATTTTTAATGAACAATTATTTCTATTGGGTTTTAAGTTGATTCAATCTTAGTATCGAATAAAATCACTCGATAAAGTTCATTCGTGCATACTGAGCAATGGGATCAAGTTTATTTTTCAAGTCGCCCATCGACTTAAACTATGAATCAAAGTCTATTTTTTATCGTTCATACAAATAAATATTCCAATAAAACTTTGCAGCCATTTTGTACTTGGATCAAGTTTTTGATTAAGTGTCAGATTTGGCTAGGCAGCTCGCCAACGACGTTGATCATGTCCGAGTCAATTTTATTCATGCACGTGAAGCAACAGAATCAAATAAATTGGCTTTTCGAGTTCCCCCTCGACCGAGATTATGAATCAAAACCAGAACGTTTGTCATTAAATCAAATGGATTTTTTTATGAAACTTTGCAGGAATTTTATACTGAGATAAAATTCTGGATTAAATGTAGACTTGGGTATCAAGCATGAAAAATTGCTAAACTTTTCAAGCTTGCCAAAGATTAGTACGTTTGTCATTAAATCAAATGGATTTTTTTATGAAACTTTGCAGGAATTTTATACTGAGATAAAATTCTGGATTAAATGTAGACTTGGGTATCAAGCATGAAAAATTGCTAAACTTTTCAAGCTTGCCAAAGATTAGTACGTTTGTCATTAAATCAAATGGATTTTTTTATGAAACTTTGCAGGAATTTTATACTGAGATAAAATTCTGGATTAAATGTAGACTTGGGTATCAAGCATGAAAAATTGATAAACTTTTCAAGCTCGCCAAAGATTAGTATCTGAATCAAAACGTACACAAAGTTTATACTTCATTCTTCATTACCATCGAGTTTTTTTTTTTACTCAACCAGAGAATTAAGTGAAATTTTGTAGAAAAATCTGATAATGTAATAGATTATTGGTCTCAGACCGTAAAACGTAAACTTACCAATCCGAAAATTTGAGATTTCAATCGTAATATGATTTATAGTTGGATCTATTTTTCCTCCAAATTGCTACTTTGATTCGAGCATAACTGCCAAGTCAATATTAGTAGTATCGTGCTCCGAGTTTGAACTCATTTGAATAGCATCAAGATAGCTGACAAAACCACTATCATATGTGTCTCATTGAATTAAGATTTGGACCTATCATATGCCAATAAAAATCCTCATGGAATTTGCGAGTAAACGCCTAATCGACCTGTACCGTTCGAATCATCTCATATCTTGATCTACGAATCCTTATAAGAATTCGTGACGTCTTGCGGGAACTTTGGACCCGGTCGAACGACCCTGGGATTCCTCTTTCTGGGCCACGCCAATTATGTATAGTATTTCTGGGATTGCGACCCCCCATCTGGAGGTCACGGTTATTCGAATGGTCGAAAAAAACCGGTTTGCATTGAAAAAGCATCTCCCATATCGCTGGGCCAATGACGAGTTGCAAAAATTGACGAGTATTAACCCAAATGTCATACGTTCGACAGTACCAGCTGGAGATTCTTTGATCTCAAAAACCGTAATATCTTTTTTTTCTTCGTAATAATTATCCCAACGAGATCAATGAAACACAAATAAATGACAATCTATTTTTAATCAATGGAATCGATCGTAAATATGTTGATATCTTCATTTGGGCATAGCTGACAATGGAAATTGAAACATTTGAAATTTTTTATTTCCATCTCAATTGTGACCATCAAAATCATATTAGTGCATAAACGTTCGTTTTTCCATTTGATTTGTTGCATTCTTCGTTCAAATTTTACTCTTTTCTTCTATTTCCTATTTATGTTCGATTACCTGAGGCTCTAGTGATATTTTTTTCTTTCTTCTTCCCCATTTCCCACTCTCAAGTACCTTCAACTTCATCGGGCGTTGCTCGATAAACGATACCACGAATCTCATGTAGAATAGAGTAACTTCGCGTCCATGGAAGTTCATTGATCTCTTTTACGATGCACACTTTGCTTCTTCGACGAAAAACAATTCAATGCAGAATAATAAATATTTATATCGCATGTGCACAGAAAAGCCTTGGCTTTTACTCGTTCGATCAACCCAATTCTTATCAGGAATACAAATTAGATTGTTCCACAAATCATCAGCGTTCTGACCCCCTTCGACGATCTAATTTTCTAATGGACTCCTGGTGTTTGCGAGGAATTTCAACTTTCGAAAAAATCAATCGGATACACTCACGAGACTGTTTTCACAGTCTATCCATTCCGGTTATACGGAAACTGAGAATTTTTGCTATTCTTTGAGGAATGCAGATTGGAAATGTTGACAAGATTTTTTTTTTTTTGTTCATTGGTGCAAAATCAGTCATAGATGGGTCATTCTAATTTTAGACTCCTGTTATACGGAAATAAAGTTTTTGCTATTCTTTGAGGAATGCAGATTGGAAATGTTGATAAGAAATATTGGCTTAAAAAAAAATCACCTTCCAGGCTTTTCATAGCATAAAGTGGGCTGGTTAATTGGTGCAAAATCAGTCATAGATGGGTCATTCTAATTTTAGACTCCTGTTATACGGAAATAAAATTTTTGCTATCATTGAGAAATGCGGGCGGAAATGTTGATAAAAAATATTGGTTTAAAAAAAAATCACCTTCCAGGCTTTTCATAGCATAAAGTGGGCTTGTTAATTGGTGCAAAATCAGTCATAGATGGGTCATTCTAATTTTAGACTCCTGTTATACGGAAATAAAATTTTTGCGATCAATGAGGAATGTGGGCAGAAACGTTGATAAAAAATATTGGCTTAAAAGAAATTTCACCTTCCAGGCTTTTGATGCCATTAGTGCAGAATCATTCATAGAAGAGGCATTCTAATTTTTGACTTACGATATTCTAAAAGTAGAAAACACGACATTTTTTTACAAGACCGAAAAATTATCAATTAGAATGATATTCCTTTCATTTCCTTTTCCTTGACAGACAAACAATTTTTTTATATTCAATCGAAGATCTGCTTAATAGAATATTTCTCCAGTCTGGTTGCAGCTCGTACAACGAGTCGTCTACCGAGTGGAATTTCGAGCTTGTTGGTATCTCGTGTACGAGAAAGTACCACGAGTACCCTCCTATGGAGAAAAGACGGTCATTCAACGAGACAAGTTTGTTTTGCGAAAGAAAAAAACTACTCAGAGAAGGAAAAAAAAATAGCAAATACAATAAATGAAATTAAACAAAGACGAGGAGTGAGAGAGACGAAAATGAATGAAAAGAAATTGCCGTGTGTGAAACCGACAGGTTTTTCCACATTTGCAGTTCTCGGTGAGAAACGCAGCGAAACAATCTCGATGCAAATTTTACGGTAAAGTAGCTTCAACTTTGCCTTTTGAAAAAATTCTAAAGGCGATGTTAAAAAATAAACGAGAGGGACAGCAAAATAAAATGAGAAAGAAAATAAAAATAAAAAAAGGGAACTGAAGATGGTTGCGAACGATCACGAATGTGTTACATTGCTCCGTTGCTCGGAGCATAACCTGATCCTCTCTGTGTCCGCTATCTACGTGGAATGCTCATTCGTTTTTCCCTATTCCGGTTTCACGAGTCAGAAGCTACCATAAACTTAATGCGGCAGTAACACGAGTGTTTTTTTTTTTCAATAGCCACGTAGGACTTCCTAGTTCTCATCTATCTATTGTTAACGAAAGGTAATCCTTATGAGTATAAAATGGAATTTTATTCCTAAAAGAATTAATTCCAACGATTACGAGAACAACATTACATACGATAACATTAAAATTATGGGAAGACTATAGTTATTTTTTGACCTTTTACCCGTGTCAATATGGGTGTGATTTTTTGGAAAATGGCCTGAACGTTTTCTCACAAATTCGTACATTTTTTTCTATCTATTGTTAACGAAAGGTAATCCTTATGTGTATAAAATGGAATTTTATTCCTAAAAGAATTAATTCCAACGATTACGAGAACAACATTACATACGATAACATTATAAATTATGGGAAGACTATAGTTATTTTTTGACCTTTTACCCGTGTCAATATGGGTGTGATTTTTTGGAAAATGGCCTGAACGTTTTCTCACAAATTCGTACATTTTTTTCTATCTATTGTTCTATCTATTGTTAACGAAAGGTAATCCTTATGTGTATAAAATGGAATTTTATTCCTAAAAGAATTAATTCCAACGATTACGAGAACAACATTACATACGATAACATTATAAATTATGGGAAGACTATAGTTATTTTTTGACTTTTTACCCGTGTCAATATGGGTGTGATTTTTTGGAAAATGGCCTGAACGTTTTCTCACAAATTCGTACATTTTTTTCTATCTATTGTTCTATCTATTGTTAACGAAAGGTAATCCTTATGTGTATAAAATGGAATTTTATTCCTAAAAGAATTAATTCCAACGATTACGAGAACAACATTACATACGATAACATTATAAATTATGGGAAGACTATAGTTATTTTTTGACCTTTTACCCGTGTCAATATGGGTGTGATTTTTTGGAAAATGGCCTGAACGTTTTCTCACAAATTCGTACATTTTTTTCTATCTATTGTTCTATCTATTGTTAACGAAAGGTAATCCTTATGTGTATAAAATGGAATTTTATTCCTAAAAGAATTAATTCCAACGATTACGAGAACAACATTACATACGATAACATTATAAATTATGGGAAGACTATAGTTATTTTTTGACTTTTTACCCGTGTCAATATGGGTGTGATTTTTTGGAAAATGGCCTGAACGTTTTCTCACAAATTCGTACATTTTTTTCTATCTATTGTTCTATCTATTGTTAACGAAAGGTAATCCTTATGTGTATAAAATGGAATTTTATTCCTAAAAGAATTAATTCCAACGATTACGAGAACAACATTACATACGATAACATTATAAATTATGGGAAGACTATAGTTATTTTTTGACCTTTTACCCATGTCAATATGGGTGTGATTTTTTGGAAAATGGCCTGAACGTTTTCTCACAAATTCGTACATTTTTTTCTATCTATTGTTCTATCTATTGTTAACGAAAGGTAATCCTTATGTGTATAAAATGGAATTTTATTCCTAAAAGAATTAATTCCAACGATTACGAGAACAACATTACATACGATAACATTATAAATTATGGGAAAACTATAGTTATTTTTTGACTTTTTACCCGTGTCAATATGGGTGTGATTTTTTGGAAAATGGCCTGAACGTTTTCTCACAAATTCGTACATTTTTTTCTATCTATTGTTCTATCTATTGTTAACGAAAGGTAATCCTTATGTGTATAAAATGGAATTTTATTCCTAAAAGAATTAATTCCAACGATTACGAGAACAACATTACATACGATAACATTATAAATTATGGGAAGACTATAGTTATTTTTTGACTTTTTACCCGTGTCAATATGGGTGTGATTTTTTGGAAAATGGCCTTAACGTTTTCTCACAAATTCGTACATTTTTTTCTTACATTTTTTCACACGAAATATCTGTAAATTTTTAAGTATTTTATGAATTATTTCCTCACATTGTATTAGTAGTGAGCAAAAAAATGGCATAAACTGAAGAAAAAAAAAACGTAATTCAAGCCGAATAGTTCATGATATGCAGAGCGTGAGGATTTTTTTTTTTCAATTTAAGGCCTTCTTTAGCTTCATGGCTAATACACTCAGCAAATAATCCATGAAATGGTATGAAACTTGCCGAGATTTTAAGTGTAAACAACATAAAATAAATGTGAAAATTTAGTCGACGAGGCTTAACGTGGATCAAAAATTAAAAATAACGAAAGTCTCCTCTTGATGTGATCTAAAAATGATTTTCTGTACAGAAAGTCGAAGTGGAGGGAGATAAATCCCTCCCTCCTCCATGAGTGCCATTAATGTCTTCTTTTTGTTGTTCCAGCATTGATATTTTTAATTT